>JAHLSL010000019.1:14917323-14978790 GCA_025920805.1 Petroica traversi
TTAGGTCCACAAGAAAATTGTCGCCTGGAAAAAAAAGTAGATCTCCGGTGGCTGGAATGTATTTGACTTTTCTGGAAAGCTTTTTACCCTTTAAAATACGGTGCTGGTTAGAAAGTGCTGTGGGTTTAAAGGGACCGCTTCAAGGCCCAGCTGGTGTGTCCTTGTGCGTGTGCTGAATGAACCTCACAGGCAGGGTTGAAGTGGTGATGCTGTGAAATAGAAAGTTACTAATACTGTTATCAATGCAAATAAAAATGTGTTTGATTTTTGGCAATGCATTGCAGTCCCTCACACTTAAATGAGGGAAGTTTAGACTGAACATCCTCTTCCTGGAGGCAGTGCTTTAGGTGACTTCAATCCTGTGCAAGATCTGGGGTAAGAGAAAGCAGGAACAGTGACCCTGTGGTCATTGACATAATTTCTCAGCTCTTCCGCCCGGTGAAGGACCTCATCCAGTCTTACTTCAAATGCAAAGAGTCCTAGATTTTGCTCTTGAAGTTTTGTTTGAATGTTTGTTTGGGTTTGGTTTTATTTTTTTTTTTCCTCTTATAATTACTTAAGCATATTTTGCTTCCCTGTGCTTTCTAAAAGAAATTATTTTGGTATCCTTCTTGCAGAGAAAAATGATTGCAAACATGAATGTGCCTCACAAGAAAATACGAGTCTTTTAAAGAAAAAACATAAAACTATGCATTTGGGGGGTTCAAATGACAAGTGTCGAGCCATGCAGACATCTGATTTTTGTTTTATGAGTAATGGCAACTATTCAGATATTCAAATATTATGTAACATGCTAACAGAATCTGGTACAAGTATATTTGCGAAGAACTCTAGACTTACATATATGAAAATGCTCAGGAAAGCAAAGAAAAATCAGCTTCAGACAGTAATTCCATGTGCCTAATGGGCCTAATAAAAGGAACCTTATCACCTGAGCCTAGGCCTCCTCTGAGGAGGTACAGTCAGTTCACAGGCAGTGTGTGGAGTTAAAAAGAAACCTCTGTCTGTCTTAACAGAGACTGTAATGAAGCCCTGTCCCCGCAGGATGAATCCCATGCTTCAGCTCAGTGTCAGGGCACAGCCTTTGGAGGCTGCTCCCTCCCTTCCCACATTCAGGTCCAGCGTGGCTCTCCCACACATCTCATCCATGAACCAAGCCTGGATATGTGATCCTCTCTCTTCTGGCACAGGTTTCTGTGCACATCAATCTTTGTGAACACACCTAGTGATGGTGTCTGCAGGTGGCAGAACACTAGGAGAAGTGAGTACTTAATCTGCTAAAGTGTCTGATTAGCCTGTGGTAAAGTCAATCCCAGCGCTGTTTTAAGACTGCAGGATCCACCTCAAAAAACTGAAGTTCCTAAAGAAGCTCTCCTTGCCATAGAGGCTACAAAACAGCAGTCAATAGTAGCCTCTGTGTGTACGATACATGCACAGCTGAAACATTCTGTACACTTTGGCAGCATGTCTTCAGATACTGATTTTGTTTGGGTTTGGTGTTTTTTATTTTGTTTTGTTGTTGTTTCTGTTTTGGTTTTGAGTTTTTCAAATTCACTAAAGCAAGAAGGATGAAGTATTTATGACCTTTATAGTACCGTTACCAAATTCTTTACTTCAGAAAGCATTGGTTTTGTGCTAGCATTTGGGGAATAATTAGTCAGTTTTCAATAGTTACCATTCACACTGTATTAAAAGAGGACTTTAAATACACATATTGCGTGGCTCCTTACATTGTACCAGACTGTTCATCTACTGCAAAATCTGTGCAGCCGCAGTGCCACCTTTTGGCTAAAATGTCTTTCGTGTAAGTAACAACATCTCTTTCCCTCAGCTGCTGGGAGTTAACTCTTTGCATACACAGAATTTTGAGAGAATGAAACATCCATCGTCCAACCACACACCTCTGGAGTGGTAAAAGATATAAAAAAATACATAAAGCCTTACCAAGAATTGTGTATGCCTTCTGTAGCTCAGCTGTTGACAGAAACTATAAATGCATTAACTTGATAATTGGAGAGGCACTTTAGCCAGCATGGAAGCAAAAAGCACAGGACTCTGACTGAAATATAGAAATATAAACTGGATTAATGGGGGAAGTGTCTTGGAGTAAGTATATGTAATAGAGAACAGTGATTAGAATTAGGCTAGGATCTTATCTAACTGATGCCAGTTTTGCAAGTGACACAAAAGCAATTTGAATATAAAGCAAGGGGTTTGCTTCTTCCCTAAGGGCATACAACTTACTGAAATCACACTATGGGCCACACAGTCTTCCTCTTTCCCTCTGCAAACCACAGGAAATTGCCAGACTTTTTGAGTCCTTCAGCATCCAGTAAATGTGCTAGCAGTGGATGTAGCTATCTCACCACCTACCAGCATTTCTTTCCCTTGCTTTCAGCTACCGGGATCTCATCTTAGGTGAAAACATTTTAGCACTGAGGAAGCTGCTGAAGCCTTAATAAAGAGCGGGAAGAAGATCTTACTTTTATAAAATAACAAACTTCAGCCATTAAAAGATTTGCTCTAACTCACCTTGTCACCTTCTCTTTAGTAATAACTTGGGTTATTTTGAAAAATGTTGTTCCCACTTCATCCAGTATGCAAAATCAGTGGCAGTGAATAGAGTCAGAGGCCAAGAGAGCTACTGGGGGGAAAAAAAAGTCCAGAATGTATTGTGTCACCAATTCCATTAGGTAGAATATAATAATTTAGAATTTGTGGTTGAAGTTAACTGTTAAGCTGAGTGACTGTCCAAAACAGTGCTGTTCAGAAAAACAGCTCCTAATTGCCTGAGCTTTCTTGTTTGTTCGACAGTTTGAATCATGAACTCATGCCTTTGTTCTAACATTCACAGACTCTAAATAATATAATAATATAAACAAGGTCTTGTGTATGGATACATGTATATATGTATATATTACATGATCACACAGTCCATACAGTTGGGGAACTCCATAAATGAGTGCTAAACTAGCTGAAGAAATAAAACTCCTCTATATAAAGAGGCAGCAAGGCATTAAGTTCCACTGAGAAGCAGGAGTTACTGAAGCCTTTTCAGGGCAGTCACTGCTGTACATTGCTGCTTTATATTTGTTATTCTTACAATATGAGAGTCCTGCTTTGGGGACCTGTGGGGAAGGAAATGGCTTTAACATTTGCAGTGATGATTAACTAGCGTGTTATGTCTCTTGATCCATGCTCCCTAAGAATACATGAAAACATCCTGCTCCTCATACCTATTCTCCTCCTGCTCAGCCCTGTCAGCAGCTGGGGGAACAGCCTACAGTGGCTCACCAGGAGTCAAGCAATTCAGTTTTTAAACTAAGTTCACATTCAGCTCTGACTGAAGCTGTTATTGTTCACTTCCAACATGAAGTTCAGCTAAACTTCAAAATAATGTTCAAGTTCAGTTCTGGTTCAAGAAAAGTTAAAAAAAATAGTTCAAACTGATTTTTGGTTCAGAGTAAGTTTAACTCCCCACTACCAGCAGTAGTCAGTAACTACTCTATCTTCTTAAATTATGAGCTTGTCTTGCCTTACAATAAGGAAATTCATTCTACTCAAATGTATGCTGAGTAGGCATCCTTGGAAATGTTCAGCTGCCCCAGCAGAGCAAGAAAGTTTCTTAGGAGCCTCCAAATTTCCTCCATGCTTGATTTATCTTCCATTCATTAATCCACAATTTCACCACTCATTTCATATGAATTAGAACTGGGCACAGGGTGTACAGAAACTTTCTAAAATCAGATGCATTACCAAAGGTCTGCTTTTTTTTTTTTGCCTCCTAGCCTTTGTTAATGTTCACAATTCATGTCACAGAGTCTGTCTAGAAATTTCATCTTGCTCAGTAAATACCTATTTATAGAAACTCTTGTTTATGACTGGTCTTGTTCTGATAGGTTTTACAATCTGATCAATTAGAAAGCATCAAAAAGATATTATCTTTACCTGAGAATTATGTAAAACCCAATAGGAGAGATCTGTTGTGTACTCAAGTTGTTCTAGTTTCATCACATTTTGTAGAACATCAAGACTGGCAGCATCCAAATGGTGCCTCAAAGCATCATTGACTGCAGATGCAATTATAAAGGAAATCTATTCTTGAATACTGATCACTTCCACATAGATCAGAAGCTAATCATTAGGAGTTCATTATGACATCTACATTTATTATGACTATTATGGGAAGTGGCACTGTCTAGTGGTCAGTGCAGAGGACTAACAAAACAGGGCTGCTCACTGAACTGATGGAAACCAAACACATCCCCAAGTTCCTCTAGCATTATTTTGTGTGGATGCATCAATAATACAAGAAAGCTCTTCCATATCCATTAACAAGAGATGCTAGACAAGGTGGAAGGAAGTCGGATTTTTCCACAGAGCTGTGGCATTACATACCTGTAAATTTACTCATATCAGGAGTAAATTTTAAAAATTATACATTAATTGTATTTGCTCCTTTCAAATCAAGTAAGCAGGTGAGCTACAGTTTTGTTTGCTTGCAAGTTTCTTTTCTTAATGGAACAAGAAATATAGGATAGCTTCAAGAGTTAAGGATTATTAGTACTGATAATGTTTTTATGATTAGATTATCAGATTTCTCTGATTGCTGAGGTAAATTATGCCAGGGAATTTTAAGCACCATACCTCAGTGATTAAAAAAAATAGGAAAAATAATTTTAATTCAGCGTGCATGGTTTACCTACCTGCATGTAATCATATTAAACATTGGAAGAATTTTTTTAAAGATTGTGCAAAGTCTGAAATGATTGTTTAATAAACAGTGAACCATGAATTTTCCCCTTTATGTTCAGAGTACAAACATGAGCAGACTGTCAAATAACAAACAGGCATGTCACATAATTAAAACTGTCTAGTAAAAGAGCAGAGCTTGTCAAGAGTATTTTTCAGTCTGAAAAAAAACACAAATAATGAATTTCCTACTGAAAAAGAATTAACCATTTAGAGTATCTGTTTAATACATTTACATTTCAAGCATATTTTAAAGAAAATATTGAAACAAGCTGGAACAATGCCATGAAATTATTCTTGGTTATGCTGTGTAATCAAGAACATTGGTTTGACTATGGATAATAACAACATGATCGTAGAGCGCGTGATGAAATTAAGTGGTTCCAAGACAGTCCTGAACAGACTGTTGTAAACACAGAGCTATGCAGCAGATCTGAGCTAGCTGGAATTAAAACATGAAGCATTCATCTGGACTCCTTTGGAAATGGCTGTCAGCGATGCTCTGCTGTGGTGGGGATATGATTAGTAGCTGGCGGGGAGCTGGGCCTCTGCATCACAGAAGCACCGTCGCAATTTACACTTCTGCTGGCGGCACCAGCACAGAGCAAAGAGAAATGAGGCAGAGCAGATCCCAGAGCATGCTGGACCAAAACCAGAATTCTCTGTGGAGCAGTATTGCAGTAAAATAATAGATTTATTACCCAAGTGAAAGAGCAGACATCACTTCACACACCTGTGCTCCAGCCAGAACTCCTTCCTCCAGCTGAGCCTACGCAATCAAGGAAACCACTAACTCCTGCAGGTCCTGAACTCAGATCCAGTTTAGGCTGACTGTGACTGAAATGCATCATTCCTGAAAGCTGGGCAGAGGGCAGCCCTGAAAACACTCTTCTTCACTCACGTGGGATTCATGGGTGGGAGCACTCCCTTTCAATGAGACAATGAAATGCCTTCAGCCTGATGTCTCTTTTCACTTTCCCCAGTCCTCATCCCTTTCTGCAGAGTCTCCTATTGCAACATCCACTCTCTGAAAGGGCTGGAGAAGCACAACCTGTACTTTTACTTCCCTTTACATGGACATTGGAAAGATCCTTATAAAATCTCTCTGTGTTGTTACCACAACTTAGGCAGCCTCAGGCAGATCTGCAATACAAGGAAGCAGATGGGAATTTCAGGTTGGAAAGGGAAGTGGCTCCAGCAAGACTCTGCTAGGAAAGCTGCTGGCATGCCTCAGCTCGATCACCTGATAGGTGAGCAGACACATAGTCCTTCACCTCTCCCCTTTTCTCATCTTTCTTTTTTATTTTCTCCTGCAGGATAGACTCTGTGAGAGAAGCCCTTAGCAACTGAAGGATAAACTTGGCCAGGAGGAGATGGACAAAATGAGGAAGAGAAGGGAAGGAAATGGTTTTATGTTCGCACACACATGTATTTCATCCCTGTCTTGGGTAGGAAAGAGGGAGTCAAGAAGTAGCAGAGGAAGTCAGCTGATGAATGGCTCCAGGCAAAAGAGAGAATTACCTGGCAGGGTTGCTTCATACAACAGTGTACATTTAAAAATAATTTTTAAAACTAACTGGTTTGGATAGAGGTATCTGTCCCCAGAGCAACCAACAATGGAAAACCAAGCAACAATAATTTTCCATTCCAATGACCAGTGCTATAATTAGATAATAATGCTAGAAATTTAGTCCACTTTTAGGTGAAACAGGAAAGTCATGCATGCTGCCTGACAGCTAAAAAAAACCAATTCCCTGTTAATTCATTTACAGGGACTGTTTCTGCGGTCAGACAGATATTTCTTTAGTAGTGAAAATTCAGCAGCTCCAAATAATTACTGCTGAACTGAGGAGAGAGCTTCATGCTGAGCTCTCAAACACCATGGGACACCAAGGACCAGACACCCTGCACACATCACTGGTGACCTGGACAATAGGCATGGACTGTAAACCCTCTTCTAAGCCGAGGAGTCAAAGCTGCTAAAGGACAAGTACATTGACCAGTGTGAGAAAACCTGGAATACCACTGCTTTAACACGTCTGTTCCATGGCACAAGAGGACAAGTTTGTCTTAGAAAAACACTACCTTCATTCTTAAGAGGAAGAACACCACTGGAAAAAGCATACAAAAGTTACAAAGCACATGACTGGAGTCACAGGATAGAATCCCAATTAATATTTTTGTTCAAAAAAAGAGTTCAATTTCAATTCTTTATTCAGATACCAGTTTGATTCAGCTTTGCATTATAGACTAAAAAATACTAATTAAAAACCCTCCAAATAATCTAAATATTGTTTTCTCTTTCAGATGAGAGGGAACCACTCCAAGTTATGCCAGGGAAGTTTGGACTGCATATTAGGATAAATTTATTCACTGAAAGGGTTTTCAAGCACTGGAACAGGCTGCCCAGGGAAGTGATTGAGTCACCATCCCTCGAGGTATTTCAATAATGTGTAGATGTGGCACTTAAGTTGTCAATTATGGACTTGGCAGTGCTGGGCTAGTCATTGGACTCAAAGGTTTAAAGATCTTTTCCAGCCTAAATGTTTCTGTGATTCTGTGATATTTTTTGATGTTCCTGTGGACTGGGGTACAAACTGAGATTTGCATATGAAATTGATGCAGGCATATGAACATGGGAAATATTTTGGATCCCACATAAGTATTCCAAAACTTGTTTTATCAAGTAAATTAAGAAAAATAAAAACTAAAAAAACCAAACAGAATTATAGATGCAGACCTACTTTTCAGTAGATAGTGAGGTTCCTTTCACTGAGTCTTTTGGATTGTTATCCAGAGATATTAAACTTTCTGTTTGCATTATACAGACAGTATAAACAAGAAGTTTTGGAATTCATTCTGGAAATAGATCCTTTCAGCTGCATATTGAAGAGTTGTACCTACCATGATAGCTCTATTATGTTTTCACATTAATTCTTTGGTTTTCTTTTCTAATTGTATTTCCACTCTTAAAATTACTAAAACCTACATGTAAATAATACAATAGTAACTGAACACACTATTGAATCTACCCAGAAAAAAAGGAAATGCATGCTTTAATCTGGCAAGTGGATTCAATTTCTGGGTAGGCTTATTATTCACAATAGGGTCAAGTTAATCTCCAGAGAAGCACAAGGAGCTCCACAGTATCAGATTCAAATGCCAATGTGCAGCCCTCTGACATTGTGGGATTCATAAACCAATTTGTTGTTGCTTTTATTTTTATTCTACAGAGGTGTGTGCTGGGATTCAGGTAGTTTGTGTGTGACAGACTCGTGAGGCATCCATCTGTAAGTGGCACAAAACAGGCAAAGCAAGCACAAGTTGCATTGTCCTACTCCTACAAGGCTCCCAGCCCTAAAACACAAACATAGTACCAGCAGCAAGGTCAAAGGGTCTGCACCACTACATTTTCTCTAGTGATTCTGCTGCAGCACAAATCTCTGCTCTCATGATGACTTGTTTGATAGCTGAAGTGGGCATGTGTAAAGATTAGGTGTATAATACATTTTACATACATGGATATTTTCACCACTCAACTTGGGAGCCCAGTCTTCCAATAAAGTTAAAAGAGAGCTGCAGGCACCTCCAGAGGGCAATCCAGAGCTCCTGGATTTGAAAGTGCTGGATTTTTCTCTGGAGATTATTTATCTCTCCCTCCACTAAGTCCTTAGCAAGACTAGAGGGCTGGTAGTGAGTCCATTCCCGGTTTACCCGCCCATTACAAGCCCTTATGGGCAGTAGGGACAGAAGGGCAGCAGGATTCCAGGACTGCCCAGCTCCTGTGCACAGTAACTTTCTTTGCCATGAAGTCATGAGTCTACAGCCAGAGATACCTGACATAAGCTGAGTAAACAAGCTCTTTGCATCCTTACCTCTCCCTGGTCAACTCAGCTCAGCTGGAAAGAGAAATCAGCAGGGTAAGGGATAGGCTGGATGGATGCAGACAGACAGCTGTGGTCAATGGCTCTATGTCCAGGCAGAGGCAGGTGACAAAGTGGTCTCTCTCAGGGCTCTGTCCTGGGTAACATGAAGTTGACATTTTTTTTTTGCAAAATTCCGCATGGATTTTCCAAAATTTGCAAATTTGCAAAACTGCAAATCAACATCCCATGAACCTCATCATGTAACTTGCATTCTTCTCATTTCTTCTGCACAGTGACATTTTAAATATCAGTTGAAATATTCTGTCCGTTTTGTACAAGTTTCTCCAGAAGAGTGGCACAAGCAATTTAAAATGTAAAGGTTCTGATTACTGTAAAACAAGGACAAGACAGATAAAAAAGTCAAAGGGAGAAAAGACGTATTTTTAATATCTCTTAAAAAATTAAATTTTGCTACTGTCATTGTATGATGTATTTTTTATTTTGATACAGAGGGACATAGTGGAGCATAATGCTAAACTTTATATTTAATCACCTTATCCAAGGTGATAAAAATACGCTGGCTTTTGTAGTTTAGAGACACGAAAGAGTAACCCAGACTCTGTCACCACCCCCCTTGGACATCAAAGCACAAGTAACCACGTATGGTAGCTAAGACAAGACTGGATGTAGACTTTTGCCTAGACCTGGGACTGATGCCTCTAGAACCACAGTGCCTCAAACACTCTGAGCACAGATGGAGAATGAGGTGCTTCAAGTGTCATGGAAATTGGAAGCAGAGCTGAGTTTCATCATTCTAGGGACAAGACAGAGAGAGCCCCTTCTTGCCCTTTCTTTGAGTCCTCCTCTTCCTTGTGTTTACAACTATACCTGGGAAGGGAAATATCTTCCCCCTTCTCCCTTGTCTTTTACCTATTTGTAAAATGTCCACAAATAACTTTGCAGTGGTTGTCTTCCAGGCTGTTCTCCTCTCACTATTTTCCAAACCCATATGAACATAACTCTGTTTATTTGTGAACAGCACACAGAATTAAAAGCAATGGAGGAGGATAGGAACTTTTTGGCTGGGATCAAATGTTTTATTAAACATATGATGCATGTCTCTTTGCAGATGAAAACAGACTAGATAAGAGGAATGACCTTCAGTTTCTCGTTAGAGAAATATTTTCCCTTATTCTCTCCTGTCTCTGCTTTGTTTTGAAGATTCTTCCTTGCAAGAAAAGCTTGTACAAAAACAGTTATCAAATAGTTTGTACTGTGGGGGAAGCGACAGTTCTCTTACTCAAAAATGTATATGTAAAGTAGTCTAAAAATAGGAAGTGAGGCCCCTATAAACCAATGATTGTTTTATACATGCTGAAGTATTTAGTAAAACACAAGTTTCTAAGTTAATACAGAACTTTTAGGTGCTAGCATTGACTGTTACCTGAGCATAAGAAAGGCACAAGCAGCATCCTCAAGGCTCAGGACAATTTTTAGAGGAAATTTTTAGAAGCACTTTTTTTGTCTAATGAACAAACTGCTCAAGCTGTAGGGACAGAAATTGTTACTTTTGAATGACTATGAAACATGTATCACCTTGGAGGTGTCCCATAGCTAGGAGGCATTCACACCATCCATCACCTCTGCAGTCACACAGCCATTCAAACAGAGAGAACAGAGTTTACACCAGTGTGCCCTCTTCTCCCTTCCTGTCTCATGCACCCAGTCACAGATCTTCAACCCAAAATGCAGGTCCCATTTATTAAGACATGATGGTAGCGTGTTTGAAGGTGTGGTGTCTTTAGAATAAAGTTCAAATCCTAAGCAAAAAGTTCGGTGCCTCTCCATGATGAGCTGCTGAGATAAGGCACAAAAACTGCTAATTTGGTGTGCTGGGTTTGGCTGGGGTAGTTAATTTTCTTCATAGTAGTTGGTATGGGGCCATGTTTTGGATTTGAGAAGAAACAGTGTTGGTCATTCAGGGATGTTTTGTTATTGCTGAGCAGTGCTTACACAAAGCCAAAGTCTTTACTCCCTCTCACACCACCTCACCAGTGAGAAGGCTGAGAGTGTGCAAGAAGTTGGGAGAGGACACAGCCACAGGGACATTCCACACTGTAGGCATCACGTTCGGTATATAGAGCTGAGGGAACAACAAGGAAGAGGTGTTTGTCTCCCCAAGTCACCATTAAGTGTGGTGGAACCCTGCTATTCTGGAGATGGCTGAGCACCTGCCTGCCCATAGGATGTGGTGAATAAATTCCTTGTTTTCCTTTGCTTGTCTGCACAGATTTTGCTTTACCTTTAAGCTGTTTTAATCCCAACCCATGGGTTGTCTCACTTTTACCCTTCCAATTCTCTCATGCATCCCACTGAGGGAAAATAAGTGAGCATCAGGACGGTACTTCATTGCCATCTGGGGTTAAACCATGGCACATAATCAACATTCATACTGTAAAGGCCATGCTCAGACAAGAGCTGCTGGATCCAGTGATACAGGAAGAGTTACATTTATATTCTTGATGCACATCTATTCAGAGACCATCTAGTCAAGATCACAAGACAGAAATGGTTTAGCCTTGACATCATTGGCAATTCTAAAATTGAAAAGGGTTTGTTGTTTTTCTCTCTCCCTTAGAGAATTATACTCAATATTTTCAAGGAACTGTCATTTCCTGTAAAATAATGTTTATGGTGGCAGGCTCTCAGTCTTTCTGGTAATTTTTTTTCAGAACATTATTATTATTTATTGTAGCTGTTCTTTGTTCTCTGTTTTTTTTTCTGACTTTCATCAGGGCTGCCCCGTGCCTTTCCAAACTGTGGAGATTTTACAATAGAGTGGCTCAGAGTCATTTCAATCTATTTAAATGAGTGCTGAAAATGCCATCAAACTTTGGTGCCCACTTGAAGGAGATTGTAAGATGAAAATCACAGGAAGAGGATGACCCCGTCTGCATTTTCCCCTTTGAAAACACAGCTCCATGTAACAGCCATGTTTGTTTAAACCACCACAGCCTCGGAAACCATGGTAGCTGCCTTTCAATCTGCTGCTTTTCCTCAGATCTCCCAACAGCCACCCCCCATGCTGGTCATCCTTAGGTCTACATAGATGGGTAGTGTTCAACCACACACTTTCACAATGAAAAATAATAAAAGGAGGATGCTGAAGACCTTGGCATGACATAATAGATTCCTATTACTAGGTGGTTCAGTTCCACTTCTACCTCAAACCTTCTGGATAAAGCCACTGTCCAATTGTAAACAGAAAGCAATCACACAGTATCAGAATCTTGATCTAGATCTAACTTTTCTTGAAGGAACTTACCTCAGTATGCCCAGTTAATCCTGAACAGAAATCAATCACAAATGTTCTTCTGACAATAGGGAGCTGCCTCAGCATTTTCAAATCTTCCAGGCTGCAAAAGCAAAATTATTTGCCCCATTCACAGTCCTAGTTAGCAATGCACTTTCCATTGGCTGCAGAAAACTGTAAGAATTGCTTAGAGGCAGAACATGTGAAATTTGGCAATGGAGTTTGTGGTCACTAAAAGGAAATCCCATGACAACAGCGACTTCAGGGAACAGGTTATGGCTCAAAGACATGAAAAGAAAGCAATGAAAGGCTCAAGTTCTGTGCCTTCCCCAGGAGACACAATGTCCACCAAACACATACCGTGACTAGTTACCTACTGAGGCTGAGACTCGGAGTGCATTGGGTCATGAAAGGTGCTGACAGCATCTCCCCAGAATGTGGAGTTAGAAGGAATAGAGGCATAATATTCTGCTGAGTTTTTATTAGGAAATGTGGAGACAGCAGGCAGTGTTCTCCCACTTCCCCTCTGCTCTCTCTCACAGACACTTCCTTTGTCTGTACCAGCTGGGTTATTAACAGAATATTGTTTTTCATTCCACTTTTCCTCCCTTAGGGCTTTCTATACTTCTGGTCATAGAGAAGAAGGTAAATAAACCTTTTTAATTACATAGTCTGTCAGAATTTTTCCACACTCACCCAATCTATTAACTTTTTTGTACTTCAAATTTATTTTTAACCCCCTTCCCTTACTCTTAGTGTTTTTCAGTTTGTATCTGAAAGTACCAATAGAAAAAAAACAGTTCTTTCCCTGCAGAAATCCAAAAACACTTCTTGCAAGACTCATTTGATGAGAACATCAATTTTTCCCTTTGTGTAGAAAAACTAATGCTTCTACAGACCTGAGAAATGGTACAAAAGGGAAGATACTTACCATTACCTTCCAGCTGTGCAAAATATTGCAGTTTTCACATCAGAGAACCAAATGCTTGGGTTTCTTGTCAGATGACTTTCACAGATATATAAAAGTATATTTTTTACTTTCCAAGTGGACTTTAAATGTAACTAAGTTTAAAGAGTTGGTGCTCCACAGACAAAACTCTGACTAGAGAGGGAAGATACAATTGGGTATATTAGCTTCCAGACTAGCATTGCTTTAGCTTTTTGAGTTAAATTGAATTGGTGCTGAAACATGTACTGCTGTATGACTCTAGGAAAACAACTATTCTAGCCTTGGGGCATCTTAAACACAGGGCATGGAGTCAACTGACATAAAAAAGTACAAAGACCATTTCTGTGCTAAGTAAGAAAAGAATTCCTAATTTGTAAGGACAGTGGTTCTGATACAAGGAAGATCAAATAGTAGCTCTTTTCTAAATGTGTGTGCAAGTACATTTTCATTCATACCACCACTCCCTCTACTTACCATTCCGTGAACTTACTTGGCCTTATTCTTCAAGACATTCATCCCTAGCTCTTCCACCCTTATCCATGGAGACCCAGAACTTTGGATTCCCTCTTCAGGCACATACAAAGAAAATCCTGAGATACGACACTTGAAAATTCACTTTCCTGAATCCTTTCCCATGAAAACAAAGCAAGTAGCAAAGACAAAGTACCAAATGGAGATAGCCAGAGGTTTACTGTCATCAACTCACTCAGACAACCTGGACACTGAGAGAAGAATAATGTTTTGTGTGCTAGCAAAGTCTTGGAGAATGAGAAATGTAACATATTTTTCAGCAGTGTGAAATAATAGCTTCTTTCCTTTCAAAAAGAATTTTCAACCTTCTTGTAAAACCCTAAGAATATAAGTATTCTATTGAAATAAATATTTCTCCTGAATGTATACACGTACATAGTAATATTCTGAGAAAGTGATGAAATCTCCAGAGATTTTTGAATTCACCTTATGAAATGAGAGCTTACTGCTGCCAGCAGTCAGCAGGCCAACTATATTACGACTGCATTCAGATTCAGACTATTTCATGGTCCCTTCCTCCCTTTTCCAGAAGAGGTAGTTCAGGTACAGAGCCAAGGATACTTCCCTGCTCCAGAAGCTCACTTTCAAAATCCCTCTCTTAGATAGACCCTGCTCCTACCTTCCTGCTAGCAAATTAAAGTTCCTGTATCCAATTAAATGCTGCTTTTGGCTGAAAGCAGGAAGCAATGGAGGCTGAAAGTACCACCCTCTACATTCCCCCCCTTCCCCTATGTGCCTGACCATGCTCCCCAAAAGCCTCAGAGAGGCTGGACAGAAGCAGCTCTGGGGACTGCAATGCTTTTTATTAACCACCTGAGACTGCTTTAGTTCCTCTGACCAGGCTTGCCTGCAAGAGTTCTCACCAGGATTTTGAATCCTGTTTCAGCCTATTGCTATGAGCAAGTAGTCTCTACATGACACTCCTGCTGTCCCACTCCAGCCTGGAGCAAGCAGCCTGTGGGGATGTGGATCTCTGTTCTCAGCCTGAGCCTCAGCCCTGCTGCACCTTTCAAATACTTTGCAGAAAGGAGCTAAAAGACAGACAATCACAGTCTGTTTCCTCTGGTGTTCAAAAGCCTGCCCTGGATAAGGAAAAAGATTGGTTAGATCAGGGAAATTTTGTTCAAGTTAAAATGAACTAATTAGACACAGATTTAACAAAATGTACAGGAGAAATGTGCACTTGACTTCCCTGACCTGCTGCCTGTAGAGGCCTTCATTGTGCTGCTGCTGGTGTTACCATCCTTAACCGTGATGTCTGTGCTCCACTAAGACTTCACAGAGTGGCTGGAAGTGACCAGACAGAAGTGATGGGGAGCCTGAGCACTCACTGCATCCTTTGCCAGAAGCTGTGATACACCATCTATGGACTCACCTGCAAGGGGGCTTTCTGGAATTGGCAATAACAGAGCAGAAACCAGCACAGATGTTGCAGCAAGGAGCAGAGCTACAGTTGCTAATAAAATGTAACTGATTCCTAGATATTGCCTCTAATATCATGTGGGTGACACAAGCCTGAGACCCCTCACAGAGTGGCACACAAGAAATCTTTAAGATGAAAACCCCACCCTTCTTTAGGCCTCCCTGACTTCTCCAGGACATCAGGTATCTTCCATAAACATCATGGGCAGGCAGCACTGCTGTCATTGAGGAAATTATTAACTAGGTTTTGTTGTGCCTATTGGAGCACACTGTAGAGGATTCACTGAATTTTTGGCTTGAGCCCCAGTCTTTTGGTGGAGGAGGAGAATGGCATTGAATAAAAATATCTTGGAAATGAACTGGCTCAAAAAGGAGACCCTTGTGGGAGGCAGGGAGTAGCTCGTGCTCAGTGCTTGATTCTCCCCCTCTGCTGCATGCTCTGACTGCACAGTCTTTGTGGTCAGGAATGAAGTGCCTTCGCTGTCAGGCAGTTTGAGGGACATCCAACTCATAGTCTGGCATTTCCAGGGCAAGGAAGTCTCCAAGGAGACTTAAGTCCAATTTTAGAACAGAGGCACTGCTCCCCGTCAGCATCACCAGGACACCTTTGGATTGACAATAGGCAGGGCGATAAAATGGGCTAACGCCTTGCTGCACTGACACACATGAATTTCCATGGTCAGCAAAAGATCTTAATTTGAGGGATTTTGAAAATTAAGAATCAACTCCTTTGTGCTGAACCATCACCTGAAAGCAAATTTTAGAAGTAAATCAGGCATATTGGGGACTCAGCTGTCATAATTTGCTAATATGTAAAAAACTTACACACACAAAGCAACCTGGAGACTGTTATTCTTCCTTTTTGCATTTTTTGTATCCTCGAATGAACAATAAAACTCAAATAACAGGTAAAATTTTAGACCAAAAACAAAAACAACAAAACTACCAAAAAAAAAAAAAAAGGGACAGGAAGCTGGCATCATGCCTTATTTTATCTGGACCTTTCCAGAGGAAATGCTATAAATTGCACATGTTACTATATAAGCATCTTATCAGTGCCCGTTGAAAAAATTAGTCCTAAAGAGACAAAGGGGTCTATTGCACACACTACTTTGCTGTGAGTATATGCTCCTAATTTATTTTCTCAGTTATTATCAAATCCACTAGTGTTAAATCCTGAGGCATTAAGGTGAAAGCCAGAAATGAGAAAGGCGAGAGGAGGAAGAAATCCTAAAGTACCAAATTAAATGGGTATGAGCTGCCAGACAATACTACTGAATGGCAGCTCCCCAAAAAATGGTAGCTCTTTGCAGTGGTGAGAGTTAGCATGAAAGATGTTCTTGCACTTTAGAGATGCTGGATTAAGGAAGAAGCTGGGGAGTCTGACTGGCCTGTCAAGACTGGAAGCTAGAAAGGAGATAAAACAGAAATCAAAAGAGACAAGAAAAGGATATTCATCTCTCCTCGGGGCTGTCTGTGTGGTTTTTAGCCAGCACTGAATAAAGAATTCTCAAAAACAGATCTTCTGGGCACTCCAGTGCCTGGTTCTCAGCAGTATTTCTAGGCAAAGATTCAGCAGATCTTGGGGAATCTGTCTTCTTAATGTGCATGGAGACAGAGGATACATCCAAGTATCCTATAGCACTACATGATTCTGTGCAAATAGTTGCTAAATAAGGAAATCTGCCTTCACTAAGCTGCACAGGGGTATAACAAAATAATACTTAAGGTTTGCATGATGCAGCTGCTGTAACAATTTGTGATCATATTTGGCTGTTCTCATGTCTTATCTTAAAAATTAGAAACTTTCTTGGATCTGCTCTTAGGGTGCAGACGTGGATGTGATTGTGTCTAAGGAGTCACATGCTGGGAAAAATATGCACTCTTTCAACACATTGAAACAGCCTCCAGTTACCCCAGTTATCAGGCTGGATCAATATGGATTAAGGACTGCCATCCCACTCAGCCAATGCAGAAGCACACACTAACCACATCCTTGCAAGATAGCTTTGGTGCCATGGTGTTGAAGAGTGTGTCATACTTAGAGCACTTTGCATCCTGAAATTCCCCAACTCCAGCTTCTCTTCTGAACTCACAAGTTGCAACTGAAAGCAACAAAAAGCTCTATTAAACATTATCCTTACCTAATTGAATATATTAGTTGTATATAGCAATTACCTTCTCCTTTTTACAGTATAGTAAAGCACTTATGGTATAATAAAATCTACCACACAGTGCTCAACAGCCCAGTATGTTGAGCAATTCAGTTTTTAGTGCTTCATGTAGGTTAGGAATTGATTTTTAATTGCCTGGCATAAATCACACAGTCCTACTGTAGAGACCCTTATTATTTCACAGACAGGGCTGGTTTTAATCCTGTGTATTCATGGGGAATAAGAGGGAAGCAGAATGAAAAAGAAAATCACATTTCAAAAATTTACTTCTGAGGAAGAAAGATTTGTTTTGAATTCTATGAAAATTTAAGAAATGCTCTGTACATGTCATGAGCACAGTAGTAAAGAAAACTTTGTACATCACCACTACACCTCAGGCACTGCAATTGTTTCATGAAGTAAACCTTGACAAACTATGTGAGACTTGCAAAGAGAATTTGCAGTACAGCTGGAAATTTATTTTGCTTACACAACTGTCTTTCACTCTCTTCCTAACATATCCAGAAAAAATATCTCCATTTATTTTGCATGTATGCTTGAATTTACAATGCATGTGAAAGAAAATCATTCTCTCATGAAGTTTGAATCCCATTTATAAGTTTTCTGTTCCAACAAAATTTAATCATTTGTCTTAGTAATAGCTAAAGCAAAACAAACACTAAACCTAAAAGCAAACCAAAACATCCTGCATTAAAAAAAAAAAAAAAAAAGAGAGACAGAGAAGGAAAAGAAAGAAAAATAGCTGAAAATGTCTTTTTAGGAATGAAATTGAAGTGGAAATGATCTGCATTAGATGATTGTGAGCCATCATCTAATTAGTACATTGATGGTGATACCATTTATTTTCTATACCACAGGAAAGTTCCTGGCTACATATGAACATTACACGAGACAGATTTGCACCTTATATCTTCAGACCCCTAGATCACAAATTCAGGTCTAATCAATACTGATTCACCTTTTTGTGCAAATATCAGCTCTGAACACTTAGTGTCTGCAGTAGCAAAGTATCTATACCACCTGCATGAGGAAAGAGCAGAAGATGAGCACTCAAATACCACAGAGAGGAGTTCAGTGTTAGAATCAAAAGCAATATTTATGGTGATAGAAAGAGATACCCTATGTTTGATTTAGTTACCAGATTTTAAAACTTCAAAGTTATATTTCAAGGCTCAAAGAAGGGTTTTTTATGCAGAGAGAAGAAACATCATTCATTTAAAAAATCTGAAATAATTTGCAAAGCAAACTGAAAAATCATTTCCCTCTAATCAAACCCATTAATATACTCCTTCTGAAAATGTTTAATTATCGCTTTCAGTGTTTCTGAAGACCTTTTAAATTCATTATTGAACTATCAACTGCACATTTATCAAATCTGGAAAGGCCAGGTCATCATTCGTGGAACCAATTTATACAAGGGCAAGTTAACCACCACATGCAAACTGGCTTTTAAAGTTCACAGTGCTGTTATAAAGGTCATGGTGATACTTAGTGAAAATTGAATCATGCAGAAGTCAATACAAAAAGACATATTGTCTTCCTTCAATAAGGAGCTTTAATGGTATGCCAGTTTACTTACCATCAAACTCTGCAAAGTCAGCAAGCTAATAAAGAATTTAGGATTTATGAGCCCTTTAATTCAGCATAGAAAAAATAGCTAGAAAGTGACAGACTAATAGGCCAATTATCTGAGGAATATTTTGTTTATTTGGCAGAAATTACAAGGAGATGCATAATAAAAATACCTTCAGTAACCAATTTATTCCTACATTAAAATAAACTCATTCACGACTACTGTGCTACAGAAAGTACCATTAAAATATTCAAAGTTCTTTCCTGATGCCAAACAAAAACTCTTAACCAAGGCAATATACAATATTAATATTGTTTTATGGTCAATTTATGTCTAGACACAAGCAATAAGAGGTGGAAGAATACTACAGAAATTACAGCTTTTATGCAGGAAACAGGAACAAAGCCCCAAAGGATTGTATCCACATTTGTCTTACTCCAGATTTAGAAATTATTATTTTTTCCATATTAGGTATGGGTCTAAAATATTAGCTGTTTTCTTTGCATGAATGAACTCTGGAGAGGGAATAGTCTGACAGTTTTTTATTAAAAAATACTTGAATAAAATTTTGCCTTTTTTATTTAGTTGACATAACCTAATTGTGCTCTGCTTCGTACTGGCTAACAAATGAACTTCATGAAACTAACCACAAGTGTCCACAGACACTGACTAATGACACAATGTAAAAGACCACAAACATCACATAGTTTAGAAGTTTAAATTCTGCTGAAAATTAAAGAAATGCAGGCCACTATGTTTCTAAAGCAATCAGAATAATGGTATCCCCGTATTTTGTAATTCCACAAGCCTTGGCATGAAACATGAAAGAAAGTTTAAGCTCTTTAGGTTTTTTCATTTGGTGTACTTTTCAAAGAGCATTTTTGCATCAATAATCATAGGAAGGCATTATAGTTCCAGTATGAAATAAAATAATAAAATGCCAATGTATAGTTCACATATAATTAATCCTATACATTATCTCCTCTGAGCATTGACTTTACTAAAAATAAAATAGATTAGGAGGTAGTAACTGCACAATTTCCTTACTAGGTCATGGGAAAAATGTTATTAGAGAACAATATTCTCAGGATTTTCTGAAATGTCTAGGGTCTCTAAATGTCCTTATCTCAATCACTATTTAGGCATAAGGACTTTCAGTGTTAGAACACATACTATTCCATTTCTAAAACCAAGTTTCTTCAAGATATGAGAAACTGAACTTTGGGAAATTAAGACACACGTATCACTTTCAAAGTTCTTGGCTGAAATTTTAGTTTGAGTTGGGGAAAGGAAGAAAAAACTCAGAAATGAATTCATTTCTGTGGCCACTGTGTAACCTTTGGACTTCTTTACAACTAGCTTCTTCCAATGTACAAGATTCCAGGAAACCAAGATATTTTATTTCTAACAGATAATAGTAAATTCTTATTCAAGAGTTACTTGTTTCCCTCCATAAACTCAGATTTTGAATCAGTTGCTGAGACATGGTGGGCAGTGCTATCCTGTCCAGCTGGTGCTCCTGGAAGTGTCAGACTCAAGAACAGTGTTTGCTTAAAGGAAATATAAATCAAAATAACATATAAGCTTACAGAAAATGGTAATACTAAATCGGTCTGATTTTTACAGTGGTATTTTGCACTTATCAAAGAAAATTACAGCAGACAGAGAACTACACAGTGTCAGAGGTTTTTTTCCATTTGTGTTTAATGGAGAAGATTAAAGGAATTATTCTTGTGGTAGATGAATCAAACTAATCTTTTATTGAAATATAATTGTAGGTATAATGCACAGCAAATCAGACTGTTAAAATGATCTCACACTAAAACAGAAGTTTGATAGCTTTCTCTTCTGCTTCTATGAATTTGCAATGAAGTAAGTTTTTTATGAGGCAACAGAGACACACTTTATTCTACAAGATGCTTCATAGGTGGGACAAATCATTTATGGATTTTTATTTGCCAAAATGGCAGCTTTCTTACTGTCCATAGATCAGAGAA
This sequence comes from Petroica traversi, assembly GCA_025920805.1. Taxonomy (NCBI): domain Eukaryota; kingdom Metazoa; phylum Chordata; class Aves; order Passeriformes; family Petroicidae; genus Petroica; species Petroica traversi. The sequence goes on from JAHLSL010000019.1 coordinate 14,937,901, forward strand.
TCATGTCAAAAGGAACTTGTGGAGATCATCTAGTCCAACCCACAGGACCAGGACTGGGTCTGGATCATTTGCTGTTAAAGTCTTTTTATCTCAAGCCATGAGTTTTCTCACTTTGACTCTTGGGAATCTCTCCCCCACCCCCCAGGGGAGAGTGAGCATCTCTGTAGGGCTTAGTTGCCAAGCTAAACCAAGATAGTAATATATGGGCAGGAATGTAAGCATAGAAAGGAAAGCAATTTTCTTGAGAACTCACAGAAATTCATTGGAATGGGTTGGGAAAATCCCTCAATTTATGCAGAACCCTCCCGCTGTAATACTACCAGTTGTGTATTGCATCTTCAGTATAGCAAAGGTCTTCCTTTTCCCTCAGCAAAACCTGTGATTATGGTATTCAACAAACGCCTTGGGAATGCACTGATTCACAAACACAGGTAGAATCACCAATACATTTTGAAAAAAAATCATAAGAGTTAAATCTTTCAGGAGTATCAGTCAGAGGTACTGAGTGTTTTCTAGAATAAGTCTAAATAGCCATCAGTGAGGGGCAGTGGGAAACAGGGCTGACATAATCAGCTTCAGTGCACCAAAACTTTAAATAAACACCCTCTGGTAAGCTCCAGTGCTGTAAAGGACCCTCTATATAGCACAGAAGGAATGTAGGTACTTTTATGTTGAATGACTGAAAAAAAATGCAATTGTGAAGTAAAGGATCTAGAAGGGGCAAACAAAGAGATAAAGCAATACCTGCAGGTATTTTTACCTGCAAACACTTAATGAAGAGCCCATAGGAAGATGCCTCACAGAAATAAACTTTAAATACAGAACTCTTCCATGAATTTGTTCAGATGTGTCACATGAGAGCTCTTTCAAGGGCCCCAGTTGCTTTCACAAAGTAAATGTGCAATAATTAAAAACCAGCAGAAACAAGGACAGGGAAAAAGAAAATGCCTTATCAGTTTTAAAGACTTTTTCTTTCAGTTTCAGGCAGGTAGATCTGCTTTTGCCTGGAGATAGGTGCAAGCAGAGCTGAGCTCTGCAAGTGTCTGCTGAGGGAGCACAGCCCTTGTCACCGAGGGTGCTTTGGAGGCAGGGGAGCTGCGTGACTGCTGCCGAACAAGAGCAGCCCTCAGCAATGCAACTACTGTCATGGCCAGAAACCAGGCAGGATCCTGGCGAGTTTCCCCATGCTGTTTCCCCATGCTACTCTCTCCTAAGTGCCTCATGTGAAAGGGGTATTTTTTTACCAGGGAAAGACCAGCCCTGCTTATGTGCCTGATGAACTCCCAGCTCCTTCAAAGAGGCTGTTGACACAGCTGCCAATTAGCGCCGTTTGTGATAAACACAAATGACTACAGAGCCTTTGCACAGGCCAAATAGCACGTGGACTTCCATTCATTACTGTCAAAGGTTAAATTTAAGCTGGTGACAGAGAACAGATGTGAAGGGTCCTTTAATCTTGAGCTTTTCCATCCAGTCCTGGAAGTACTTCCATGGATTTTTCTGAGGGCTATAGACCCAGCTTATACTGCAGAAAAATTTATTAAGGTCACCAAAGGTCTGTATTTTGATAGTGTCCAAGCAAAAGCCACTCTTTCCTGAGCACCTTTGACATAACCTTCCTCCAAATCCAAATCTTGAGGTATTATTCTGCCATACAGAAGCAGAAGGAAGACTGACAGTGTCCATGTCTCTGCACTGATCAGCCTCTCACAAGCATGATAGGAAGATAATTACAAGAGACCTCAGGAGCCTTTGTTATTGTTGTGAGAGTCGTCAAGAGACAAAGGAAAAGGAGATGGATCTTCCATCCTACTGAAATGTATATGACAGTGGCAGGCAGGACTAGTTTCTTCCACTATTACTACCTCAGAAGACCCAAATCCTTCTAGGATGCTACTGTCACACCCCCAGCTGACCCATGAGCACAGAATATTCACAGCCATGCTCTGGAGATGCACTTCCACAGTTGTAGCTATGCTTCAACATCAAATCCCTTCCTTCTGTGGCTCAGTGTTAACGTTAGTATGTGCCTGAATAGAGATGGGAATTTCCTCTTGTGCCTTCCCTCATATTGTGAATCCTCATATATCCATAAAGACATATATAGTATAAGTTCCAGAATTCTATATTTACTACATGATACTATTTAAATTGCACATTACACTGAGAAAAACAAACCCACACTGAATAATTGCCCAATTTCTCCATGTGTGGTATTCAGTAATTGCATGCACAGGGAGGTTAGTGGTCTGTTGTTCTTTCAAAAATTTAGTAAGGATTAATGCAAACAGGTCACCTCTGTTCCAAACAGTTGGACAACAGATATCAATGCAAAACAGGAGAGACCTTGGCCCACTGGCTGCAGAAAGAACCAGGTGTCTACTATACAGTTCCAAATCTGTTTGCACTCCTGAACTCTACAGCTGTTAATATCTCTCCACAATCATCTCACTAAACTGCTTCTATGCACATCTGTGTCTGACAGGCTTAATTCTCCAGGGTGCTTGAAAAAACACACAAGATGAACAGACACCATTAATTGTCGTTTAGATGGTGAGGCTGATGTTTTCTTTCTCCATCTACATCAAGCATTTTCCTGGGAAAACAACATTATCCTGCTGTTAGGATTCTGCACACAGAAGCAGAAAAGAGAAGTAGGTGAAAACTAGTAAAAGCATACAGGAAAGCAGGCTGAGCATTCTGTGGGCCACTTTCCAGGGTCATCTCATATATTTTCTGTTCACAAGAAAACTTCTGGAGTAAAATATCTGAAAAAAAAGTCACAGAAAAATCAAGTCTAATAGAGAGAAACAGCCCACAATTTAACCCCTTTTTGCTATATTAAAGCCATTAGGGCTATTTCTCATGTTTTCTGGCTGTTTTGAAGATGAGGCCACTCACATCAGTGAATTTCTCCCTGATGCATTGATTTCATTTAACTTTGTCTCTTTTATTGGCAAACAGGTTAAAACACATATTTACACATTAATTTCTAAGATCTTTGGCTCAGGCAAAATAATCTACATCTACAGAAAAATAAACAGCCAACAAATGGATTATAGAGCAGTTGCCAAAGGTTCAGACTCATTGCTGAATAATTTTTTCCTTTCAGTTTGGATACCAGCCCACAGTACGGAAAATTTACATGGCAAGTATAACCAATGACCTCCACTTTGTCTATTCTATTGTAAGCACAGCAATGAAAACAAGAAAATAATTTTAGGCAAAATCAGCTTTCCATCTTACTTAAAATCCATACATTAATTTTTCACAGAATCACAGAGTAGTTTAAGTGGGGAGGGACCTCTGATCCAGCCCTCAGCCCAAATCAAGGTCAGCCTCAAAGTTAGACCAGCTTTTCCAGTTCTTAGAGTCTCCAAGGATGGAAATTGCTCAGTCTCAGTGTAGTTTGCTTCAGTGTTTGATGACTCTCATTATAAAAAAAGCAACCAATCGAAATATCTATTTGGAATTTCTGTTTTGTTCATTGCCTCTTGTCCTTCCACTGTGCACTTCCAAACAGAGTATGGTCTCAACTTCCTCATAACCAGACATTAGGTAACTGAAGGCAGCAATAAGATCCTCTCTTGGCCCTCCCTTTCTCAGACAGAAAAAAAGAGTTCTCTTTACAGCATTCCTACATCAAGTGCTCCAGCCCCAGCCACCTTGGTGGCCTTCTGCTGAACTCATTCCAGTGACTTAATGACTTTTGCTACCATTTATGCCTACTGTATCCTGGTACACTTCATAAACACTGCAATCTAATGAGATGAAATTTAATTTTAGATGTGTGGGTGAATCTGGTACTAACAGCAAATGAATATCACCAACCAGTAGCAGACAGGTATTTCACAAACAAAATCTGAGTTCCCTTCTTTCCTACATATGCCAGTACAGCGTAGCACATCCAGTCCAGCAAATGCCTTGAGAAGAACAAACACATATCCAGTTTTTTGGCCAGGTGTTATGTAAAGTGTGCCAGTATGCAAGAAGTCAGCTCCATAGCCTAAGGCCTAGCTAAAATTATAATCTTATTATTAAATTACGGATTTTAACAAGCTGATGCCCCTCATTGCATCATGTATCCCCAAAAATATGGTGTCATAATGAGAAATACAGCAAAACCAAATCCCAGCAAGTAAAAAGCTAGAGGTGGCATTGCAGGGAGAAATATAGATGGATTTGAATTCCGCAAATGCCTACCTATTATTGCCAGGTATGTAACATTTGCCAACATATTAACGGCCAAATTAGAGACTCATTTGAAATGGCATGTGAAACAGTTCTTCACTAATTGTGGAATGGCCTGTTAACAGACCCTATCTAAATTCTGAGATCCATATTCCTCAGATAACACAACATATGCAGCGTTGCTAACAAAATACACACATAGTTTTCTAACGTGGTCTGGCAATAGTTAAGCATTATAGTTTGAACAAAGGGTCAGTGTTGAGGTGACTGCAGTTCAGTTCTCTTTTGCCAGCAATGGTATAGCAGTGACTACAGAGAAAGCAATGCCTGTGTATTAGGAACTTTGAGACCAGCTAGCAGAGCCAAATGGTGCAGCTAACCAAGGGATAACATGCAAAAACAAAGGCATTTTTCATATTCTCATAGCTATGGATCAAATTATGCCCTGAGGACTGCACTAAATTTTGTTTATTCACTTTTTAAGTCTGTTTTGCAACATTTTATATTAGTGAAAGACTGAGTACATCTATGCTGGATTCACTTCTCTCCCACTAGGAAACTCATGTTGTCTTCATTAGAAAACACAGACCCCTAAAAAAAAGCTGAATTTTCATCAAAGTGCAGCAAAATACTGAATATCTGTTTTCTTCTTTCTTTTGTGAACAAATTTCTCTTCAATTGAGGCACTAAATTACTGCTGATGTTAAGTTCATGCTCTAAAGCCTTTGCAGATGTGCTGTTACCTGGTACAGTGTACATAGACTTAGTGCCTTTATCACTGCTCTTGTATAAGCTGTGAGCTTGTGGTTAAAATGTCAGCCACCACTTGCATGCACTTATTATTTTAATGGATGTAACGATCACAGAACTTTCTTACATCTCTGACATCACTCCATTACTTTTACAATTTAAAGAAATAAAACAAGGGTAAAAAACCCAGCATTCAAGCTTTTTATAAATGTCAGACTGAAAATTACACTTAGAGAGTGATGTATTCAGTCCATAAATTGTGAAGAGATTCATTATAAATTGATTAGGAGGGCAAAAATTAGAGTACCATTTAAATTGCAGTTTCACAAGTATTAATTAAGAAATGCATATGTTCTTGCATACTTCATAAAAAATAATGATCTGACATTTTACTTCCTTTTCATTGGTTGAGGGTTCTCTGACAAAGAGAGCTATCTCCTGGAAAAAGAGGACTCCCTGTCTCATGATTTGCATCATTTTGGAAAAGAATCAATATATTAAAATGTTAAAAGAGTAGAATTTAATTCCAAGGAATATGAAGAGATGGTATGACCAGGAGCACACTTTTCAGATATCCACCTTCTCTTAATGGTGAAACTCCTGAAGGAGTGATGATAGTTTCTTCAGGAGTATTTTGTGAATATTTACTCAAAATTACACTTCTGAAGAATTTGATTCAAATTTCACACATCTCTGACTCAGAAAATAAATTTCATGTCTTGACTGAATGCTGGCACCTGAAATAGAACAGCAAGGCAGAATCTGCCATTCATATAAGAAAAACACTATGTAAAAATCAAAAAGAAAAATTACAGAGACAACTTTCTTATATTTTACAGGAATTTTTTTCAAAATTCTTTTTCTTTCCATCTCTAAACAAAAGAACAAATATTTACAACTCTAGATTTCTAGAGGGAATTCTTTACATTGAAAAGAAAGATATGTTTCTTTTTGCTGTTATAATCTAAGAAGCAAAACAATGCTGTGCTCATAAACAATTATATGATAGTCACATTCCATGAGAATCTGCATCTATCCCTGCTTCAAACTTAAACCTTAAAAGATATCTCCATTTCAAATTCCAGCTTCCTTAGTTTATCTCTGGTCTGGCAGCAATACATAGTCCATTTTCTTCATTTTACACTAAAAATTATTTTGGAAATATAATATTATTTGCCAACTTAAAAATCTTTCTAAAAAATTTACACAACCCAAAGTATTGTGGTAAAAGCCCAGAATGTCAAAACCTCAAATAATAAAACAAGACAGATAAATAAGTTCAATTACCAGAACAAGAAAGCTTTATGCTATGTATACAGTGCATAAAATTCTCACTGAAACTAGCAGAATTGTTTGCAATCACATCACAAATCCTTCACATAAGATGAAAGTATATACACTTAATAGGTAGGCCTATGCCAAGCAAATACTCATGAAACCACATGAAATACTAGCAGTTTCACTAACTTCTTCTATATGGCAACAATCATAAATTCTTATAATAATGTCAAAATAGCATCAAAACAGAAAGAACTTGAAAGGCCTCAATTTCCAAAATGAAGATTCAATGCTACTTTTCTATTATATATTATGTTAGACATCACTATCAAGTATCTGTGATACCACTGAGTATCATTGAATGCCAAGTTATTAAATTTCAAATGAAAAAGCCAACAAACATTTTACAGTGGCATTAATTCAAGAGTTTAAAAAATGGTTAAATGTGGATGTGTATTGATGTTGAATCAATATTAGAATTTAGATACAGGCTAGAAACAGAGTCCAATTCAATTAAATCACAGACATCTCTATCTTATTCATCAAGCTCAGGGTTTCATCACAGCTGTTTCACTTCAGTTTATGGGGGAAAGAAGGGCCTATTCCTAACTATGCAGTAGTTCTGAATCCAAAATTTCCACATGTTTGGATCCAGCATTTGGATCCTGGCCCACTTTTGCAACTTGTCAGAGCAAAGCCTTAAAACAAAGGGGATTCTGGGATTAAAAACAAAAAAGGCATTTCAAAATCTAATTGGAAATATTATTAATTATGCCCCTGCACTATATACATTATTTCAGCATGTGCCCCAGGCATGACCCCCTTCCTGCTAAAAACATTTTTAAAAAGTAAAAAAAGCTACTGAAGTATCTGTGGGCATTTTGGTGATTCTGTTCTCTGCAACAGCAATACTGAGAAAATGCTTTACTTATAAATTATTTCTAATATCTCATCGACCTCAAAATGAATGCTTTGGCAAAATTACCAGGAATATATATCTTGGTTTTTAAAGTACAGTGGTTTTGGTAATGAATCCGCTTCCTTCACACCTGGAAGTGTTCAAGGCCAGGTTGGATGGGGCGCTGAGCAACATGATCTGGTGAGTGACATCCCTGCCCATGACAAGAGGGTTGGAACTGGATGATCTTTAAGGTCCCTTTCAGCCCAAACCATTCGATGATTCCGTGACTCAAATCTCAGTCAGTGCTTTTGACTAACTTCTAAGGAAGACAAGTTGACAAAATGCATTAAACTTATTTATGCATGATTTATAACATGAAACTTCCCTGCTGGTATTTACTAATGGGTTATTTTATATAGTTTAAATCCAATTTTATGATTAAAGTATGACCTCATGCTACTAAAGTCAATGTGAGAATATACTCTAACAATATGACATAGCACTGTGACTCAGTCCAAGCCCAACCTGTAGGATGATGCAATTGAGATGGCAGAGCAGCTCTAGTGAAAGTTTATTAAGACCTTCAGTGAATTTTTTTAAAACTTCGAGACATTTTAGATCAGTCTGTTTTAAAAGTCAATTAACCTTAGGCATTTAACATTAGTATTTGAGCTACATGTGGTGCTTCAGTCAACTACTGAGATTCCATGTGCCCAATCTTCTCTTTCTCTCTGTCACTTGCAATGGTCTGCCAGTGTGACTGTAAAGCTGTGATCAAAAGCATAATGAAGAGTTGTCCTTGGGCCTAAGGAGCACTGCAATCCTGCCTTCTGGAATCTAAATGCCATTGCCTTTAATTATCTGTATGGCACCTTTTCATATCTAGTATCTTAAGATACACTGGATGATGAATGTTCTTTACTGAATATTCCAGTATTTTCCAACTTTTGAAGTATATGTGCAAGTTTTTTCAGAAGAACATATTACCTGCTTTCTTATTCTTTTCAAAATAATGACCTTGTGCTTTTGTGCACTGATAAAATGAAGCCTTCTTGCTAAATATTTTTATTCCAAGTAAAATACACAGTTATCTCCCAGACAGTCTTTGAAATTTTTTTAAACTCAAGACAGTTTAACCAGTGATTTGACTTTTCCTAAATTTTGCATATTTTACTGCAAATAAGAAGGTATTAAATGTAACTGCTCTCTGGAGTTTAGGGTTTTTTTGATATTTTATTGTCTACATCCATACAGAAGAGCTAATATAAAAATTGGAAATGTCACATAAAGGAATTAAAGTGCAATCAAGCTAAGTAATATTGGATATGTTTCTGCAAAGTGAAAAGCAAATTTGATTGAAATTACCTCTTAACTGAAAAGTACAGGTCAGCTCCAAAAAGTGACTAAAAATGAAAGTGAATTATGGTACCTCAGTGTCTGCTAGCAAATGCAACATGTTATAGTTAAAGTCATGGACTCCAGGCCTGCCAAAAGAAACCAAAATCCTGAGAGTTCCTGAGTGCATCCCACGGGTATGCACAAGTATTTTTAAGGAAAAATAAATATCCATTCCAATGGGTGCATGTAAGTGTAACAGATCATGACAGCATTTACAGAGCATCATAAACCACTATGCTGTCAAACAGAAAACTTATTTATGTAAGTCCCTGCTCTATATCGATTTGTCTCTACAGAAATAAGAGCAAACTAAAAGGAACCCCAGCATAGTTTGATTACTAAAACTTCTTTTGAAACTTTGAAGCTCTCCAAAAGAAGTTGCAGTAAAATTGGAACAAAATTCTCTATGTTAAGTGATGTCCTCCTGGTGTTTTTTGACTTTCTCAAACACCTGAATGTTCTTTGAATTACACTGCAAGATCTTAGAATGCTTTTCAGACAGAAGTAGACTGCAGAATTCACATGGAAAGCAATTTCTGGTTTACTTCATTGTTCTCTGCACGATCATTAGCTGAAAACAAAAAGGTCTAATTTGTCTCAAAGGGAATGATGGAGTTTTAGGAGCACCGCTAATTTCTTTAATCATTGCCCAAGGCTAACAGTAATTCAAAAGTTAACTTCTTCCAAAAAGCTTATTCTTTCTTCAAAAACAATTCTTCATCAGGAAAACTTCTAAGTATCAATGAAAAAAATATGTGTTTATTAACAATGATCAAAACCTAGCATTATTTACCTTGGAGCAATTTTAGCAGTAACAGCAAGAAACTTTTCCAGTCTTCTTTTTTTTTTTTTTCTCCATTTAGGAAAATATATTCTCTGCTTCATTTTACCATCTCAAAGGCCATATTAATATAAATGCATATCCTAGAGTGAAAATGAATGGATGGGAAAAGGAAGTCATTTCTCTCTGAATAACTAATTTAAATCAAGAAGGAGAGGGTTTGTTTCCCCCTAATAGTTAGGAAATGAAGATCATGTTGTGGCAGACAACTGATATGCCTCAGGAGCTGCAGATTTTTAAAGTATGCAAAAAAAATTTATCTAGATGAAGGGTTTTGCAGAAAATTTTTGCCTCTGTTGTGATTGCTAAAGTCATGTGTCCTAATCACATATGAATACATTTAGATGATCCAATGAAGGTGACATTGTTTTATTGCTTTCAATTTATAAGCCTAGATGCACAGAACTCTATGTCCCTCACTTAGTTGTAGTGCTGTATTTTATTAATATCAACCCACCTTGGTAACAAGATATATCAATGGCTGACTGAAAGAAACAATGAACACATTACTCATCATTTTATAACACTGAGTGTGCTGTCCTAAAGATATTTAAGTTGTTTGCATAAAACTGGGACAAGAAAAAAAAGAGTTGATGAGCATTACAAAAAGAGCAGATTTGTTTTAGCATTATTTGATTTTCAGAATGGGGTTTATTTATTTACTTTTTTAAAATCATATGGATTAAAATCCAGACTCTTCAGTTTTTATTGCCTAGTAGACCCAAAGGACCTGCAAGAAAAGGCTTTCATGCAACTCTCTGTCAGTGCAATATCATTCTTAGAGAACAGCATTTCATGCATCAAACTGTACAAGTTAGAAACAGTGAACTTCCCAAGTAAGGGTGAAATTTAAAATTCTCTGAGCTCAAGGGTGACTGACTTAGCCAGCCACAGGTGTAGGACATGCCCAGCCTCTGTTTCCAGGCTTCCCCACTCTATGCCTACACCTTCCTTTAGTTAGGGCAGGCTAAACACCATAGCCCACGCGTGGGTACAGCCAAGAGGGTGTTTAAATTTGAAGGCCTTAATCACAACATGAATCCTATCCAGCAGAGTTTATTGTAGCTTCTGATTTTATAAGCAACATTGCAGACACCAACTAGACTAAAGTCAATAAATAAATAAAAAGCCACTGTTGACTTCATAACAGTGGTGATAGATTTATCTCAGGATTTTAATCAGACCTCAGGAAGGCAATTTTTAGCTGTGGCTTTGAGTGCTGACTATCTGAAGAGAGGAGCTGAATTCCTCAGTCAAGAGGCCTCTTTGCAAGAGTTGCCACAGCTCTTCAGGGTTTGGCATCCCAAGGAAGTGGCAGCAGCTAATGAGCAGCCCTGAGTCTGATGTCTGACCTCCAGGGACACGCTTAAGTGACCAGCAACCCCCATGCTCAGCACAAGGCTTCTCTGCATCAAATTTAAGAGTCAAATAAAACCCTCTCTTAATTGGTTATGCCTGAAGGTCAAGGGAAGTAACTGTGCCCCTCTGCTCTTGTGAGACCACTCCTGGAGCGCTGTGTCCAGCTCTGAGACCCCCAGGAAAGACTTGGATCTGTTGTCACAGCACCAAGGAGGGTCACACAAACAGAGGGAGGGAGCACCTTTCCTGTGAAGAGGGTTTAAAGTGTTTGGATTGTTCAGCCCAGAGAAGAGAAGGCTCCAGGGAAAATTTAATTGCAACCTTTCAGTATTTGAAGGGGGCTTATGAGAAAGATGGGGACGAACTTTTAGCTGGATCTGTTGCAATAGGACAGGGAGCAATGGTTTTGAACTAAAGGAAGGTCAATTCAGAGTAGATATAAAGAGCAAAAATTGTATTATTATGGTAGTGAAGCACTGGAACAGAGAAGCTGTGGGTGCCCCATCCCTGGAAGTGTTCAAGGTCAAGTTCGATGGGGCTCTGAGAATACTGGTCTAGTAGGTGACCCTGCCCATGGCAGAGGGGCTGGACTAAATCACCTTTAAAGGTCCCTTCAAACATTCTATAATTTTAAGATTCCCTGCCTATTTTTGGCAGCCTGAGTAAGGCAGATACTCACCCATACTTAGTCTGAATGCTACTGAGCAAGGGTTGCATTTGCTTCATGGTGTCTATCTCTCCCCTTAAAGAAACTGTCTTCATACAAGGCATTTTCTTTTACATTAATTTCTGTGAGTTTTTGACAGAGAAAATGAGACTTAAGAAGCTTGCCTGGAATTCAGTTTGGAAGATGATGAAAGAAAGGGAAAATTCCCTCTGCTTCAGATCCAAGATTACAAGCAATTTTTCCAGAAGAGTTTTTTATTTTGCTTTGTCTCTGGATAGATGATGTTGAAATACTTCAAAACAAACAAACCAAAAATTTAGTCATATCAAGGAACTAAAATGTTTCAGCTTAGGCCAGCCCCATTTGAAATTATACTGATGAGAGGAAATATCTAAATTATTGTAGTAAACATTTATAGCTTGTGAAAACTGAATTTTTCAGTAAAATGTTTTTTACTCATGTATTTCTTGAGACCATTTCTATCAAGATATATTTTATAGGATCTTGGGAGAGTGCATCTAGAAAAACTCCATTGTATTGGCAAAGGATAAAGAATTGATATGATCACAATAAAAATTCTTTGCAATCATAATGAAATACTCTTTCTATCAACTTGTCATCCTCAATTTTTTCATCATCTTCTGCTAAGACAGGTTGTACCTTATGTAAGACATCCATTCTAGGGGTCAGAAAGGCAATCAGGAGGAAAGAAGGAGGGGAAAGGGATGAGATGAAGCGCTCCCTGTTTATAAAGGATTAAGGCAATGTTTTTACAGACATTCATACCAATTAGGTATCAAAAAAGGTAATTAACTACAAATAACTTCACCCTCCTCTAGATTATAGTGAATATATTGTCAGAGGAGATAGGACAAACTCCCTCTCCCACTACATATTTGATAAACAAACAAAACCAACATAAAACAAACAAACAAAACAAAAGGCAAAAAAATGTATATACTGTCACAAAGGAGAACTTTATATTTCTTAAAACTCCTTTTCTCCATATGCTACTTTCATATAGTCTTCCCAGATACAAATGAATTTTTGTCTGTAAAATAGATTGACTTGACTTTTCATTCTCACTAGTTTTTCTGTAATACAGGGTAGAAAAGAAAACATGTTCTTATTGCAGCATTGTTAGTTTTATCCATCTGGAAAGCATAGGTTTTCCTCTGTGGCATCCCAGTGACCAAAACAATGGAAACATAATGACAAAGTTAGGCCGTTTAATAAGCTCCTAAAGTCATTTAATTAAGGAAAACCTACTGAGCTTTTAAGCATGTTTTAGCACATGAGACAACATGTAAAAAAAAGATCCCTGTGCTTGCCTTCTGATTTAAGACCTTGAGAACTTGTCACTATGTTCTGTGCACACAGTGACCAGAGGACAAGCATTCTCTGCCCCTTATGATACGAAACATGTAAGGTCGTATCTCTTCATTTAGTCCACTACGGAATAAGTGATCGAGTAAAAGCAATGAGTGCTTTCAGAGTTTGACCATGGAGACTAAAATCCATACCGTGTTGGGTAAACATGAGTAATGTAAGCCATTTTTTAAAAAAATTGTTTATAAGCAAAAGGTTTCAAAATACAGAAGCACTAAGAGTTCATAGAGGGCTGGAAAAATAGATCATAGCGACTGGAAAATAAGAAAACAAAATTGCCCTGATAAAAAAGAACACAAAATCTACAGAGCTGCCCAAGATCCCTTAGCTATTCATTTATATCACAATTTCTGGAACAGGTGGTACAATACAAAATTGATTTTTTAGATTATCAATGGATACTGCATACCTACACAAGGTACATATGCAACCAATATGAAATCAATCTGTGTGCACTATTAAGATAAAGTTCCTCATTTGAAAGAGAAATCTAATACTAATTATACAGTATTTTGATTTTCCATTAACTTTAAATATACATTATATTTCTAAAATTAACATCTGCTACGCAGTAATCAATGAAGAGTGTGAAATACATTTCTAAGAATCATTGTCTTGTAATAACAGAGGCAGTGTTGAAACAAAATTGAAGAAAATGTATTGAAGGAGAAAAATGGAAGAAAGGATTCCTTTGAAAGGCCGGAGAAGTTGAACTTACTCTAATCACAGGTATAGGATCAATTTTTTATTTTTTTTTATCTACCAGTTAGACTAATTGAACATTTGCCTGTTTGGAGTCAAGGTTGGGGACTGTTCAAGGGATGCAGTGGTGTGAATTGCAGAATGACAACAGTAGGTCCGTGGGAAGCAGAGCTTAGGCCTGACATGTGCACACAAATATAGCTGGATAAATGCACCTGTTGCAGTGACTTCCAAAAAGCACTTGGCCTATATGGCTATGGATTGTTAGGGCAAAGGTTTGCCTGGCTGTCAGCTCTGATAAAAAACACTATTAACTGCTCTTCCTGGACCATCCCACGTTCATCATCTCATCTTGTCTGACTGCTGACTGTCCACAGGATCTTTCACTGTCACCTGTGCAGTGGCATTACACCTCTTGGTGAGATCCTCTGCATCTGCCTTATCCTTTGCTATGAGCTCATCCTCCTCTGTGGAACAAGCTGACCTTAGTGCTCCCCAGCAATTAGAATTATGCCAAAACCTCTCTTAAATGAATTATCTCCCTGAAGGGTCAAACCCTAGAGAAGAAAAACATTCCTGTGTTGCCAATTCAAGAGGAAATGAAGTTGTGCATTTAATATGCAGACAAGAGAATGGCTGTGGCACCTCCAGATACTCCAGACTTAGTAAAAAAAATCAATTCAGACTGAGAGTGGGCAAAATAATACTGTGGAATACAGTGGCTGTACAGTATAATCTGTATAAACATTCAATGTCTTTCTCTACATTTCAGCAAAGATTTAATATAAGAGTCTGTGGTGAGCTGACATAATACTGAGATTTCATTTTATTTTTAAAATACACCACAGATAATTTATTAATAAATGAAGGATTATAAATATTTAAAACAGGTCTGTAATTGTCAAAATCAATGCACAAAATATATAAGCTGATTTTTGCACTTACACTGTTTATTCGCTTACTCAGGAATTTGGAAATGTCTAACTCCCAATGGATTGCATCAGTAATGTTTTCCTTCCATAAACATATTTTGTAAACTAAATTATCTGTTAGTAACATAAATCTAGACAGTCAATTGTACCCTAACTTCTCTCTCGTCTTCAAAAACAAATCCAAATCTCTTCACTGTCTAATCCTAGAAGTTCTTGGCTCAGGAAAAATTTCTCATAAAAGTCAATAGAAACAGTAAATAAATCCAACAGAAATTTTATATGAATGAGGACATTGTGAAACTTAAAGATGATTTTTTTCTTGACATCACATGAAGAAAAGGATAAGAAATCCCCTTTTCTCCTTTTTTATAACTCTTTTTCACAAAGCTGATGCCAGAGCAAGCTATGAACAATAATCTATGAAATTTGGAAAAAACTGTACACATGAAATTATGTTTCGGCCTTTTTTTTTTTTTACTCATCATGTCTTGTTTTACAAAACTTAGGAACTATCCTAAGTTTCTTAGTGTGTTACATGCCATAACATAGCTACGTGCAGAGGAACCTGCTTGTCATTTTTATACAGACACCCAACATTCATTAATATTGTTCCTAGGGGATGCACACCCAAGAGATGGTGTGGAGGGAGAGGAAGAAGAAAACCTGTCCAAGTCTTCCTAAGCAACAGCCTCCAATTGAATTGCAGCCTGAGAAAGGGTACCCACAGCTGTGTCTTTGTGTACCAGCTGGTTCCCAGGAGACTGTCCTGGACTAGGGCAGAACCTGGCACAGCTGGACAGGAGGATGCATGTCTGTAAGCCTCACTTAGCCTAAAAGAAGATTTTGGCCCTACATTAAATTTTAGCAACTAAACATAGCAAGAAGTCTCCACAAGAATAACTCTATGCAAATACACTGACTGCCATAGAATGGCAATGACTTAGAGTAGTTAAGATCTGAGCTACTAATTTAGCAGTGTATTTTGATTTCAAAATCCATTTCACTTGTGTACCTCTGGTTGAACTATACTATTATTTAGTCATTCTTTGGAAGTGTCCTTTGTGTAAGGACACTTACAGCCTTGTCCTTTTGTGTAAGTTATGACCCAATATAATTGAATTTTAAAACTTCTGTATAAAATATCAAGAGTCTGAAAGCAAAAAAAATAATAATAATCCCAATCTAAAAAACTTTAAAACCTTCCCTTGACTAATGATGCTGAGGTTATAATGCCAGTTCCAAGGAAAATCATAAAATCACTTTTTTCTTTCTTACAGTATTATTGCAAATCTTTTCCTATAAGGGTGCTGGCAGACAAATCAAAAAACACCTGGGTTTTGTCCTAGATGATTTTTTGGATTTCACTTTCCCCAATACCTCTCACATCTGGCCTGTTTGTGGCTCTTGCTCTTTCCCTTTGAAATAACTGCAAAGACAGTCTGTTCTCCCTGTTGAGATTTACCCAGTCATTGCACATCTCATGTCCCACATGTTCTGTCTTCCAGGAGTTAGCTTTGTTTCCTAGTACTAAGCTCACTTCCCTAAATCCATTCAAAATGCTGCTGTCAATATAACGTGTGTGACTTTTGCCATGATGCCCTCTTTGCTTCTTCATTTACCTCTCCAGATAGCAAAAGTTTTCTGTCTACCTATTTAGGGCTCTTGACTTTGGTGTTAATTAAAGTACTCTTTGTGCTGGTAATAGCAATAATCCTCCAGACCATTTTTCGCTAATCAAACGAAATATAAAACGTTTCTTGGAACAAAAAACAAATTCTAGTCTAGGTTAAAACAGTCCAGACCTTGCCCACACCAGGGCAAGCCTCATGGCCTCTCCAGCTGGAGTTGTTTTCAGAGGAGAGCTTGGCTGCTGGCTCTTAGAGAGCACGAGGTGTGGAACAACAGAGAGAAGCTGGCAGGAGTGCTGGACTTAAGCTGAGCTGCCAGTGAGAGGGACCTCAACAGGCTGGAGAAACAGGCAAACAAGAAGTTTGCCTCACAAAGTTCAGCAAAAGCAAGTGTGAAGTCCTACACCCTGGAATAATCACTGGATGCACCAGTGCTGGCTGGAAAGCAGCTCTGCAGAAAAGACCTGGGCATCCCAGAGAACAGCAGTGGCCATGAGCCAGCAATGTTCCCTTAGAGCCAAGGAGACCAACAGCTGGCAGAAGGTGCAGTGAGGTGAACCTTCCCCTCTCTGCAGCTCTGGTGAGGCACAGCTGGAATGCAGGGTCCAGTTCTGGGCTCCCCAGTACATGAACAACATGGGTATTCCAGATCAAGTCCAGCAAATGCCACAGAGGCAATTAAGGGTTTGGAGCCTATCATATGAGGAGAGGCTGAAAGAGATAGGACTCAGAGAGATCTTATAAAAGGAAAGACTCAGGGGGATCTGATAAATTGATGGAAGGAATAAAGAAGAAGGAGTTTGACTCTTCTCAGTGGTGTCCAGTGACAGAACACAAGGCAACGGGCAAGGATAAAATTACAAGAAATTCCACTTAAACTTAAGGGTGATTGATGCCTCCCTCTCTAGGCTGGGAGGTTGTGGAGTCTCCATCACTGGAGAGATCCAAAACCCAACCGGGCCCAGCATGGAGTGATCTGCTTTAGTTGACCCTAATTTGAACCAGGGGATAGTATGAATGATCTCCAGAAGTATCTCTCAGTCTGAGAGTCTTATTCTGTCAAGTCTCTGTTCTAAGAAATAGAAATAACTTTAAAAAAAAATAAGAAAAATAAAAAAAGTCTGAGATACATCTGCCTCCTAAAAGCCTTGCAGGGAACATATTGTCCTATGATATGAGAGTTTAAAGCATCTGTCTCAGGTCAGGAATACAGGACAGTGCCCCTGATCCCCTTATCAAAGTCATCAAGAAAGATATTAAACAGGGCTGGCCCCAACACTGATGCCTGGGGAATGCCACCAGTGACAGGATGTCAGCTGGATGTAAGCCCCATGCACCACCACTCTTTGAACCCAGCCACACAACCAGTTTTTGTCCCTCAAGAGTGCTAATGCTCACTGTGATCTGGTGCTCACCGTCAGGAGTTGCATTTATTCTGGGCTTTCAAGAATTTTCCCCAGAACCACTATCCTGTTATATTTCAGGTCACCAGGTAGGGAAAAAGTAATTTTGCATTGAAGGCCCTATCCTGGCACTATCAGGCACAAGAACCTTGATGTCATGCCTGCTACATGACATTGCTTTGCTGTGACCTAAACAATAAATGCCAGTTCTGAAGATAACATAGAAATAGGAATAATATGCCCTTCTATTATAGACCAAAAGAAGTAAGTACTTCTCTTTGAGAAAAGTAAATATTTATTCCTGTTGGTGGATATTATTCTGACTTTTTGAGTGAGGAGTACTAACAGCATGAAAGACAGCCAGATGCGCACTGATCTTTTTATCTTGCTGCCAGAGCTTATTAGCCAGTGCTGCTCCAAAGGAGTTAATCCACAAGAATTCAAACACAGATTGCAGCTGAGAGCAAGCAGCAAAAATCATTGCATTGCTTGGTCCATTCATGCACATGGAAGTACTCTGCACAGTTTGAGGAGAAACTCACACATGTTTTGCTGGAGAGGTGCAACTCAGCACCACCCTCTTAATGTTGGCTTTATTACAAGGCTTTTCTCAGAGCAGCTTCCAGCCAAACTGCAGGAATGAAGAGTTTGAGTTGCTGCAGCAAAACAGGAACACAACAGTAAGCAAGCTTAGCACTAACTACTGCTTCTTTCTTTTTCACAGGTCTGTATATACCGAGCACTCCTTGGTCTTCCCTTTTTATCCTTTTGATCAAAATACTTTAGGTTTTTGGGTTTTTTTAACTGACTAGGGTCTTTTAAAGTTGAACATGGTAGAGATACCATCAACAAATGAGATTAGAAAAGGTAGCCTTTCAGGTGGTCTCCTTTTTTGCTGTGCAGCCTGAATCCTGCCTAGGGAGGCATGACATATTTTTCATTTTTGTGAAATTTCAAATCTAAACCTGACCATTCAAACTCCATTCAGTCTGCATCACCTTTCTTTTTTCCCCTGAAATATCTTGGAAATTATCATAAATTGTATACTTAAAAGTGCGACAATTCTTTCAAATAAACTATAAATATGTCAACTGAAACAACTTTATGATGGATTAGAGGAAAAATTGCCAGAAAAGGTATTGCCAACTAGCACAAAAATCAAAACATCCACTTTCATTGTTAAAGTGAATACAAGTCTCTATTTCAGAATGATTCAGCTCTTGTCAAAAATTTAGATTAAAAGGTGAAAAAAAAAAGGAGCATATATCGAATCTCAGGACGGAATCAAGCAGAAATTGTAGTTACAAGGTATACAATGGAAGTCTTTTCTAGAAAATTAATAAAAGTTGAAAGGGCCTGTATTCTGTTTCATACATACCCAATGTCAGGCAAATCCCTGAGGTACTGAAGTTTGCTTTTCTCTTAATTTAGTCATGATCCTTAAGAAACATTCTGCCTGCTCCTAGCAATAAACCTCAGGATGATTGACAATGCAGTAGATTGGTTATTATATCAAATTAATCAATACTAAACGAAATGTGTGAATAAATACTCTGTAGGTGTCTACTGTCTACAAATTATAAATTTTATAGCATTATAAAAAAATGCTACTTTAACTTAAATTTAGATGCTATTATCCATAATTCAGAAAATTTAAAAATGAGTAATTTTAGGGAAGAAGCAAAGGGGAAAAATTCAACCTTTACAGAAGAAGAACAAGCCTCTGAACACAGAGGTTAAAAATGTGGGGTTTGCCCTGTGTATGTGTGTGTGTGTGTGTGTGTGTGATTCAGTCAGGGAGTCACACACTGAGTGGTCTTGGACCGTGGCGGGAGTTCAAGGACACCACAGTGTGTAACCACCCTGCAATACCTCCCTGCAATACCTGCAATTCACCTCTAACAATCCATTTTTTATGCCTTCAAGCCCATGTTATTCTGTACAAATATCTCTGATTCAAAATATTCACACATTACTGTGACAACATCCAAACAAAGCTAGTTAAAAAGTAGCACTTATTTTAGGGAGAGCAATGTGTCATCAGATGACTGTTTCCAAATATATCTCTACAATTAATTTTAATTAATTTTATTTTCATACATGTCAGGAGCAGGCTGAGCTCACCCAGAGACAGAGGAGGGTTTGTGCTGGTCTGAGGAAAGCACATCACACATGGAACATGGCAGCACAGGTCCAGGCTGCACTGCCCTCACCCTATCTCAGCACTTCCATTTCTCTCCATCCTGCCTGCCCCAAAATCTGGGCAGTAACAGCTCTAGAAGTCACGGCCAGTGCTGAGCTCTGGTGAGTTCAGGCTTTCCTCTTCAGAGGAATGCAGATCAGACTATTTTGCCTTGACAGCTTCTCAACACTCTCACTTGCTATATATGGAAAGCAGAATTGCATGGAAAGACTCAAAGGACAGAAATGTCAGGTGCTCATTCCTGAGTGTATTGTTCCTACAGCCATTTCATGCCCTCTCCATGTCACGTCATGCCTGTGCCAGCAGGGCAGGCTGTCCAGGCTGCTGTGCCACAGCAGCTCCAGTGCTTAATAAAAATAATAATCAGGTCACAATTTCTAAAGGGTACCTAGAGTATACGTAACCAGAACTACGCAGCAGGGGTCATTAAGGTCAGCACATACCTCTCACAAAACAGCATGACAAAATTAAAGTTGCCACATGTATATTGGTTAGCTTCAATGGAGCCCCATTTGTTTCCTCTTTCCCCTTATAAATCATTGTACCATACGACAAAGCTTTTCCTCTAACATGTCAGGCAGGATGAGGCCATTAGCCCCATCCCAAGCCTCAGATGCAGACCTCACATACTTGACAATGGTCATCCTGCACAACTCCGACAGCAAATATTAGGGAGTTTTTGGCACACACGAGCCTCACAGTACTTCAGCTCAATGAACTGAGCTAAAAGAGCATAGCAGCAACAACTGAGATTAAGTTTAACCAGAAGAAGGTATCCTTAATGATTTTAAAACATATTAACACAAGAGACAAGACAGGGTTGGGGCATTCCTGGGACAAGGACTAGTGGCCCTGCAGGCCCGAAGTGAGGTTCTGGGCCAGGACTGTATTGCAGGATCCCTCGAGGACAACCAGGACAGCCTGATGGCAACAGGTCAGTGGAGTCAAGCAGCTGAGGAAATTATTTTCATCCTTCACTAACTCCAGGAGTGTTACTGAAAACTCTGTCAGCTCCAGTCACATAGACTGAGCCCTTATGAGCAGGTGGAGCACACAGGTTCTGCTCCCAGAGCAGAGTATAAGTGATGATTTACTTTAAACAGACTCTAGTCCAAGTACTCTGGCAATGTTTTGTAATCCAAGCAAAGAAAATCAGGAAATTTTTCTCTGATGCAGAATACTAATGAAGGTGCACCCAGAACTCTCAGCCATACTTATATTTGAGTCCAGTTTTGTCTTGATTATTTCTATATTTGTACATGGGATGCAAAATGAACCACTCCAGACTTTCTCACTGCCAACAGAGGTGGTAGTTTGTGTTTCAGTATTTTTAAAAATTAACATGTCCCCCCCCCATCCCTATACACAAAGTGGAAATTTAAGAAGTCTGGATGAAAATATGTAAAGAGCTACTTGTAGGAAATTCTTGGAAGGTACTGGAACCAAGGGATTTTAAAAGGCCAATTTCTGTGCAAGAAATTCTGAAAGAAAAAACCTGGGACTGGTTAAATCTCTTTAGAATTCAGGCATGAAATGTCTAATATTACTGTGCTTGCTTCATACAAGTAATGACTGCTTGGAGAGACATTACAATAATTTTATTTCCTGAGATTTTCCCCAGTCCATTTTTTAAAATATATTTTAAATAAGTTATACATTGTTTGTAGATGTCTACTTCTGAAATTTAGAAAGTGAAGCAAATAAAAGTTAAGTAAAACCTTCAAGGTCCCATGGATGTCTGTGTCAGAATTTCATTTTCAGGGGTGATTTATACTGTGCACATTAATAACATAAAGTGTAGTGGTCCAAGCTGCCATTTAGCTTTCCTTTCTTTGTAAAAACTTTTCCTAGGTGAGTAGGGGACACCATACAAAAATAACTATATTCTGGAGAAATACTCAAAAAATGTCACATTCCTGCAAAGCCTATGGTGGTTCTATTAAGCCAAATTATGGAAGACACCACTAAGCCAGAGGATCCACTGGCAGCATTTCTAATAGTACACACATCCTGATATTAAACCTTCAGTGAAAGACGGAATTCCTCATTATTATAGTCCTGGAAGAAAAAGAAATCTAGGAGAACCTTAAGTGGAAGAAAGCAAACAGTCTTATGTTGTGGTTGGGCAGATTTTAATATGTACAATTCCTACTATCCAAGCATTGATAAAGGCAGTGCATATCTAAAAAGTAGCTGACCAAAACCAGGTGGATTAAAGCTAAAGGTTCTGAATAAGTTTTGAAATTATCTATGCATAAATTCAAACATTTTGTTTATGCATTCAAAAACACCTAAAGAAATAATTGCTTCTCACAAACTCCAGTCCTACGTCTTATATTTCTCCCACCACTCTTTATCACAATGGAAGTGATGTTACACAGCCCTCATCAATATTTTTCCTAAAAATATGTGTTGGGGAAGATGAAATAGGAAAGCCTAATAGATATGAGTACCTTACAAAAGATGCTGAAAATATGGAAAATATAATTGAAATTGAGATGAAGACAAGGTTTGAGTTGAAGAGTAACTAAAAAACAATGGTATAGCTGGCTGAAGGGAATCCTCCTTCTTGATAGAACAATACCCTCTGCCTAGGCAGGTCCAAAGGTCAGAACAAACCCAGCCTGCCTGGAAGAAGATTCCCAAAAGCAGTGTTTTAAGGTTTAAAATATAACACTGTATGGTAAAGCGATAATTCTTATAGGTTGCATGCAAATATTGTAGAGTTTGTAGCTTGTTTCAGATTGGTTAAAGAGAATTAGAATATTCAACGGAGAAGATGATTTATTGTATTGTAAATGGCAAATCACTTTTTTTACTCTCTCTTTTTATCTCTTTCTCTCTTTTTCTCTGGCCTGCTTTGAGCTGCGTCTTGCAGTCCAGCAGGCCTCTTATACCCACGCTCTTTCACAATAAATTCCCATACTCTAGACCCATCTTTAGAGATCTCTCATTTCAATTTTACCCTCATAACCAAATCCCACAGAGTTAAATCCTACAAATATGGGAGCTGATTTTGGAATATACTTAAAATAAGGGTATAAGGGTATATTTATACCTTTAAAAACATCTCCTCTTTTGAGTAGATACAAACTTTATTTTTTAGAGATATAGTTGCACCCTCTATTCATGTTCAGCTCTGAATAAGTTTGCAGTTATTCATTACCAAAGCTAGCACTCCTCTGATTTCAGCCAGCTGAGGCAGAAATTAGGCAGAGAAATGCTCAGGATGCCCTGAGCAAAACCTACAGGACAAAAGTACATTAGGTCTCTGCAGAGAGAGCTCTTACTTTAAAAGAGGCATTTTTAAAATAAAAAAATAAGATTATTAGGGGAGGAAATGCAAGATGCTGAGGGCAATGTAATAATTCTTTGGAAAGTTTTACTTTGCAAAATGGGGCAGGTGTGGGCAAATGTTTGAGCTTTTAAGTGGTGGTGGGGTTTTTTGCAATAATTTCTTTTGCAATAAGTACTGATTGAAATGTCTGCATGGATTTGCTCAGTGTAGTGCCACATGCTCATAGTTCGGACTGATGAGGAAAGCACATTGAAAGACCACAGCAGGGAATAAAATTTCTCCAGCTGCTGTGGCAATACATTTGTCTCTGCACCGCAGTCCACATAATCCTAAAGAATATTACCTGGCTCCAGAAGAAAGAAGGGGGATATGTGTCCATAATGTATTGGAAAAATAAACAAAACCAAAAAGAAAACCTACTAGGCCCCTGCCTCTACATGGGACCAGAAGATTAGAACGGAGTATGCCATTAGGCAGGTATATAACTGCAGGTGACTGAGACATAAAAGAAAGGCATCATCCCAAATTTTTTACCCCTTAAAATTTATTCCAGAAGTCCATACTACTGCCTTTGCCGCTGTGTCTAAAGAATTTACCAGTGTGGCAATGTAAAGCAGTATGCAAAATCTTTTTTATTGAATAGTATTTGATGTTGACCTCAATTAATTTGAAGTAAATTAGAGATGAACACCACCAAGCAGATGCATAATTAAAATAGCCACAAAACCATCCCTGTCAAAAGAAAAAGAGAAATCAATTAATTATACAAACGTTCAAGACTTTGGGGGATCATCATCTGGTAGCTGATGAGATGAGGAAAACCTTACCTACAAGCAAGTACTGGCAGCAAGAGCACACCAGCCAAAATGGGATGCAAATCTGATCCAGGGAGGCCACGCACCTATTACACCACCAACCTGAATTCAAAGGTATTAGACAGGATCAGACAGGTTTTGAATCTTTTACATTTCACACAGCAATCAGGTAGAGTCCTTAGCTCAGTGCTGATGGTTATACTATCAAGGCTAGGAATTTAAAGCAGGACAGATGGAATTTCCTTCATTTAGGGGATCCCAAAAGTCTGCAAGAAACATTTGACACACTCAAATGGTTTTTATGAATAGAACACTGTTATCTGACATGAAATTTTGCTGCTTCTAGAGCAGAGTTCAGCTAATATAAATTAGTGCAGGTTTTCCTGCAGGAAGTAAAAAATAAACATATCCTGTTAGAACTACAGGGGAAATTTCATGTAGGCAAAATCTAATTACACAAGATGGAGTACAGCCAGTGACACCAAGTAACACGCTTTTGAAACGTGTCATAGAATTTCTTTTTAATAATCAGGCTTTCTTTGGACCTTCCTTCTTATTCTTCTGAAATGCTCATTTGTGTGAAATCAGTTGTAATGGATATAATTAAAATTTACACAGGTCTTGTATAACTGGATTTAACAGCTAGAATCTGAAGTTTAGGTTTGGCCAGCATCAGGCCATAAAGGCACCTTTGTATAGCGTCAAATTTTTTGCAGAAACTGGAGACAAGTGGCAATAAAAATTAAAGTGTTGAGACTGTCTTTTAAAATACTTCACACACTTCATAAATAAAGCTCTCTATTTTTAGAATATTAATAAAACAGTCCTACTTCTGCCCCTCTGGTTTTAAGTATCCATCGTGTCCCTTTAAAGCAGTGACCCCTGAAAAAGGGAAGGAGGCAGAAAGCAAAGCCAACAATAGAGCACATATCCTGAAAAAGCAAAACCAGAAAATTATTGAAATACCCCCATACAGAACTGTTCAAAGCCTACAGAGCACATTTCAAAGCATCAATTTGTGTGTGTGTGTGTGTGTGTGTGTCTAATGCCAACAAAATGACACTGTAAATTACATGTGATTTCCACATTGCCCAAAGGTATAGGTGGCTCATTGAGCCCTGTGCCAAATTCAGTGAATTCCTCATGTGTTCAGTGGCAAGCACTGTTGGTCTGTAGTGGTGCTGTGCACCACGAGCTGGCATTTCTAGTGGTCTATGTTTTAATTCCTTCCTCATGCCTTTGGGGTAATTCTGCTGTGAAACAATTTCATTAGCCTGCCACTCAAAGGCAGAAAGAACATCATGGTGTGCAATGATGCAGCCACCCCTTGTATAGACAGCTCTTTGGCTTATTGATTAAGGCTCCCAGAAAGCAGAAGCAAAGGAGATTGTCTGCAGGAGTGTTTGAACTCCACACATGAGCATCATGAAAATAGAGAGAAAAATCAATCATCAATAGTAAGTTTTTTTCCTCCAGTTTCTAGGAATTTTTTTTAATATTTAGAGCAGTGCAAAGTCATGCCCCAGATGTTTCACAGTATATTTACATATGGCTTGCTCATCACCTTTTTTTGTCTTCCCCATTCCCAAACCGAACAAAAATCTCTTCCATTTGCTATGTAAGAAAGTTTGTTCGTATCCACAATACGTGGTGAAGAGACTCCAGCCAGTATGATGCCTGGTTATCTCTGAAATGCTAAAAAACCCCCAAATATGAAGGGATTTTAACATCCAGACATGACAATAGGCATTTCAGAAGTTCGTCTTTGTCAGCTTTGTCTTGTTCTGTGTTTGAGATTGTCTCTTTTTAAAATTGTATTCTGTAAATGCAACTCTATCTGACAACCGTTATCTACTAAATAAATAAACTGTTATCAACTAAATAATCTATATCAACAAAACAAGTCTATAAACTGAAACAATGTAATAAAATCAAATACCTATTCGAGTATCAAAAAAAACCCTGAGTTTTTAAATTTAGGAATTTAATACATAAGCATCTTGATATCTTCATCAGTCTCATTCACATATATATTTCCATTATTAAATTCAGTTTTTAAAAAATAATTTTTTTAACATATAAAAGTACTATTCTGGAACATGTAGTGTTGGAATAAGGGCGTAGTTAAGATAATACTTTGGGAGAACTCTAGGCAAAACCAGAAAGCAAAATTTGGACCAGAACATTCCCTCTGTTCAGAGTTAGTTAGAGGAGAGTATTTTTATTCAGGTCTCTCTGGAAATCGTTCCTGTAAGCAGAAAATCTACTCTTTGACTTGCTTTTTGCACTTCAAAGTCTGGGCTCGTGCCACAGGATGAAATAACTATTGAGTGAGAAAAGGAGCAAGAGCTTTCTGAAGCCATCTTGCCAACATGACTCAAAACAACTATGAAGAGACCATCTATAAAGCTTGAAAGAAAAAGCTCTCTTCACACAGAATTTTTTTTACCCTTCTGCTAAAACTACCAGAAAGCATCATTTAGTTCTTTAGAGCTTCTGGCATCTCCAACTGGCCTGGAACCACTAATTTGCCTTCTGAAGGACAATGATTTTTTTCACATCTTTGCTTACTGTAACAGTAAAGATTTAATACAATGTGATCTATGAATACTTTATATTTGTCGCGAATATTAATTGCCATAACAGGAAAATGATTGTACTGCATAGCCAGAGCGTGGCTAGACAGTAGAGAAAATGTTTCCACTGCAAATAAACAATGTAGCAGACATAGGTATGCCTGAGTTTATTTCAGGTGATCAAGTGATTAGCTGTTGTTTGAATTCCTGAAAGGAAAGCTGCCATCATCAACAACGCTTTCTTTTAATTTCTATGCCAAGTAAATAGGTATGTACACAGGAGATTTCCTCTGGTACCATAACATCTGTATTCAGAGCATGAGAAAAACAATGAGTCTGTGTTAGCTGTCAGAGGTCATTAATGCAAAATGGTAACAAAAGGGAAAAAAAAGCACTGGGGAAATGGGGAAAACAGATTGTGTATGTGTTTCTGTTTAAAGATTTGCCAAACAGACCTCACCTACATCTTAAACACATACATGACAGAAAAAGGAGGGGAAAACCCATTTCATGAGCAATACTCTGTTTTGGATATTTCTTTAATCATGTGTTTATCAAAATTTTTGTACTTGTGCTTGTCTGTAGAGTTAAAAGCTACTGCCCATATTTTAAAAATCTTTTGCTCGGTCAAAAAACAGTAATTTCACAATCCCACAGCATGAAACCTGTAATTTTGCCCACATTTTCTCTGTGCCTTGTGTCAGCTTCTCATCTTTCACATGGTTGGCAATTTTCAGCATTAAAATATGTGTCAATTACTACTTTTGCAAGAGATATTAGCAAGTCATTACTGCTAGTTAAAAAGAAAGATTAAATATGGAAATAGGAATATTAAAAATGTGTCTTCCCACAGTCCCTGAACACAAGAAATATTCAGTTAAAAAAAAATCCAGAGTGTTCCAGATACTTTATATGAATCCAACCACTATCGCTGTCAAATTCAAGAAGTTTTGAGGAAGGTATTGATGTTAGCAGATGTTCTGCTCCATCACTGAAAAAATTTTCTAACTCTATTCAGAGACCGGGTTGACAAAAATATTAAAATTTATTATAAAGGAGAATCAGCATTCTGAGTCTCTAGATATGCATCCCAAAAAATCAAAAGTGGGGGGGAGGGGTTTGTTGTGTAGAAAAGCATTGCCATAATTTTTTACAGTTTTTGAATGTCAGAGCAATATGAGGTAATTAAAAGATGAACTTGGAAATTAAATCCTGAAGGGGGTTTTAGGTTAAAGTTACGTGGAGATGCTGGCTTTAATATTTTGATATTATCCCTGCTTTTTCTTCCCTACAGTTCATCGCTTTCTTAAATATTATTTACATTTGAAACTTGTCTCAAAGTCATCAAGAGTTGTATTATCAGTTAAGCTGAACCAGTGCTACCAACTCATCTGCTCTCTTTTGTTTTGACAGAAAAATTTCAGGCGACAGAAATTCACTGTAGTATGCAATCTGCTCAAATTTATTAACCAAATATTTAAAAACAAGACATACACCAGTTGATGTCTACCCCTCTAATATTATTTTACTAGTCTAAAAGGCTTGAAACTAACAGGAGAGGTGTGTCTTACATATTTTTTTTAAATGGCCAGTGAATCCATAGGAACTGAAGGGAAGCTGAAGAATTACAGCTGGTGCTCTGAGAGAATGAACAAGACAAATGTACCATGAAAAGGATGGATAATAAAAACACTTCTGTGGACAAAACTGATTTATTTCGAAGAATATATAAACTTAATAAGTCATAATGGTTATTTAAATAGGGAGATCCATGTCATTTGTGGAGAGCAAACCACCAATAGACGCTGTGAAGTTTCAGTCCATTAAATACAGAGGAGGTTTATACTATAATATAAATATTTCTTTAAATGTAATTGTTGGTGTCCTATTGTGCAAAGAAAGTAAATCTTTAACTCTGATACCAGTCACAGTGAGGAAGTATTTAAAACACAGGGCTCTTACAATGTAATTGAAAGAAAAAAAAATGGCAATACCATAAAAAACATGAGGAGAGTGACTAGGGGGAGTATTTTGCACAAGAAGAGAACATTCAGTGTCAAATTTTAAGCAAATGGAAGCCACAAAGTAATCCTCAAAATAATGTATAATTATGGCTTGGAATCCATTGCCATAGGACACTGTAAATGCCAAAACTATAAATACAAGGGAGATGAGTCCATCAGGGGCTGTTAACACACCTCCAATTCAAGTGCCTAAACTTCTGACAGCCAGAAGGTGAGAGGATCTACCAGGGAAAGGTCCATTTTATTGTTCTTGTGCTTTAAGCATTCGTGTAGTGGTCCTTGTCAGAGGCAGGACACTGGACTAGAAGAGACATAGGTTTGCTTAGGTGTGACAGGTCTTAGTTCTTTTGATGCAGAAACATATCAGTGATCAGCTGATTTCAGGTAAAGGAAAAATAAATAGTAAGGAACTTGGTTCAGTGTGGTCTGGAATGCATCATTTAGATGAAGAAAGCAATGTAAGGACAGAACCATAAATGCAACTATATATATATACACAAGCTACTTGGTCATTCAAAGTCAAGGCAGGTTAAACTGAAGGAGTTCATTGTATCAGTAATTCAGAGAAACCCATTTAAGTTAATGGAATAAGATGCTGATGGAAGTCCTACAGAGGCACACAGTTAAAATCAATCCAAGTGAAAGGTGGAAGCATTTTTGGGAAGTAGGATATCAAATGACACACTGGATGGCTACAAGGGGTTTGGATTAAGATCAGGAGATAAGATAATGTTTTTTGTCATAAGCACATACCATAGAAAAGCATCAGGTTAAGTCAGCACTTAACCTGTGCTGACTTAAAGTCCTTAAGCATTCTTAATTACATCATAAAAGAACTTTGAATTCTGTAGTGTTCAAAATTCACATTTAAAATAGAACTTAACTTTCTCTGTGGTATATCAGAAATCCTTTTTCAGGATCAAACTGGTATGTACAACTATTTCATTTGTGAAACATTTGGCAGGTAAATTTTGTTTGATGATCGGTAGTCTAATTTAAAAGTCATTAAAGACTGCCCGCTTACTCATTGGTCAACCTACTTATTGAGGAAGTTCTATTTGCATAATGAATGGTTTTGGGTCTGTGCTTGAGCTGCATAGAAAAGGCCACACAGTTTAACTAGGGGTGTTCACATTTTCATGCCCAAATCAGGGGCAGCTCAAGTGTTTAAAGGAGGCTGAGTAACAACCTTTGTGTGTCGCCTTAAACAACATCTGTTTTAATACATTAAAACAGAAATAGGTGTAAATACAGTTATAATTTCTTTACATGTAAAATAAGGATAGTGAATTTCTAGTTGGCCACTCTCTTCTTACCACCAGTAGAGGCTGCTCCCTGGGGATAGCTCAATTCCTAATTGACTACATGTAAATAAATTGCCTAAATTTATGTGAGAAGCTCTGAGGTGTTTTGGAGGATGGTCATACAAATGAAATTACTGAATTGTACAAATATCACCTGAATCATCACTGCCAAAGTTTTATAAAAATAATGCAGATTACAACAGGAAGATTAGGTGTCTGTACCAAATCAGGGAATCCATTTTAGATGCAGAATCATACTGTAGAACTACAAATGCTCAAAAAGCTTCCATCTATCAGATGGTCTGCAGAGGGTGTGTTTTTGGTAGTTCTGGCTACAGACAAACACTTGGATATGAATAAGAGGCAGAGATGACAGTTCGTAGGAACAAAGAGCCAGGATCCACAAAACTATTTACAATTCTACAGGTTATGGGAATAAAGATTTAATGCATACAAAACCAGGAATTAACTTTCATATCCACCAAGCATGCTGTACTTTCAGGAAGTGGGTGAAAAAATGTTTTTGTCCATTTTGAAAGATGAAATTTCAAGTCAGCATTTTCAAAATTTGCAGGCTTCTATCATGCAGAATTCTCTCACTCAAGGCATTGGTGAGCTCTGTAGCTCAGTTATACTTCAGCTCAGACTGGAGAAATGGAAGTGTAACAGTAAATTCACTTAAAAAGTGGATGTAGGACTTAGTTATAAGAGTTCTTTGGAGACTTTTCCAAAAGAAGGTTTTCTGAATAGGAAGATGGTTTTTAGATTATTCAGAAACATGCAACACTTCAGATAACTTTCAGGACTCTACTCTCAACTGTTTCAGAAGCCACAAATTCATAAGACAATCTAATCTTAGTGTCTAGCAATTAGACCAGTGTCTGGGTAGACTTAATTCTTTTGTATTTTATGGTTTTGATCATATGGGATGGGCTGTGTTTCCAAGAGCAAGTCCAGTGCTTCAGCAGACACACTGACTGCCACTCCAGTTTCAGAACAGGGACTTCTGACACACATAGTTCATGGTTTCCAAGGAAGCTTACTGCTGGTGCTCAAAATATCTGGAAAGTATAGAGTTGCAAAACTATACTAGAAGAAATTAATTTCACCCCAAACACTTATATAATTCAGCCTCAGACTTCGCTGGAGATAGTTTAAATAAATGTCAGAGCTAAATACCGACTCCGCTCTCTCGACAAAATGCAAACTACAGCCAAAGGGCTTGATCTATGCTAGAAACAGCAATATTCAGGAAGAAAGGTCTCACAAAATCTTATTTAATTTTTATTCTGATCTAGTTTTCTCACGATTGTTCTTTTTGTGCCTCTTCTATTATTTGTCTCTCATGTACCTTTTACTGCCTTTCAATTTTTTTGCCTCCTATGCTGATTTTTTGCTCCTCTACTCATTCTTAGGAGGTTTTTAGCATCCCCTTGTAGCCCAAATACAGATTTTCTATTTATTTTCACATCATCAAAATATTCATTTTTGCATCCTTCCTCCAAAAAACCTATCTTTGTAAGAACGATCCTATCTGGAAACTGAAGTTTCTCTCTGTTTTCGCCTCCTTCACTGTTCTGTAGCTCTCATTCTTTGTTACTACTTATAAAAAGGCACACAAATCTATGCATAGAGAAAGCACAGAAAGGGAGGTTTTTTTCATTTACAATCAGACTCTTGGTTTACAAGTCCTTTGTATTGAGGTCTCCAGCTAAGAATGACTCAATCAAACTAACTGCCTATAACTAAAAATTTCTATGTCCTACATCAGGTACAGCAGCAGAGCAGTTTGAACTTAATAAAAAAAGTCTTAGACTCAGGCTGGCAAGGTTAATTATGTGTGCATTCATGGTGATACTTATGCTGAGAAAGCTGAACAGACAAGAGTAATGATATTGTGAATTATTATGGGAGCAGATACTGTTAAGTTATATAAGTATAAGCAGATACTGTTTAACTGTAAAGTTAAAAAAAACCTTTGTTTCCCCCCAAAACTCTCCATGTTGTAACTTAATGTAAAGGGTTGTTTTAAAAAATACTGACTGGTTTGGATGTCATGTCAGACTAGGTTTCCAGTTCAGTTATAGTATCATCAATTTTTTTTTAGCTGATTACGTGCAAATATGGGGGTTTTGTGCATTGGGTCCAAGAAGCAACAGTCTTATAGACCTTGCTTCAGTTTGAACTAAAAATGCACAACAAACCAAATAGCAAAAAGGTAAAATTAAAAAGGTCATGTGCTTTCCAATTTCATGTTCTTTGTACAGTTTTGTTTGCTTAGAAAGCATCAATTTTCACTTTTTTAGCACATGAAAGTTCCATATTCTGAGACCTGCTGAAACCAAATTATGTGCAAGACCAGAGTTAGTTCAAGAAATTCATCTTTTAATTTCAGTTAAATTTTAGACTGAGATAGTGCACTGCTTGTGAGGCATTGCCTGGGGTGTGGGAAATGCTGGAAAACTGCCAGTCAAGTCACAGCTCATTTCTAATGCCAGCTCTCATCCAATACTCCCACAATTTGCTTTCTCTGCTTAATAGGAGCCTTATCTCATTGGACTCTGCTGAGTGGACTGAAATGTTAGAAATCTGTATCTGTTCATTTTACAGCTCTCCCATCCTCCTGCCTGGATGCATTGTCAATATTCGGTTCCTGAGTTTCTCTAATGCGTTTCAGTTTGGACTTTTCAAACACTTTCAAAAAGGGTTTCACTGTACAAAAAGGGTTGCCTGAGACTCTTTTTATTTGCTTTTCATAAAATGCGAAGATATTTTGTGGAGTTGGCTACACTCCAGTTACACTTCTGTTGAAATGGTTTCACAGGCACAGGAACTTTTTCCTTAGCAGCAGTCCCAGCCCCACAGCAGAGCAGCTGGCAAAGCACATCCTCAAATGCTGTTGATTGCTAACATGCAGCCTACTGTGCTCCAGTTTGGAGCATGGACATCACCAGATGTGTCCCACCTCCCTGACAAAAAAAGCAGCCAGAATTCAGCACCTTCCCCTACAGGCACCCTCTGAATCTTTTCTTATATATAAGTTTTATATATATTTAGGTATTAATCTGGAGCAGATAGAGGCAGCAACAGAGAGTAACTCTATTTTACAGCCCACATCAGAGCACTCAATTGGGAGGTGGGAGGCCATTGTTGAAGCTGTATGGATTAAAGCAGCTTTTCCTACACTGCGGTTGGAAGAGCTCAGGGTCTGTGCCATTAACTATAACGTACTTTCTAATTTATTGTGAAATGTCAAGAATATATGGTGTGAGTTATTTTTTTCCTTTGCCAGTTTGGCTGTTAATTTCTCTTTCTTCTAGTTTATGGGTCTCAAAGACAATTTTTTGCATTACATTTAAAAGTGTTGCCCGTTGCTGAGTTGACATGAGACAACTTTGGACAGGCTACAGATGTTTAGAGATGCCAGTCAGTCTACCTGCTGAGCAATGTGGGGGCAGTGCCTAGGCCTTGTGCCAGGCCTTGTTTTGTCACTGTGACTGCCCTTGGGTCCTTTTAAAACAGGATGGAGAGGGGATTTAGTATTGGACACTTGTTCTACATTTACAACAAGATTGAAAATACTAGGATTATCTGTTAATATAAACCAAAATGAAGAGTAGATAAACAGAAACTCATCAACATTGAAGTGCCATGTAACCTGATCATTATCATCATTCTTTTAACCCAATCACTTTGCAGTGTGTACTTATGAGAACTTATTCTTATGGTAGATTCACTCTTATCTAACAAAGAATGTCTTGACTTTGTTGCCAGCTTTTCTCTCCATTACTTCTCCAGACATATTCCCTCTTACCCACAAGTACCAAGTTTTCTCATCCACCTTTGCTGCCCCATCCCCTTTGTTCAGATAACAATCCTTATGTTCCTGTTCATAGGATTTTCACACAGCAATTAGAGCTCACAAGAAGAAGATTCACAGAAAGACTGTTTCCCAGTGAGATTCTTTTATAAACAAACTCAGCATGTGCAGCTTTTATTTAGGACATTTTGCACAGGGTGCTCTTAACTACTTTGTAAGAGGAGCCATATTTTATGAACTTGCCGTATTTTTATACCAGAAGTCCCAGAAGAGCTGACTGGGACAAGAATCTAATGCAGGATGATCAGGTTCTACTAATTAGTCATAGAACAAACTTTTAGCAATTTCTCAAATAGCCCTAGGCAGCTGCAGATGTTGGGTTCTCTCTCTTCTATAGGAAGCAAAACTTCAGTCCTTTTCAAATCAGTGAACAGATGGGTAATCACCTATTTGTAGCAATCAAGGGTGACACTATGTCTACATGCCACCAGATTCAGCTTGATTTACTTATGATACACTATTACAGCATCTCATATGGCATGCTGATTCATAAGGAAATTGGTAGCACAATCTTGTGAAATTTCATGGACATGCAGTTAACTGAAAGGGGAAGCTCCTCTCAGAAACATGGATTTTTTTAGTTTTTCACAGCTCTCTTCATGCTTTTCTCTAAGAAACATATGAATTACCATCCTGAATTAGTCTAATAATCCCTGGACAGCAGCATCCCCTTTAGCAGGATGGGTTTCTGTGTTGGAAACTTCAGAGAACTCTACAACAGGAAGTGTAAAACAACACGCTGTCACAGAGGTTTCTTCCACACAGCAACAAAATTGTCAGCTAATTTATATTATAGAAGATCTTATATTTGCTTCCCATGTGTTTAAATGAAACAGTGCTCACCACTGATAGACTGGGTCATCTGTTCCAAGAACCTTTGTAGGGCAAGAAACCTTTAAATACTTCAGACACATTTCCCAAACCCACCCTGAGTTCCAGGCTTTGATTTCCAAAGTATTTCACAGATAATTTTCTAGAATATTGCTTACACGACTCAGCTATAAATTCACTCCACATAACCATGGCTTTGTTACAGTATCCAAACAAAGCTAATGAGATTTAAAACCTCTGAAATGAAATGACTTGTTGGCAGCTATATAACAAATTTTCAAAGAACACAGGACAACTCCAGATTTTCACTATCTTTAGGGAATATTGGAAAATCTCCTTTTGATGTAAATGACTTTACTGCAAGTTGCACAGTATTTTTTTTTTCAATTCCAAAGTTTATGATAATAGTTACATGGGCATATAAATCTTAACCTATTTATTTCATTAAGAAGAGTGCATGCAGGTCTTCAACAAAAGGCTTGTAAGCATGTTCAATCTATAAGAATATCTCTTAAAGACATGCAAGCAATTATTTCTTAAACTCTCATTAATTCACACAACTTTCAACATGGTTTCATATATTAGATGAGATACAGGTAAAACTGAGTTTTTCTGACATGATTTTTTAAACTACCTGTCAGTATCTCTACATTACTTTGAAGCTTTTTTTTAAGCTACAGTTCCTGAATGTTTGGATTGCCACTATTAGGAGGATGGTAATTTTTTTTCACCCTAGGGAGAATTACTTTCACTGCATCCTTTACCTTCTTGGCCACTCTAAGCATATTAAAAAAATAAAAAAAATGTCTTACCCTTTAGCTCATATAGAATATACATATAGAAATGTATAAGCACCAAGATAGTTACACTACTTCTTATCCCTGGATGAAGAAAATTTCTCTCTTTACACCAAAGTAAAGTGTTTCCATTCGTCATTCATTGTTTTTATGTTTGTCTTTTCTGTCATACCATGTTGCTCACTTCCTTTTCTAATTAAACATCACATGTCTTGTGATATTTAAATATCTGCTACTAAATAAAAGGCTGAATAAAATTTCACTTTTCCTCACTGTATGAAAGGAACACACTGTACCAATTAAAGAGCTTTCTATGAAGAAATCTAATTATATAAACACAAGGCCTAATTCAAAGCCTATTTTAGTCCATGGAAATACTTTTATTGATTTCTTTCGGCTCAAGTCCATTTTCAGCAATGTTTAAGTTGAATAAGAGAAGAGCTTATTTCCAGTTAACAAACAATTCATGGCATATTGAATGCAAAAATGTATTTAAATTATCTCTACATATTCCTATAAAGGATGCAAATTGACCACTTCGGAAATACAGTGTTTTAGCAGAGCAAAAAGTTCACATGAAAATTCATATATTCCTATATATCTAGACAGGATTTTTACAGATAACATGGAATCATGAAAGAATTTCCTCTGTCAATATCACAGGATGGCGATGTGAAACCTTTTTCGGAAATGTGAGCATTCTTCAAGTTAAAGTTCCTCATTCAAAAACTTCCCATAACTTTAATGTCCAGAGTTCTGCAGTGGTTTTCCCCGACAAATAGCCACAGGCTATTCTTGGTTACTACTGGGCATTCCTACATCCTTGAAAACCTGTATCTACCAAGAGACCCAAACACAGAAATTGGAGTAGACCTTTTTGTCTCTTTCCTCCCCTCAGCAGGACAGTGGAAGCAACAGGATTTGCTCCTTTTTGTGTTGCCTGTTGTCTGAAAGACCCAGTGAGAGAGACATTGGTAACTGGAGCTGGCAGAGGAAGGGCTTGCTTTGGTCAGTGAAAAGACTACACCTAGATCCAGCCTCTGTGCCTGAGACAGCTTGCTGTGCAAAACAGAAATCTCTGTGTGCAAATTCCTCCATCACACAATTTCTTTCTCCACTGTGAGAATACTGCCTGGCTGGGAAATTGCCAGAGCTGCCAGCTGAGTACCTCAATAGAGGAGAGTTTTTTCTGAGGAAAGAACAGGACCTGTGGCTCCAGCCTATCCTAGGGTAGGAGCTGGAAATAAACCACAAATACCGATGAGTTTTCCCTCTTTTCTCCCTCAGTAGAAAGAATTACATTTACAGAATTTTACCATTGACAGGAATGGGATCAGAATTACATTTCCAAACTTTTTCGCATAGAGAAAATCCATCGAGTAATCACTAGAGCAACGAAATATTGAGGAGATGATGCCAGCTATGAAATATGAATGTATATTTTGAAAGCCAGCCAGAATAATTTTAAACTACGTTTCTCAACCCCTGTGGCCTCTAGATAAAAGAGACACTTTGCTTTGAGTATTTGTCCTGAATGCAGGCAGAGTGTGTGTCATTTAAAAAGAGAGACAATCTTGAAAGAATAAATTTCTGCTAAATTCAATGTTATTTCAGAGGAGAACTTTGCATCTTGGGCTTATTCTTTCTCAAGACACACATTCATGTTTATTTCCTAACTCATATTTCTAATACAGCTGTCTAGTTCTGTCTTCTCACAACTTTATTTAAGGTAAGCTATCTAAGTGTTTTCTGGTCAATGTTAACTTCCCACTAACATAAAAGCTAGATCTCCAGAAAGTAAAATCCTTCTAAGGGCATCATAGCACATTCTCAGCAGCAAAATACTATCAAGATGAATGGTTTGCATGATGATTTGAGTATCCAGAACCTTTTGTGAAGTAAGTATGAGTGACAAAAGAACAAAAAATATTTGCAATGCAAATGTTGAAATATCATAATAAAAAGCACTAATGTAACAGGTCTTGAATTAAGTTTCTTGAAAGCATGGCCATATGCGTAATTACAGAAATACTTAAATCTTAGTTAGATATGCATGTTTGATTCACTGTAATTCATTAGACCACTTAAACAACAAAACAAAACTAACAAAAATGTAAAGACTCTAAAGTCCAAGTATAATAGAAATAATCATGAAATGTGTAAGACAACATTCCCTTCTTGAAAAAGATAAAGTAAAATTACAGGCACAGAAATATACAGGTTGTGAGCAATATTGTGGATATCATTATCTCATGCAGAAATTCATAAGAAGTTTGCTTCTAATTTTGATCCAGGATTCAGGTATAGAACATTCCCAAATTCACTGTTCTTTTCAAGCCTCTAGACATGAAAATTGTTCCAATTCTTCTTTCTTAAACACAAGTCAATACTTCAATCCCCATTTTTTGTGTCTCTCTTTCTAGCAGTTAACATTTCAGTCCTCGTCATTGTTTCAGCATAAATATTGCATTATACTGTAAAACAATGAAAAGCAGTAATTCATGCACAGCTCCATTATTAAACAAACATTATTTCTGTATGTTATGGATTTCTCAAAGACCAAACTTTCTCAGTTGCAAAAATCCACTGTATCTAAGCAATTTAAGAGCTGACTGTTTAGAAGTATCTTTCGAAAGAAAATGAGAACATATTAATATAGTAGAAAAGCTTGCCTAGTAGAAAAGACTCATTTACAGTAATGGAGATTAAGAGATTAATTGGCTCATAGTGGTTACTAAAAGCCAGTCAATGGTATATCAAATCTCTCAAAAATGGACGGAGGGAAACAGATTGTAAGCCATCAGTGTTAAATTAATCTTTTAGACTGTAATGACTGGCAGATATGTGTAGCCTAAATGTTCTTGAATAAAAGTTCAAAATGAGTTTTTCATAACCTGTATCCAAAGAAGGCAGGGAAATCTGCCTTTCTTTTCTCTTGCTATCTTCTAATGGGTGAATGGCTTAAACTCCTGATGAAACTTCAAAAAGTCAAGTAGAGTATTCATAGTAATTTTCTGTACTGCAGATCATAACTTCTGTATGCAAAGGGACTGAACTCTTCTATCACTTTTGACATTACCTCAAATCCATCTAATTTTTCATTGAAATCCACATTACTTCTATAAGATTCAGCTACATTACCTTGAAATGCATCCCATTCATTTATTAGTGTTTATCTAAATTTAAAGACCAAGTCAAAAACTTAGATGCAGACCAGGAGGAAAAAACCACTGGAAACACTGAACTGCACACTGGGACTCAGGAGTCAGACTGGGCTAGGTTGTATAGTAACAAGTTCAGCACATGAATGGAGGCAGGTAGAAAATAGGAGTGCTAAATGTTTAGTACTGGTTTAAAGAAATGCCTTCCAGTTTCAAGAAATATCTACTTTGTAGCATGAATAGATAATCTGATTCAAACACAGCTTAACTGACCACAGAATTTATCTCTAGAATCTGTGTGATTAATTTCTTCTCTCTTAAAATTGTTTTTAATGTCCATTCTCCTTTTTACATTACATGCATTTTCTTTCAATGACTCCCTGTCCCTTCTTTTCTTATCTGAACTAAAATATGGACTTGAACTTTAGATCTCATATAGAGCACTTTCTCTAGGTGTCCTAGAGAAGTCAGACACGTGGAAAATGAATTCTACTTGAGACTAGAAGATGCTTGTGGACTCCTAAATGTGGACAAGGCTAAATGCCATTATTTTCAATAGATAGAGGAAGTCAACAGGCAACTTTTACAAAAAGAAACCCAGTTGCCATGTGCAGACACGACTACTATATAATATGGGCACCTCTCACTTTACATGGATGAAATATTATTTGACCTTGACTCCATTTAGTGCACTGGAGATTGAAATCTGGGGGGTGATGTTGGCTTGGGTGAGGTGTTTCCTGAGGAATGACCCACTATTGTGGTGTGGAAACACAGTGGGAGGGGAAGAAGTTAATCCAAGCATCTTCTCTCATTTCCTTTATGTGCCATCTCTGACAAGTTGGTATCTGAATTTGTTGGACCTGGAGACATTCCAGATCCAGTGCATCCCCTGAAGAAGGTTTGAAAATTTTCTGAGCCTTGTTAGGTCTTTTTATTCTTTTCTGTTCAAGTAAATTGGAGGGGGGCGGGGGAGGAGGAAGGGTAATATTTCAGGTATCACAGCAATACATCCTTTTTAAGAAGGCAAAAAAACCACAGATCTCTCTTTGTGTCCACTTGCCAATGTAGCCTTTTTCTTCTTCAGTTTTTCAGTGTGTAAGAAGTTTTGAAAGCCTGTAAGAAAACAGTGGTCAAGCTCAGGACTGTTGAACATCAGAAAGCTCAGATTTACCTGTCTTTCTCTGTAGTGATTTCAAACCCTGTGATGAGATCAACAAAACACACAAGAATAAGTGTTGCAAATGCATTCAAGTGCCATGTGGTAGCTGAGAAGTATATTCAAACAGCAGTTCATTCAAATTTTTACATATTATTGTCTATTTGACAATATGTCTGTAAGGCTTCTCAGAAACAACCAAAACCAGGCAGTGCCAAATCTGAAAACCTTATTTTAAAGAGATTTAAAGCCAGAGGAGCTCAACAGTAGAAGGAAGTTGAAATATTAGCAGTATTCAATCATGCAAGTTCCACAGGTCAATTCCTCTCCTTATGTTTTAAAAATGGCTTTTAAATTGTTCATAAAGCTCCAAGTGTATGGAGTTACTGGCTTCTCTACATCTTAAATATTATTTGATATACCCACCAAAGCTTTTTAAAGGTCTAGAAGCAAGCTGTGCAAAAAAGGAGCTCTTCAGATACTAGACTCTTAACACTGCATTTCTTCAAGTATTGGCACACTGTTTACAGCAGGTTTCTATAAACCATTTATTCTGATTCAGCAAAATAAGCTGGCTTACTTCAGAGGGGAAGAAGCTGCTAAATATAATATTGCACAAAGAGTAGCCAGATAGGAATACAGTGTCCAAGCGCAACCTTTGCAATTCTGCTAAGAAAAATGCATTGTAAGTAACTGAACCTGTGAAACAAGATTTAAATAAAAGAGTCATCAATGACAGATTAAATAGCACTTGTAATAGAAGTGCACCATTGCTATATCCACTGTTTGTTTTTCTTTCCAAACTTCAGTCTAAACTTTTAGCTATGTGATGATCTTCTGAATCATCTAGTAACTGAGTGTGTGGACTTGGGGAAAGATGACACTTTCCAAATGAACTCGATATATTTCAGCAAGTTCTTGGAGATGATGTAACTTAAAGTTCTTGTAGCACTCAGCTTGTAAATTCTGATGATGCACAACAGTAAAAAGTGATATCCTTCATCACTAAGATGAAGTCCTTCTTTTGTGGTACCATTTACAGTCTCACTGTTTCCTTCATTTGCTGACTTCTCCTACATATTGTTTTGTACTATCATGTGAAAACATTCAAAACAAATTATCCCTCAATACTTAAATTCTAAGCCTCTGAATGCAAATGTCTGCATGGTAAATAAAATAATTAATCAATTCATCTGCAACGTAAATTTTCTATGATTTTATTTTATTCTGTTTTATTTTGCTTCATTCGATTTTTATAAACAGATGAGCCATAGACAAGTCATTTTCCATGAAAGTATATCATCTCACCCCACTGCATCTACTGTCAGGGGGAAGGGGAGAAGATCTCCCTGGAGGTTCTCTTCTCTTCTCTTCTCTTCTCTTCTCTTCTCTTCTCTTCTCTT
>JAHLSL010000019.1:14978800-15074015 GCA_025920805.1 Petroica traversi
CTCTCTTCTCTCTTCTCTCTTCTCTCTTCTCTCTTCTCTCTTCTCTCCACCAGGTCCATGTCTGACCTGTGCAGGAGACCTCAAAGCTGGGTGCAGCACTCCAGGTAGGGTCTCTCCAGAGTGGAGTAGAGAGGCAGAATCCCCTCCCTCTCCCTGCTGCCCACACTTCTTTTGATGCCCAGGATACAACTGGTTTTCTGGACTGCAAGTGCACATTGCTGGGCCATGTCCAGCTTTTTTATCCATGAAAATCCCAAATCCTTCTCCACAGGTCTGGTGTCAAGGAGTTCCTCTGGCAGCTCATTCATGTCTGGGATTGCCCTCACCAAGGTGCAGCACCTCACACTTGTGTTTGTTGAAGTTCAGGAACTTTGCCCTGGCCCACTCCTCAAGCCTGTCAAGGTCCCTTTGGTTGGCATCCCTTCCTTTAAGTCAATCAACTGCACCTCTCAGCTTGGTGTCATTTGCAAGCCTGCTGGGGCTGCACTCAATCCCACACTGGATGTCATTGATGAAGACATTAAACAGTACTGGTCCCAATATGGATCCCTGGGGGACAGCACTCATCACTGATCTCCATCCAGACATTGAGCTGTTGGCCATCCATCAGGTCCAGTCCGGTCCTGTCAGTCTGGCAAGAAATGTGTTTACATGCATGAAACACAAGCACTCACAGCAATAGGATTATAGTGTGTTAATTTCAACTGTAAATTTGCTTTCTTAGCATACCAGAGCAACCAAAGGCATTAGGGACTAATGAAAAACACATAACTCTGTCTTGTGTTTCTGGCTGAAAGCACCTTCAGCCATCAATTAAATGCCAGTCTGACTCCTTTTTCTCTAAAGGGACCAATCCTTCATTCATTTTCTGCCATTAAAGTAAGAACTTCCATGCCAGGTTATTTTCTCAGTGTTGCATTTCTAATTCTTCCCAAACTCTATAGATATCAAA
Organism: Petroica traversi; assembly: GCA_025920805.1. Taxonomy (NCBI): domain Eukaryota; kingdom Metazoa; phylum Chordata; class Aves; order Passeriformes; family Petroicidae; genus Petroica; species Petroica traversi. Next base: position 14,979,753 of record JAHLSL010000019.1, read on the forward strand.
AGATTTAATAGTTTTGCAATCTGCCCCAATCAAAATTCTTTTACAGTGTTTTCACCATCCTGGCTCTGATTTCCTCCTTTATGCTGCAACTGCAACTCAGTCAACACTGCTTTCTGTATCTAATTGGACTATAGTTATTTTGAAGGAAAATGTATACTGTAAGTATACAAATATGTATCTTCTGATGTGGCAGCCTTATTCTTTGTTTTGTAAGGGTGGCGGGGCTTTAAGTAAATCCTGTAATGAAGCTTCCCAAGTATATTCTATCCCCAGAGATATGCGAACTATAAAGTTAGAAAACTGTGTTAAAAATATATGTGTTCTCTGTCATATTTCCAGAATATGTGTGGTTGAGAGCACCATGGAAAAATGAAGATTCCCTGAATAACTAAGTGCATGAAGGCACATTCAGTAAATTCAGACCTAGAAATAATGCAAACTTTTTTTCCAAAAGGAGAAAAGGCCACGCCATAAAAGTTCTCAGGGCAGGTTTGGCCCAGACATGACAAAGTGGATTACATAACAAAGACAGATCCTACCTTAATTAGTCTATTCCTATCAGTATTTTATAAACCTTCTATTATTTGGAGAAAGAGAAGAAGTTCCCATGAGTACCAAAAAGGAAAGGTTATTCATATTATTTATGATATTTAGGTTCCTAGAACCATTCAGATGTAAAATAATTCCACCTCTGGGTAAAAGGTTATTTATAAGGGCAGTTTATTTAAACATATCAATTTTTGAAGGTGTTCATATGAAGATTTACTGTTGCTTACTTAATGGTGTGAATAAATCATACTTTTCTAGACAAGCATACACTCATTTCAGGGAGGAAATGCCTCCAAAACCACATTTATTGACTTGGGCACCAGCATTCACCAAGCAACATCAGATAAGTAACTCACAGTAGGAAATAAGAGGAGCTTTAAGGAAATGCTGAAAGGAAAAAAAAAAATTAAAGAGGTTTTTACGCTTTACTGCTCACAACAAAACAAATATTGTTTCTTCATCAATAAAAATTCACATTTATTAGTGCCAAAACTTAAGACATTCTGGCTGTAAAATTAAGCAAATGATGTACCAAGAACAACTGGAAGTAAACAACTGCATCCTGCCCTTCTCAGTGACTGCAGCTCTCTGGCACGGGAGCCAGTTAAAAGGCCCAGCAGTGTACCCTGCCCTTGGAGAAATGTAACCAGCTGGTTTGGGGATGCAGCCAGATCCACATAACTGCTTGTGGTATTTGGCTACAAGCTCTAAAAGACTGCACAATGCTCCATTCTCAGTCATGCAAGTGGAACCCTTTTTTACGTCTGTGCCTGAGACACCCGCCTGTGACAGCTCGTTCTAGTTAGGCATGGCCATAGACATTGCAAGGTATCCTTTTTACCAGATTTTATTTAAAAATACCCTCAGATTTTGCTGTGGAAGGGATTAGTCTCTGATTTATAGTGAAAATGAAGTTAAAAGAAAGATTAGTGGACTAAGTGAAATGAAGCAAGGAGCTGCGAGGTATCGGTGATAGATGATGCCAGTCTGCAGAAGAATTTTTCACCCAAGTCAAACAATCCAGAAAATACAGAACTTCATAGAGAAAAGAAGTTACCGTCTGATGTAAAGGGCACCCTACAATTGTAAGTGCATTGGAATCACATTCTTATTAGAAGAGTTTGAGATAGCATTAGACAGCAGGGCTCTGTTTTCTGCTGCACTTGGGTCCTGTTCACTTGGCAGAGCTGGGACTAGCTCCTGATGTGTACATTCACATGCAGCAGCAAGGACACCAAAAACATCTGGCTTTTTTTTTCAGTGCCACTTTTTGCCTTCCAGAATGTAGAGCATTCTCTAACAATCCAGTATTTCTATTAAAACTGAATGTAGATGTTTTTTGTCTTACATTTTGAAAAGAGAGCTAAGGCAGGAAATTTTCATATGTAAATCTTCAAATGGAGATTTTCAGATCTTCTCTTTTATCTTCCCAGGCACGTAATACAATTGGAACCCCATCCATAGCAAGTCCAGAGCAAATTACAAAACCAGAATATTTCTTTAACACAAAACAATCTTTCAGCCCACAAGTTCAGTTACCACTCATCACTGAAACAGCAGAAGGATGAGCAATGCCAACAAATTGCAACAGACATGCCATTAATACCCTTATGTATTTAATAGCCAATACACTGCACATATTCAAAGCAGGTCATTTTATCAGTGTGAAATCCAAACAAAAAAATACAAACTTAATATTATCTATAATGAACAAAAGTATTTCTGTGGAGGCAGTCAGGACATCTCAATGTCTGTACAACAATTACTGAAGAATAGTCTGATAAAGAGTAATATTTTTAGTCAGCATTAATTGTACACCTCGAAGAGTGCTGCTATAGAATTTTTAAGTGCAGCATACTGAACCTCAGGAGAGAAGTGGAGAAACTCTAGTCCTGTAACTTTTAATAATTAAAGTAGTTGCCTATGGTTTTTATGGCAATATTCACACAAGTAATATTGGAAGTTATTAATGTTTGCAAGAAAAAATTTTAAATTTGCAAGGAAAATACTACAAGCACTTCTGCTCTGGCATCTTTCCCATTAATAAAATGGAAGACTTTATGAAGTCAACCAGAAACAAGTATTCACATGCATTCTTAAAAACTTTGATACCTAAAGAGTACCTTGATTGGCAGGGCTGAAGATAGATCCTCCCCCAACAAATAAATACGAAGCAAAAGCACTCTTGTTATTCAGGATTAGAATAGCATTGGGAAAAAAACTTTTTTAAAAGGTCACAAAGTGTTTTTGATGTTATGGAAATCTACACCATTCATTAGTGAACAGTACTAAGACATATACTCAGTTCAATCCAAACCACTCTTCTTCACTTGCTGGCTATTTCTTTCTTCCTCTAAGAATCCACCTTCTGTCACGTTTACATCCTCACTCCCATTTTTATTAGTCATTTTTATTTCAATGTGTCTGTGAAAAAATCAAGAACGGCGATTCATTGTGGTGCATGCTGCACAAACATAGGCCAAAATAAGCACTGCCCTGATGAGCTTGCACAAAAAAATAAGAAAAGAGCCATGAATGTCAATAACACAAATGCCCTTATGCACCAGTGTAGACAGTCACAAGAAGAGGAAAATGTTTTACAAAGCAATCAGGAGGGAACATGCCAAGTTAATATTTCAGAACATATGTGAGCTGATGTAGTTTCAAAATAATCGTAATATTTTCCATTGTATTTCTCAAAAAATGTTCTTATTATTGAACCTAGAGCTTGAGTATGAGTAAGTGGATCAGCTTTCACACGCTGCCAGATAACTTCAGGATCAGTTCAACTCTACCCTAAAAACACCAAAGGCTGTTCCAATATCAATAGTATTTTCCTGTTTTAATAATCATTATATTTGCTCATACATGCTTTGATTTTACCTTTCACGAATCTGGTACAATAAGCTCTTCATTTATAAGAAAATGAATAGCCAAGGGAAAAGGTTATTTCCTTTGGCTCAGGGCTCACTCTTGCTGGGCTGGGCAGAACTATTCTTGACCCAGTTTTATAGGTTTCACAGTTGGCTGACCCATCCATTGTCAACTGATACGGATGTTAGCTCAACATTGTCCTAGCAACCAAGAAAGCACACAGAGATCTGAAGGAACTCCAGCATTTAAACATATAATTTGAGATCTCTCATTCAGCATGATTTAGGCAAGTGCAACAGAGAACACCAGCTAACATGGACTGGGTAATAAGCTGCTTTGTGAAAAAGGCCAATAGCTCAGCTGGCTAAAGCAGGGTGCAAGCATGCTGCAAATGACTGCCTAATTAATAAACAGTCCAAAGAATATGTGTCCAACCCAGAAATCTGGTATTAAAACTGAATGAAGCAGATGTGACTATCCTGAAGTGTGTGCACATGGACACAAGGCTCTTCTCCTTCCAAGGTTTGTGTGGACTCAGAAAGGTTGAGAGTGTCCAAGAAAGCCATGGCAACCCTGAGACCTCCCAAGAATCCAGTTTCAATGTGCTGTTAATTACTTGTCCTTCCCCTTCTTGTGTTTTAACTGTAAGTAACAGTGATGTCACACTTTGTAAAGTGCATCAAGTCCTGGGTCAAAGGGAAGCACTGCTGTAAATCATTTTAGATTTAAAAGGAAACGTAGCAATGTAGTAAGTAAAGTTCACCAGTTACTTTAGAATCTCCACTCACACGCACTCCTCCAAAATGGCTTGGAATTACCATGCTAATTTAAACCTGAAAATCAGGGTAAGAGCAAGAAAATGGAAACTTCAGCGTCTTTTAAAATGTTTGCCAAGTTGAAAAATATTCAGAAAAGGTGGTTTAAGAAATAATAGCTTGCACTGGGAAAACAGTCTTGTCTTTATTATTGTGTCAATAGTTTACAGGTGTTACTCTTGTAATTCTTGTAACAAGCTTCTTAATTATATTGTACTGCCGGAGTTACTTTCATTAGTCATCTTTTATTCATTCTTTAATATATTCAAAATATTTTGAGTCCTTTTTTCTGTTTTACATGTTCTGGAATATCTTGATCTTCTATGAAAGCTGTTTAGATAGGAGCAAAAATGTCAGTTTGTGGTTTGTCTATATTTCAGCAATCCACTTGGCATTCTCTGGATGAATTACAGCTTTCCCATAGGTAAGGTATGTGTGACACTATATTCAGATTATTACTCCTATAGATTTGGTGGAAATCTCACATGCAAAAATCCTCATAAAATGCACTTTTACTGAAAAGTTGTATTTACCCTTAACAAGGTATTCCTACTATTCCCTATACATAGAACGAGAAAATCCAAACCTGCCACAGGAAGTTTAACTACAATAGGTCATAAAGAGCCAAATTTTAAAGGATATTCAGAGTGCTCATTTTGTCTTGTTGCAAAGTCTCTTAGTGCACTCCATACAACCAGCCAATTTCTCTAGTGGTTTAACAGGATTGCCCACTGGCATCAGGCACCAGTCAAGGTGTTGGTCTGTCATATATTGCTCCAAAACAGAGCAAATAGGTGGTTATTTATGCGACTCTTCCTATGGAATGAGAATAAGATGAATATAGGCCATCTATCTACTGATACCAATGAGATGATTAATTAAAATCCTTAACAATGAAATTCTTCTGAGTCACAAAATCAGAGAATATACTGAGTTGGAAGGTATCCACAAAGATCATCAAGTCCAGCTCCCTGTGCTGCATAGGACCATCCCCAAGAGTCCCACCGTGTGCCTGAGAACATTGTCCAAACACTTCTTGAACAAACACTTCAGGCTGGTGCTGTGATCACTTCCCTAGGGAGCCCATTCCAGTGACCAACCACCCTGTATTATTTTCTAATATCCAACCTAGACCACTCCCGACACAAGTTCAGGCCATTCCCTTGTGTCCTGTCAGTAGTCACCACAGAGAAGAGGTCAGTGCCTGCTTCTCTTCTTCCACTCACAAGGAAGCTGCCAACCACAATGACTCCCCTCAGTCTCCTCTTCTCCAGGCTGAACAGACCAAGTGACACCGGCCTCAGAGCCATGCACTGACCTGATGGATCTGTCTATTCCTATCAATATTATTAAGAGTCAGCATTTCCCACAAAAGGAACAGTTTTCAGAAAACAGTTTTTATTTTGTGATTTATAAACTGGATCTATTCACTCCACATCTGTTAAGCCATATGCTCTGGAAAATATATGTTTTTATCTGATGGGATTGTTTGTTTGTTGGTGATGGTGTTCTTGGCTAGCACCAAATATATGAAAATAAATGTTGTCCTTATACTGAGAAGGCAAGAATCAAAACAGAAAAATCTAGAAATACAGTATCTATTGGGAATCCAGGGATTATTTGCTTAAATTGTTTTGTTCTTGCAGCAACATTTCACCATGGATGATGGATGCTACGCTGCAATGGATGATGCTATTTTAGCTGAATATACTATAAATTTTAATGTGGAAGAGAATAATTCCTTAACCTGAAATTCTGTTCTGACAATATTTAAACTAGGTTTAAATTTAAACAGTTTTCTAGATTATGAAGTCTTGCATAGCGCACATTAAAATTTAATAACTTTCTGGTACTCCAAGCAATTAAGTGGACACCTACTTTTTTAAGTTCCTATATGATAACAGATTCTAAAGTATCTATTCTGCCATCCTACATTCCTATTATGTCTACTTTTAATAAGGACCATAAAACCAATATTTTATAAGTATTTTTCTCAAATAAAGTTGGGGTTTTGTTAGATTTCCTCTGGCAGTACAGACTGCTGCGTCCAACCTTCCACAGTTCTGGAGGAAGACATTTTTCCTAATTATTAAAGAGGGAATTGAGATTTACTATGGAACATTTTAAAATGAGCATTTATTAAAGAGCATTAAAGAAAGATAGGAAATATATATGTACTTTAATGTCTTCAACATTCAGCAATAGTTTGTCACCAACTGACTTCTTCTCTTCCTAACTGATCAACATTATTTAATAATTTTGTGAAGTCATTCAAAATAGAATTAGAAGATATTAACCCAAGCTCAGATTACAAACACTTAAATAACTTTTTTGTTACAACTTTTGAAATCTCATCTCATAATACAAAGAAAACTCCTGATTGAAATATTCTGCATTTGTGTTATCCCTTAAATTCTGCTGCTCTTTCAGACTTGTGTAGACAAACATCATTCAGGTCTGTATGTATTCTTCTACCAAGTATGTAAGAAGTACATAAAGGAAGTAGAAAAAGACCACAAATAATTAATATGAATATCCAGTACTTCCACTGGCATAAGGATGGCAATTTTCAGCATAACCTTTTTATAGAGAGAATTCTGTTATCAGAAATAAATTGATTTGTGTTTCTACACCTGCTGAAAATAATAGAGGGAAGAAACACCAAGAGTGATGTCATCAATTTTGACATTAATAAATAGCCAGAAGTAATGCACTAAGAAAAAATGAAGAACCAGTTAGACCTTTAATGTCAACAGTAATAGTATCCTATGCTGGACGTGATTACAGGGACAGTATGGAATCAGAGTCATCAAATTCTTACTGCCTTATTGTTAGATTTAGATGTAAAACCATTTTTTAGAACAATTTTAATCCCTGTATTCAATAATTCCTAATTAAAAACAACTGCAGTTCTCCCCAGGTTTTGGAGGAAGAGTGCATTTGGGATGCCAAATACATATAAGTACACAAGTTTGAAGAAACTTAAAATGAGCAGTTCGGCAATAACCATAAAACCAACGAAGTTACAACTCACACAAAAAGAGAAGAGAACCACATAAGAATGCCTCAGCCTTTCTCTTTACCAGCCAAACAGTACCAGCAGCACCACAGCTTGCAGGGCAGACAGCAATAGCTTCATGTTAGAAACGTGAGGGAAAACAATGCTATTGTTTCTTTAATTCTTAGGGATTCAGCAGGCAGCTGAATTTTGGATTTCTTTGTCTACTCTTCTCTAACACAACAGGTAACTCATGGATTGCCCCACTGATTTCCAGGGAGTATATTTTCTTTATCTGGCTTTTTTGCTTCTGTTTTATCATCTACCAGCCTTTTGGTAACAGCATTCTAAAATGTACATGTACTCATTCTTCTAATGACAGTGGGACCAGACGGCATAAACATGAAAGAACAAAAAATATAATCACAACGCAAGTCATTATTTCAGTCATATTTCCAAAATGTAGCACTGTACAAAAATTACTAGAGAATGGCTACTCTGACCACACTGAAAACCCAGGCATTATATTAAAACTGTGCACTCTGTCATCTTCAACTGCAGTACTTTTTGTGCGGAAGTCACAGATGTAGATAAATGCAAATCTGGTAGTGGCTGTTTATGGAGCTATATAAGATGCATTGGTCACTTTTCCATCAATGATTGTTAGAAGCACTGAATTCTGTGGTTCATAGATATTTTGTTAATGGAACGTTTCTTCTTATATCAGCAGTCTTTTTCTCACCTTTCATAAGCTGAGACCCTTGCTTATTTTGTGCACACATGAAATTGAGCTTGAAAATGGTTTGTGGCAGAAGAATCGGAAATGCTGAAAATACCACGGAGATTTTATGCAAGATTACTTAGCGAATGCACATTTTTTAAACAGCTAAAAATCCCTGTTCAGAAGAATGTAAGAATGGAATTTCATTTGGAATGGCCATGGGAAAGGGAATTGGCATGATAAAATAGGGGTTTATTAGGAATGCTCAGATTTTAAACTACTAGTTGGCTTCCAATTTCTTCTATCAGTGCAACCATTCAAATCACAGCACACAAAATAAAGGATCAATGAGAAAGGAAAACTGATTTTCCATATTCTATAGAAATCTATTTCAAGTAAAGCACTTGAAGAAAAAATTAAAGTAATCTAATCCAGTTAAAGGATAAGGTTTTAATTAGGCAAAGGCATTACTTTGTTTTTTTTTAATTATATTCCTCTGTTCCATAATAAAAATTCAGAGTTCAGAGGAGGTTATGATTTTCCATTATTAAATCAACTTCATCACAGAGTCATGCAAAGGAATATTTTTCCCCAGTGAGTGGCAAGATTTTTCCCTTTCCAAATATGCTGCAAGGATCCTATGAAGTTCAGAGACTTTCACCAATAATTTGTTTCCTTGAGATAAAGAAAACCCCAAATCTATGTAAATCTAGGTAAATCCAGGTAAATCCAGAATCTTATAGTTAAAATGTTTGTCTTTTTACCCCTATAGGAAGATATTTTACATAATATTTTGGACTGAACTATAGGAACTTTTGCTACTTGTAACTAACCAGAGCCATAGGAACAAAAGAACTGTTGCTATTATTTCCATGCTGAAAAATACATTAAAGTTTTTTGCTTCTAGTAAGCTTTACATGCAAAAGATTGTTCTCATCTACCTAAGTTCTCACAGATATCAGTAAGAAGCAACAGGATTATGCAAGCTATAAACTCACCTTTAATTTCCTAAATATCCAAGAAATAAAGACATAATTTATAATGTGACCTGAGTTATGAAGGTCATGAACCCTGAAATTTGGTTGCTTGTGGTCAGGAAAAAGACACACATGAACAGTGGACAGAGCCACATGTGGCACATTAGCCACAATTTGAAACCTTCTGACAAAAAACCTTTTATCCCATGAAGTCATCTGGAGAAAAGGACCAAGAAGAATATATACTATACAAATTAAAAATGAGATCACACAGTAAACATGGATTATTAAATTCTGCAAATTAAAGGATTCATTACAAAAAGTAAATTATTTGTTTTTTCAAAGAGAAAGGATAGTTGTTATACTTCTCTAGAACTAAGTTCCTGGTTAAAAGTCAAAAACATAACGTAATTTACAGCTGGTGACAACAATGCTTCTCTTCTCATAAGCATAAAAATTCCGTATCCTCCCAACACAAGTATATATGATAATCAGTAACAAACAAGTTAGAAACAAGGCAGTCAAATATAATATCTATTTCAAATTTCAAGTATTGGCATATTTTAATGCTAGAGATACAAGGACCGTACCTAAGTAAGCCATTGACTGATTCCTCAACAATAAAAAGACAAGTAGGTACCTGAAATACAAAAGTAAATTCCTATTTCTGCTTCAAATCAATGGCAAAAGCCATTGGGATAAAAAACATTAATTTAAAATTCCTTGGTTCCTGTTGTTGTAGATGCAAATTTCAATCACAGGACTACCTCAGGTAAATATAGCTAACTAAGCCTTCTTTCACGCATTTTCCAGCTAAGAACTCTTTTTTGTTTTTACAGTGATTAAAATTCTTGTGGCTGAGAGTAGTTGATATCATGCATTCAAACCATTTCACCTTATTTTCCTAATTTCCTCATTCAGATTTTCATTTTTTCACTAGGTGGCTTCAAGTTTCATTTTATTGGAGCACATATTTTTGTGAATATTTAATAAAAAACACATGTTCACTGTTCAGGCCTCTGAGAACTCTGAAATCAACTAAGAATTTTAACTGCAGTCCATTCACCTGACCATGAAGCCTTCATGTCAAAAGATTAATACCAAAATTAAATATTTTTATTAATAGATATTTTCCTTAACTTCTAGTGTTAGGACAGCTTATATTGTCACATCTCACACTCCAGTACAGTTTTTGGTTTCCCTCTCACATTTTCAGTATGTAAATTTCTTAGAAATTCATTCATCAAAAGGCCTGACATCAGAAACTGAAAGAATTTATTGAATTTCTTTCAAACCTAGTTGATGGCATGAAACAAAAAACATGTTATTCTCCTGAACTAAAATACCACGTTATTCCCAGCTGTAGAAGAGAAAATGCCACTTCAAAAGAAAAATCATCAGAACATTTGAGGAATAAATTTTCAGCGACTTCAGTAACACTTGACCCATATAAATGTCTTAGAAGTAAAAGCTTTCAGAGGCACTGCTCAAGCAGTAGGCAAAAGGGTTTCCATTTATAAAATGGTTCCTATTTATGGGAAGGAAGGGAGTGCCCGCACTCGCTAACGCGCCGGGGGCTCTTGTTACGCTGCCATTAAAACTTTCTCTCAACCCATAAACAGAGCCATTTCAGTTTAAATGAAAAGGGGAAAAGTAATTTTAAAAAAATAAAGAATATGTTAAAGGATATTTTGCAAAACGCTTAATTGCACTAAGCTTTTGGAATCACAGACAATAGGGTTGTTCAGTAGAAGCAAAACTCCCAGCTACAGTGACTGTAGCTCAAGCAATTCATTTAGTAGCCTTTTGATATCCCAGAGCTCTTTTCTTTTTCTTTTCAATTAATAAAAAAGCACACTACTGAGAGGATCATGGGAAATCCTACATATCCATCCTCTTTCCAAGCTGAAATACAAAAACTATCAGACATGAAATATTACATAAAGCTTCAAAAATTTGCTCCAGCAAGTTTTTGGCAACATTTTATGCTTTGTCTGGTAAATTCTTGCATCTGGAATTCCTTTTTTAGTTAATGAGAACCAAGGACTTCCAGGATTGAGCACAGGTGTATTTGGAAATGGCACTTCCTGCTTCAACAGGAGGAAACTCACCTTCTGATGAGCCAACATGAACTGATTAAAGGAAGCTAAATGACAATGAGAGAGGCACCAATGATTGTTTGCACTGCCAGGTACTCCTCTATATAACCCCTGTAAAGGTACTATCAAAAAGGGGATAGCAATATCTGCCATAGCTTTTTCCAACATCATGGGATGTACCAGTGAACAATTATTTTCCCTTCTAGCTTTGTTTCTAGATTGCTGTAGCAATCTCTCATTGGATACATCACTTTTCAAAGCTTCCAGTTTATTTCCCTTTCCTAACACCCCTTCTTTATGAAATTTTATGTGAACTGTAGCTTATCCCTGAAAAACTTCAACAGTTTTTGGTGTTTTTACAAAGCATATTGGAACAAAACATTAGTATTCTGATGGATCGATATTGGGAAAGGATGGAACAATTGCAACAAAGTAAAACTTAGTGAAGACAATCCTCAAGAAGAAACTTTTACAAGAACATTTTAAACCATTCCTCATACTTGAATAGCACTCAGTACAATCTTTGAACAGAGTATAATGTGCCTCCAGGGTTTTCCTTGGCAATTTAGGAACTGAGTTCCAATCAAAGACTTTCGTAGTTACCAAGGTAAGTACCTTGAAAGAATCAATGTGAAAAAATGGATAAATAAAGAGGATTATAATTTTTTTTTTTTTATTTGGGGGAAAGAGCATCATTTGAAGGAACTGTAAGCCTGCTTTTCCAAACGTTAAATATCAGTTTCAGGTATTGCAATGAAAAAAGGGAAAAAAGTTGCTGACACTTGGCACAATAAAGGTAGAAATAACTGCACCAACGGGCTTGAAATGTCCTTCCTTACAGAGAAGCCAAATTCAGGTCTGCTCTAAGCAGCAGTAAATCCATTAACAGTAACAGCATATTCAATTAAAGTTGCATTTGTCATAGATCTGAATGCAGCATTATAAACCCACATTAACAGCAGAAAGATTGCCTATTCCAACTCTATGGTATAGCAGGGTTGAGTGCAAGAAGGTAACCTCAGGCTCTATAAAAGGGAACCTTGTTGAATGCTAAAAGCTGAAGTCAGAGCCAAATTATAAACCAATTTGCTTTCTGCATGTCAAGCAAGATGAATACCATTCATTGGCACGAATGCCTGCTTTGAAGTGTAAGAAAGCCCCTTCTCTTTTGCAGGAGATGTGTAATTTTAAGATCAGATGATAAAAACTGAGAGGACTCATAATAAAATAGGCAACCAACCAGAACACGACACCCAATGCAACTGGGCGTTATGGCCCTACTATAATGAAGTGCATAATCTTCCTGGCCCCTGCTGTACAGATTCCAACTCTGCAATGGGAAAAATAGTGAGTTTTAGGCATACATTGCTTCCATGCCACATGATCGAGTCAGAAGGTTCATAATTCCACATCAGGTTGCAGATTCCTGCAGCATTCCCTTGTTGATTAGCAATTGTGTTGGGAGTCCACATTTGTCCATTTATATGCAAGACTAAAAATGGCCATTCTCCGACCCTCTAGAGTCACTGGACACTCACTTCCATACAGGAATCTTCTGGGTTACCAGTTTGTCTTCAGCCATTTTTGATACAGAACTTAGTTCCACAGATCACCTTTTCATGATAGCATCAATAAGCTGCTTTTACAAGTCAGGTCATGTTTTAAGGAACGTTCTTTGGGTGAGTGTTCTCTGGGCAAATGTTCTCCTTAATTATACTGGCACAACCATATCAACTTCAGCAAGGCTGAACAAATATAAACAAGAGCAAATGCTGGACACATGATTTCAAATCAACAACTAGCTGGTCCTAGATGAAAGGCTCTGGATAGACTCTAATGAACTTAGTTCCCTTGCTAATTAATTGAGAACTAAAACATAACACAATCTCTGGAAAACATATCAAGGAAGTATTCAACAAACATAATTATATGAAAGAATCAAATAACACGCGTTCGTGAAAGTCCAGAGGCAAAAAATAAAGAAACAATTGATGAGGCTAAATCAAACAAATTGATTTATTCAATCATAGAAAACACAAAACTATCAATTGAAAGCTTGAAACCAACACTTCTAGGTCAATTATAATCCTTTGAAGTGTAATGTAAATCACAGAAAGAAGTAGCATTCTCAAATTCCATTATTTAACAGTTAATTATGCATACTCATACAAGAAAAAAATATGCTATTAAGAAATACTCTTTTATTTAGGAAGTGGAAGAAGAGGCTCTAATTGATGAAAAATGAAGCTTACTGTGAAGTGAAGAAATGTTTCTCTGATTTGATCAAAATATTCAGTCCTGCTTTTATGTCCATGAGTCTAGATTTTCATGTTTTGATTTCAATAATATTTATCCCTTCTGAATGCTCCTTCCCCATGAGAAAGCTTCTTTTATTTAGCTGCATTGGCTGTCCTGGTCATTCATTTCTGTAGACTCGACCAGAATAAATTTCAATTTCAGCCTCACAGCCTCCTAAATATTTGCTTATTTGGACTGGATACTTTAGAGCCTCTGTATAATTAAAAAACAAAATACAGATTCACATTACACCCTTGCAAAAAAAGTCTGCAAGGGGAGAGGGTGCCTGCATGGATTCCCACAGGGTTTACCAGTGGCTGTTTCTACAATCCACTTTCTCTCCTCACAGGGTCATTCTTGTTTATCACTTTTATCACTTTCCCAGGCTAGCTTCATGAGAAATCTCTATGAAGTCTGGTAAGAAACCAATTTTAGTGAGACATCTACCTTTTCCATTGGACTCAAAATGTTTAGTTCATCCCATTAATAAACTCACCAAAGATAAGGTTTTGGCCTTTCCACAGACACTCATTTCCAGGTTTGTCCATGCCATATTGGGACTTCATAGTATCAGCTGGAAATCAGGGTCTCCATTATTGGGGGGTATTTTTAGAGAGGTATGTTATAAAAAAAATGAAAATACAGTATCTTGTAGATGACACCTGTCTCTCCTCTACTAAAATCATATGTGTCAAAACCAAATCTGGATGTTTTGAAGCCAGAACTTAAAGATTATTCACCTAAAGGGTTCTCTCAATGGAGAACATTGATTTTTTTAAAGGTGGGGTTTTTTAAAAATTAGAGGAGGGATAAGGAACTGGAAGGAAGCTGTAAACCACAAAGTGTGTGTATACCAATTTTAACTGCATTATTGTTCCTTCTTTTCCTGTAACAATTAGATATGCACTGATAAGGATTTGACCCTTTAGATTTCGACTAGACTAATAATAAATTCAAGACTAACAGTAAACATATGTCAGGGTGCTCAGGCCCTTGTTCAGTTGAATTTTTATAATCTTGAAATATGGAGACTTCACAGCCTCTTCAGACATTTTCCAGTGTCTGACTACACTCAGAGTGAAAAAAACCTTTCCTAACATCTACTAACAAATTTCCTGAGTTGCAGCTTTTATCTGGTGCCCCTTGTCCTGTCACTGTGGCCTACCTGAAGCACGTAGCTGCATTTTCTTGGCATCTATTTAATCAATGTTGAGGAGAGTCTTAAGATCCTTTCTTAGTCTCTTCCACACACAACAAACCAATTCTCTCCATCTCTCCTTAAATGGCCCATAACTGCCTTGATGGTCCCCTGCTGACCTTGCTCCATTGTCGAGTTTTGACTGTGTAATCGATCACCTAATGTATAATAAACTGCCCAAAGTCATGGATTTGTCAAGTATCAAACATCTAAGAAGAACAGTGGAATAAATATGTCATGACTCAGAAAATTAATCCACTACTCACGACATTGCATATAAAAATGGAGCATTTTGAACTTATCACAGAAAATGACCCCTCTGTAAAACACCTTCTAGTGTAGCACAAAGAGTCTGAAGGATACGGAAAGTATTTTTTAAAAAGCAGTGGAATGCAGATAACAGTGGAAAAGAGACAAAGATTTTAAGAACGCCAGTAATAGAGTGTTACTGCACTATCAGACACAATTCCAGAGTGGAATTTAATGACCAGGGAGAAACTGAATTTAAGTGATCATCTTTCAAACCTGTAAGAATCTGAAGAGACAATGATAAATACCCAGAGAATAGTCACAGGCATTGAAAAATATATTTATTAGATCCCTGGGAGCTTTTCAAATTTATCAAGGAAATCATCTGCTATTTGAAGACAAGGTATTGATGGCTTTCAGTTTAGCTTTTCAGAAAAGTAGCTGAGATGATTTAAAGTTGAGAGCAGATAAAATGAGAGAAATGAGGGCAACAACTGCCTCAGGAAGCAGACATATGCTGGGATTGGCACCCACATCAACACAGAGGAGCCACCAGAAACCAGACAAGTCCCAAAAACGAGGCAGCTTGAAGAGATCAGGATGGAAACTTTGATTAGAGTTGCAGAGCACTCTATTTCACTTCATCTTATGCTGGTCTGGCCATCACCTTGGAAAATGACACAAGACATTGTTCTGATCTCTTAGTGTCATCTTCTTCCTCCCTACCTGGAAAAATCAAATCTGGGGGATTATGGCATAGCAGATGAAGAAGGATAGAGGGAATTCTGTCCAGTTTGTACATGAACAGGACAACACTCTAAATAGTGTGTAAAGGGTATGTCATGCCGTGTTGTCAGCCAGCAGTGCTTACTCTGCCCAGAAGGGCAAAGTACAGCTGGGAAATCAAAGGGAAATAGGAATGTCCCTGCAGCCAGTGTTCCCTTTGTCGTGACATGGAGGAATACTTCCCACCACTGGAGAGCATGTGGCACCTACAGCTGGAGAATATGTGGTTGCCACAGCTACCATTATATTCAGTTTACAGCTAATATTGGCACTTAATACACCTGAAAACAAGAAAGTGCTCTCTGTCTCAGGGTCTTGCTATCTTTCTAACGATTTTTATTGTCTTACAATATCATGTTTTTCTTTAAATACTCGATTCAACTTAAAAAAATACTAATATAGGAGTTCAAACACTAGGGAGAAGGTGGGTAGAAAAATAGCCCCAGGGAGAACTGGAAGGCCCCTTTGGGTGGTAGTCTGTATTTAGATTGGCTCACAGTGCTTGTGACCCTACACTCTCACTCTTACTAATCATTTTTCTTTCCCCGAAGAAGGAGTTCTTTATTTTACTGTATAATTTGACAAGAAGTTTCAGTGACTTCTTAACCTCTACCATATAAGCAGATTTATTTGACAGTAACACATACCCAAAATATTTTCTAAGCATAGCAGCAAACTGATTTGCAAAAATCCTTTTCAAATCTGCATTTCTTAAATTATATTTGGTTCCGTAGTACTAGTTGTTAGTGTCAAAATGTTAATGAAAAGTATTTGGTTACCAAGAAAATATAATTTCTGTCCATTAGTGTTTCAACAAGAAATTTTCTGGACTAAAGAAACAAAACAGAATCAGAGAACGAATCTGTTCTCTCTTTTGAAATCTGATCACCAAATATGTTAGGAATAGGTATCAAAATAAATAATTCTGTTTGCCTGCAGAAGCTGGAAATCACACTCTACAATCCCATTCAGAATTATCAAACTATAATCTGAAAACAAGATATTGCAAAAGAAACCCCCAGCAAATCTAACTGGTTGCATAGGAAGGCTGTTTCAGAACCTCACTGTTTCTGTGAGTGGAAGTCCTTTCCAAATTTTTTGCATTCTTTTGTTCATGGCCAGTGCAGATGATTTTCTTGTGCCAAATTATTCTTCAGGTTGAAGAGCTGAAACAACATATCTTTATTTATTTTCAAAGTAGCTTGCTGGCCTCCCTAGCTATAAAGGGATGTGAGAGGGACAGATCCAGAACTTCATTTGAAATTGTCAGTTAGCTCTTCTCTGATACAGTAACATAAAAAATAGCATTCCAGTCCTCCCAGGTCTACCTGAACTGCCCTCTGCAAGAGAAAAGCAGAATAAAAGCAGCCAACTAATTTCTTCACTAGAAAAACCACACGTTTTCCTTGCAGAAAGACAGAACAAAAGGCTAATGCTACATCTGAACAACATAAATTTGAATGAAAAACAGATTTCTAAGATGATTTATTTGGAAACCATAAATTCTAGGATCATGGTCTCAAATTTGGAGTTCTTGACCAACCTTCTAAGAACAAGCTCATCATCATTGTTTTTATAGGCAGTATTCTCAAAAAAAATGCCGGGAAGAATAGTAGCATTTCTAGGAATATTTATTTTTTTTAATTTTCAGATCAGGATAAAGGCAACATTTTCAGGAGATGGGAAGGATAAAGCCTTCAAAAGCTGGGGAGAAAAAAAAGTAGACCAAAAAAAATGTGTTTTCAACTGCACAGGTTTAATTTGCAGAACACTGACAGATCATTAGAGCACAGAGAAAATCATGCTGATATTTTCAAGGCTAAACTAAGGGCTTGGAGAACATAACTGTCTCCAGGGTGGAATTTTTTCTTTTTTTTTTTTTTTTTATCTCAGATACGTTCTGGTTTCCTCCAAGGCAGGGAAGTTCCACAACTTAGAGCAGGGTTAGATGCTCCGAGTTCAGCTTTGAAGCGGTCATCCACAGTCTGAAAGAGTCCTCCTTCTTTTATCATCTTAGTTGGAATGAAAGAAGCATTTTCAGCTATCTTATCAGCTAGCATTGCAAGACTGTGCTCTCACTCCCATCTTAGGATGTATTATTAATGATAGAAGAGAGCAGCAGGCAACAGAATTTTACACAATTGATGGGGCTCAGTACCATGCCAAAATATTATTAATGTAGCTTTTTATGAAAACAAAAACAGCTTTAAAATACAGCCTGTAGCTCTATGGTTTAATATTTCAGGACAGGAGTCTAATGTTGTGGACATTTTGTTTCCGAGCAAAAAAACAAGATGGCTCTAGGTCAGCACTGCCCATGTCTGCGCATGCGTCTCTACTGCCTCTCTTATCTCCTTAAATCACTGGGCATTCTCAATACATCTTTGGTGGTTTTTATCCCCAGTCTGAAATCTTACAGGAAACTTGAAAACAGAATCACTTGTCTTTGTTGTGAAGTTCAGGAAGAGTCCCATGTAACAGTCCCACAAAAACAGTTATTAAATCAGAATAGGAAAAGAATCTAAGTTGGGTTGCCTTCAAGACCTGGTTTAACTGCCAACAATTGCCCAAAAAAATCAGAAAAAAAGCCCCAAAAAACTTTATTGTTTTAGCTTAATTTCACTATCAGAGCCATTTTGCTTGCTGTTCACATTATTATTGTGGAGAATAAGAAGGAGTTGATCCAATATTTGTGCTTCCACACTGAGGGTATGGACACCAGGATACCAAAGCTCTCACCAAGCAAAGGCGGTTTGAAGAGAACATGAAACTTCAGTTTGGGCTAAGATAATGCAAAGTATCAGTTTGGATCTAACAGCAGTCAGGTATCAGCATTGCCCTTCTGCTTGCAAAACACCCAGCACTGGAGCTGTGGCTTGCCCAAAGGAGTTTTCTCTCAGCAGTGTCCTGAAAGCTAGAGAAAGATGAACTTCATTTCTACCAGTGAACTGTAACGGGAAAGCTCTGATGATACATTACACATAAGAAATGAGTCATGCTGCAGTTTCCTGCTTCAGTTTATTGAGTGCAGAGTTGTTTGGCCTTTTTCTCCAGCTATGACCCTTCTCCTGCTCAGCAGTCCTTGAAGATAGCTCTTTCCTTTCCCAGTCTCCATAGTTACAGTAAGGCTCAAGGATACAAGTTTGTTATGTAGACTCTTACTTTTGGCCCAGAGGCAAAATCTTACACCCACATCTTGTAAAATCTTGTAAAATCACAGTGGCCAACAATGGCCTGAAAGGCAGACAAGAGCAACAAGTACATAGCTGGCTTATAACTGCACCAGTGTTTTAAAAAGAATCATTATTAAGGATCTTTATTGTAAATTCCAAATAATTCCACAGGCTCTCTTTGTGATATCAAACTCCTCCAGAAACAGCAGTATGATGATTCTGAACAAATCAACAGCCTGCTGATTGAACATGACAGAGACAGAAGTTCAGAGCACTCTAGGTGTAATCTGCTGATTGAAGGGAAATTTGTGCAGTACCTGATTATTCTTTTATCTAATAAGATAATGCATTCTCATAAATACATCTTCATCATAATGGCCTATAATCATGGTCCAAATATTTTCCTAATAGCTTAAATATCAGCTAGGCATGGGAAAGGAAAGCTGATCATGAAGTGGAAGTGCCTAAAGAGAAAGTAAAAAAACAGTGCTCTACACAGTGTAAACAAGATATGAGCCAGAAGAAAAAAATGCAGATGCTGCTTTTGACCCCGTGATGTGTGCAACAGATTATCAGGGGTACACAACTATGGATCTCCTTGGAAGGCTGTCAGGCTACTCCAGTTCATGTCTAACTGAGCTCTTGTCCTTGAAATCAAGAATGTTCTTGGCTACAATAATTTTTGGTATGTGAATGTGAAGTGTCACATTTTACTAAATTTTATCATCTTTCTATATGCACACACATGCAAACGCCCACTGTCAACCTGCAGATTACATACAGTAACAGTAGATTCTTCACTTGGAACACTAAAAATGTTATTCTTTTGACCAAATCTTCTCCTACATCTGCCTCGTTGATCCCTTTGTCCTCATACCATCTTCACATATATTTTCTTGTTTTCTGATATTTTAGAAACATCTTCCATGCCCTTTCTTATTAGCTTCTTTCAGAATAATTTAATTTCTCTTGGAGCAGCAATTGCTTCTTCTTAATAATTATGTAGTTATCTCTTCTCTGGTGACACTCTTATCTTCAAACTCCTTAATATTTCTGGAAAGCTCCTTGAAACATATTCTTCATGAAAGGGAGTTGTATTTTGGCACCTCTTGTGCACTTCTCTTTTTGTTGGAGGCAGAACAAATTCATCTGAAGGCATTTTTGTCATCACAAGTATTATTGTGTTGACAAGCAGTAGGCATTTTGACTTCTTCTTGGTACACATCCTACTCACAGACTTAGCTCTTTTAAAGCCAAATTATTATATCTCCATCAGGGATGCCAAGTGTGTAAGCACAGCTCTGCAGATATGTGCAAGCATTTATCCACCATTACATGTGGGACTCAGATTCAGCAGATCTTGTGGTTGTCTCTTAGCTTCCATTCCCTGGATTTCCTAATAATAAGCATATAAATTACAACCAATTAGGATGATAGTTATTGCTCGGGAAAAGGCTCTGGAAGGAAGCAAACTCTTACTTCAAAAATATTGGGAAGAGGACATTCATTGATGGGAATAGTTAATTTTTATGGAGTCTGTTCAGTCTGGTTTCTAAGTGCAATCTTAAGTGGTGCTGAAAGTACTGCAGTAAGAGATAAAGTATATGATGCATTAGAGTCTCATAGCACCCAGTGTATGATTCCCAATCTTCACATAAGAACAACTTTTAAGACTAGATCAACCCTGAATAACATTGGGATAAATATCTTTTCTGTCAGCTATGCATCAATACAGATCCCAGTCTTCCCTACTGCCTTCTTAACACTGAAAAGTCACATTTAAATCCCAAAGGTATATCCACAGTGCAGTAAGTGCTGGCTTTAGTCATACAAATATAGATGGAAACCCTTGAAATACTTTCCCCAGTCACTGATAATCTAATTCAAATTATTTACCTAAAAAACTTTTATATATCTTCTGAATTACTGCTGGATTCCTCTATTAGCTTGAATAGTAATTTTATTTTTTGTGTTGCAATTTAGTTCTAACACAGGTTGTCACATCTCCCATGAATTTCTGAGAAAAATAAAATGTGAGCAAGTTACAAAACAATTTTTCTCTGAAACAGTTTGTAGGGCAGGAGTTCAATATTTTAATAACCATTTTTGGACATATTTTACTATAATGATGGAGATGAAGAAAAAAAAAAAAACAGCTTTTTTCTGCAGCAACTCCTGCTGTGATACCACACTGATTTTAATGGTATAGGCAGTAGATCTGTGCCTATACCCTCTGCAGCAATGTAACTAAACCCCCCTCTGGTTTAACTGTTAACCAGGTACTGGGATCCTTACTAGTAGATTAGCACAGTCTGGCAGAGCATTTCCAAAGACATTATTTTCCTGACTTGTTTCTGAACTTCTCTGTGGGTGTATGGACACACAGACAGAATTATTTCTTTCAATGGTCCTTAAGATAATTTCCCAGGCGATTCCTTCATCTGTGAAAGACCTCATCTGCTGCTGAGGTGTGGGAGCCTGAAGAAAACCCTCGGTATTCATAAGATGTTTTCTTCTTATAAAATGTGTGAGTTCCAGCCAGACCTGTAATCATTCCTGGTTTGGAATCCACTAATCCAGGTGGGTAAACTTCAGCAAACTTTTAATTCCAGCAGACCCTGCTCAGAAGTGGTTTTGCTTTGTCTAAGCATGGTACAACCCAAGATTCACCCCTGGGTGTGGATGTTGTTATCCCCCCTTATCAACACTGTGCAAGGGCTAAAATTCAGATGACAGCCCTTACTACTCATGCCTTACAAACAATACCCAGACAATTACTGCAATAAGGGGCAAAGACAAAGAAAACACTGGCCAAGTTTTTTAAATAATTCCTATGTCAGAATATAATACAAATTCTTCCATGACCCTTAAGAAATCACTTAACATTTTAATTTCATGTCTGAATGATATAAAAACTGATGAAGCTTATGGACAAAGGTGAAACAACTTTTTTAAATGAAGTGAAATTGTTTTTATCCTCCTGAAGTTTCATCAAAAAAACAAGGGTAAAAGCTGCCAGTTTTTCTGAAGCAAACAGAATATAATTTCTTTCGATACTGTTGCTTTCTTATTTGTAGAATTCAAGCTCTCCATACTGAAAAAGTGACCTGTAAATTTCAAATTAATCTCATCAAATACTTGCATACACCTTGCTTTCCATTAGCCAACTATTTGAGTCTCAGGAGATTTACATTCATTATCAATTCTAATTTTGAGTCAAACTTGAACATACCTTTCTTTTATCCCATTAATTAATCCCCTCTGAAAGAGTCAATATCTGTTTAATTGAAAATAGACCTCTAAATTTGCTGTAGGAATTTTGATAAATACTGTTGCAACTGCTTTCAGATTTCATCTATACATATTCAGAGTGCAAAAGCACCTAATAATTGAATGGACAGAATTGAGATTCTTTTCATTCAGTGAGCCTGTTATCAGAAGAGATATAAACTGTTAAGATTATTTTGTCTTTATTTTAATGTTGTAGAAGACATTACAGTACAATGCATCTAAGCCCCAAAACCTTATCTCCTAAAATAAAATAGTACTTTGGTGCTTGTATAGAAAATCCAACCATTCCTTTTTATAAATGCAACAGAAAATAGGGATAAGGTTAAATTTAATTGATGGATTTCTCCTAGATTGATGTCACTTTCAGGGAGACCTCAATATGGCCTTGGGTTGCCTTTGCAAAGACTGTGATATGTACCTGGAGGAAGTGCCATTTTAAAAAGTGTGGGACAAGCTTGTTAAGGGAAGCTACTGATGTTGGGCATTTCTTTCCTAAATTGCAAATGCCTAGACTCTTGTGAGTATAAATAAGAGAATACATTTCTTGTCCTTGTGCTTATATGAAAGAACTCGAAGGTGTGTTTTCTTTAACCCCCTGTGTCCACTACTTGTAACATCTGTCTGCTTGAAAGTCAGTCAATTTATTTATATTTTAGAGTAGAACTGTATCTGGAGTACATCAGTAAATAATACTGTGTGGTCTTTCAAGCAAGTTTTCAGATGTTTAACAGGGAAAAGAAGTGAACATCCATGCA
Organism: Petroica traversi; assembly: GCA_025920805.1. Classification (NCBI taxonomy): domain Eukaryota; kingdom Metazoa; phylum Chordata; class Aves; order Passeriformes; family Petroicidae; genus Petroica; species Petroica traversi. The sequence goes on from JAHLSL010000019.1 coordinate 15,002,536, forward strand.
TTCTGCTGACACACGTTTCAGGAGGGACCTCTAAAGAGTTTCTGACCCTACTACAAGAAGAAGTTACATGAGTGGATTTGGACTTGATTTGTGAGACCTCCAGCTCTGGTTTTTATTGTATTCATGCAAAAAATGTCTGCTTGTGAGGTTCAGAGAAAGGTGGATCCTCTGGATTGTGTTCCTATAGTGCAAATTAATAGAAAGCAAGGAACCACATCTCTGCTGGTGGTCATATTTCTAGTCATAAACTACACCAATACCTGCCTAAGAATCAACTAAAATCATTACTAACTTAGAGTTTTTTCAACGCACATCTATCCGGAACTGATAAATTTCGCTACTTTAAGAATGCAACACACCTCTTTCTATGGACAATGGTCAACCTGCCACCTTCTTCCAGTATCTAAGATTCTATTATGAGGTACAGAAGAAATGTATTAGAAAATATGAGAGTATATGAGTATAAGAAATGTATGTAGTAAATATGGTTAGAAGTATGTTCTAGTAGAATTTGCTCCATAGACTATTTCTCTGTGCTCTGCAACACCAAGAGCTGGTGGTCATCCAGCTGAGAGCAAACTACAGGGATGGTCTTCCCAAAAAGTGCTATCAGACAGTTGCACTCTTCCTCTTCAGAGAATTACTGGTGTAATTCTGAGTGTCTCAGAGAGACAGAAATGAGATATTAAGATACGAAAAAACAACCTTTGTATTGCTTGCAATCATCTCTAGTAATCACTTGCAGATTGAGTGTGTTTTTGTATACTGGGTGTTCAGGATATGCCTACGACAGTTGTTTTAGGAATGTCTGGCCCAAATAGACATGATTATATACTTCTGTAGTTTTCTGCAAATGAATAAATCATTACAAGAATCATGTGTGCACATTTGAGAAATAATATATGAGATAAAAGTTAACCGAGGAGAAACAAAGATTAAAAGCTGCAAACAAATTGTTCATGGAATGAATTAAAAAAAGATTATTTGAGGACTGTTTTCAACAAATTTTATACAGCACTGGTGAATTTAATGTGCTGGAGTTCAGCTTCAGAATGTTTCCTCTTTTTTTGAAAATACATCATGTTCATTTAGGAATAGGGTGGGATGAGATAGGCTGGGATGGATTGGGATGGGAAAAGATGGTGCAAAGAAAGAACTGCCTGTAAAATAATGTTACATTTTTCAGTAAAGAGATCACAAGCATAAAACTTTTCCAGTTAGATGTGAGATTGTTTCTTTGATATGAAGAGGCTTTCTATGCATCTTTAAAAGGAAAGATTTACTCTTAAAAGCCTGTGAAATTGTTGTGTTGGTATTCAAGATAAAAATCTTCATAATTTACATTTCTGAATGCAGCATCTCAGGAATGTAAATCATAGAGAACAATGAAATTATAAAAAGGATCAAGAGTTCTCCCATTGTGTTTAGTTGGGTTTTTTCCTCACACTTTCTACTGTTGGGACTCAAACAAACAGTAAAACTACTTGTTTTAACTTTGTTATTTCAGTTAAATTCTTATTTCCTGTCATCTGTAATGTGGATTCTTCAGAGAGGATAAAATAAAAAGAGTTCATTTGTAAATAAAATCTTTTCTATCTCAGCAACAAGACAAAGCATGATAAAAGGCAGACAGTGTATGTGGTAAGTTATTTTAAATAGGATAGCTGGGAGGGAAAAATCTCAAAACTTTAATTTTCTGATGTGCTATCTGGAGAGTGAAGCAGAATAGGGACTTTTAATTAAAATTGTAAGGTAGATTATAGAATCTGTATAGCAATTATTTATGAATATATGCTGAAACTACAGGAAAAATGTAATTTTTATATTTGCTTTACACTCTAAATGAGTAAATCTTGAGGAAGCTTCCAAAATTAGTGAGTAGCGGAAAAAAAATTTAAGTTTATTCTTACCTACCTCTGAGTATATCACACATTTGATTTGCAGTCTCACTTTCTCATGCTTTTTCTCCCTAACCTGGGGTTTAGAAATTCTTTATTACTAAACAAAGGCCAAAATTCTTGTGCAATCATAGGACTGCAGTAGTTGAGATGGAGTAAGGGAAACAGCAGCAAGCCCTGCAATAAAATCAGGAAAGCTGGCAGATGTGATGCAGCCACTATTTCCACTATGTTTCCACACAGCTGGCAGTGATACAGAATAAATCCACTGCCCACTGCCTGTCCTCCTGAAAAGTTTAGGTCTCTAACCTCACCACTGATTCCAGATGGAGATTGCTGCAGCAAGTAACTTTCCAGCACTTTTGAAATTCAGTTCTATTGCCTTAAGTCTTCAAAATCTTGTCTCCAGGTTCAGTGGATGGCAGATGGTGCAGTCTGCCACAGCCACTAAGTTTCTATTGAATCCTTTCAATACTTTTAGAAATTTAATATTTGTTAGCAGCCTTAGTTATAGAAGTGAATAAAAATTATGCAGAATGAATTCAAAATGCATAAGAAACCTGAGTCAAGATATATTTTATGGTATAGGAGTCAGAGAAAGCTGACATCTGATTCCTGCTTAGCCATCTGTAAGTAAATGAAAGTAACAAAACCAAAAGCCAAACATACACAAAAGCATGTCCACACACAAATGTGAACTCTGAGATTACTCATCCCCTGGTGAAACTTCAGCTCCCCTCTGCATTAATTCACATTTCATCTTTCACACACAGAAACATTTGAAATATCACTAGACAAAACAGAGATTCAACCCAAAATATAGGGTCATCACTTTTTCTAAAACCCTAAGGAACTGGAGAGTTTTGATTCCTGATTTGCCACCATATGCTCTGAGGATATGATGAATGTTTTGTACAGAGAAGACCAAGTATGACCACAGAAAAAGACTTCCACCTTACAGCCTAATGTCCAGAAACTTCACAGGTAGGGAGACATTCTTATGTCATACCTGACATGAAGGTGCATATCCAGAACCTGACCTCCTTCAACAAGTGGAGATGTGCAGAGAATCACCTCTACACCTTCTCCACTCTCCTGATTGCATGAAGTAGGAATGCATAATACCCTGGCATTGAAAGATACTGAAATTAAATAAATCACAAAGTCAAATAAGTAATCCCCAAGAGAAACTAATAAAGTGATACTAGAGCTGAAAACTAGTCTCATTTTGTGGTTGCCTCCAGTAGAATGAGCCATGTAAAGAGAGTATGACCCTTTTTTTTTTTCTTTTTTGGTAATTTACTTTTAACTGAAGGGTCAATTTGAAAGAGAGAGCAGAAAAAAGGTCCACACAGCTACCAGAAGTCAGCAATTCACAGCCATTTAAAGCAGTGTAATAATACCATGGGACAGGGCAGGTTTGAAATCATTAAGGAGACCAAGTCTTGAGAAAGGAAATTGTAGCAAGATTGCATTATTTATAGAGTTAAACTATTCACTGGACTGAATCCAAAGGAGTCGTTATTAAGCAGTGAAACTTTGCCCACTATGAACAAGGCATTCTGTTCTGTCTCATATCAATATTACACACAGGTGGTAAAACTTCTGGTAATGAGTTTTGGACATATGTAATTCTACTTCTGATCAACTTTTTAATTTTATCATTATAACTTTTTTAAAATAAGTTTACAAATGTGCATGTACAAACAATCGCCCCAGATATAACTGCAGCATTTTCAAAGGAAAGAAAGAACTTGAATTTTGACCTGCAAACTGCCTGTTTGTATTCCAATGTCTCTCTCATAGCTTGAAAATGTTCCTGAAAATCTCTCTACAGGATTCATTTTCTGATTTGGTGGCCAGTCCTAAAAAAAAAAAAATAAATTATATAACATGTAGATGGACATCAAAATTGTATGGGTTATCCCATGGGAGCATGACCTTACCAAACATTCCCATTATGATTTTCCTTTTCAGTAATCATGGAGAAATCTGCAAATGCATTCACTGAGAGATTTAAAGCATGATGCTATAACATTTCATTGAGGTTGGGTAAAATAATTTGCCAGACACAATAAAGACTATATCATTATGCACCCCAACAGAGACTTCAGAGTACAAAACACAAACAAGAAGTTGTTGAGAAGGCATGGGAAGAAGGAAGAGATCGAGTCTGACAGCAGAGTAAGTAGCAAAATGCAGGAGATTTTTCCTGAGCTCTCTTCAAATGGCTTTTGTCTAGAAAAGAAAATGTTCTTGTTCATGGCTTGGTCTTACTTTCTGTAAACATATTAGGACACAAATGAGGATTGAGGGTCATAAAGGTACAATATTTTGTTTCATCAATGCTGAAAAACAGGATACTCCATTGCAGAGGTGGCATCAGGAAACTCATCTAAACAGGCTTGCAAAGAAAAAAGAAAAAAAAAAAGGAAAAGGCATTATTGTATCGCTTTCATAAGCAGCATTCAGAACAGGTTCAGACCCTGATGGATCTGTATTCACCTTCCACAAAACCTTTGGAGGTCTCACACCATGTCTGTAAGGGAAGTTTTACAGATGCCTAGCAGAATCCTTCAGAAACCAAAGGGGAGATTTCCCAGCAGGAAGCATCAAGCTGTAATCACACTACCATGCTAATAATGCTACAGCTGGCAACAGCACTCATTACTTCCTCTGAAGAAGGAGAGTTCTAAGAAATCTTTATCCTATGAAACACTGATTTCCCAGTCAAACAATGACCAGTGAAAAGAAAATGGAGGAAATGTTTATCTTAAAAATGAAGTAGGGATATTGAATTTTATGAATGAAAGCACAGGGGTCATTCCCATTCAACACTCTGGTCCTCTTCTTTATGGTAAGTTCTGGAAACAAGGCAACTCACTCCAAATAAATAAATAATTGGGAAAGAATACAAATTGAGTATGTATTCAGCTCTAAATATCTTGAGATGAAGCCAGAATGCTCAAAGTTGTCTTCTTTCAATGTGTATATAATTATGTTTTTGAACATTGTACATTATCATATATATAGGTAAACAAAGAAGAGAATAAAGTTACATTATCAAATTTCCAGTCCATTTGATAAGTTAATCTCCTTAAAAATGAACTGATGGATTAGATCAACTATAAATTAAAATGACAGATTTACAAGTACTGGTATCTCAGCAGAATACAGCAAGAATATTGTCCACAGATGGCACATCAACAGATAAGAACTTTTAAAATAAATGTCTATGTGGAGAGGAAAGAAAGCATATTCTTCCTCTTTGCCATACTGCATTTTTGATGTTTACAGGCATTTTGAGGAAAAAAAAATCTAATGGCATTTTTCTATAGAAAATCAGTTTCTGTGCAAGCCTTTTAAATTGATGATTCCTAAGGACACATAGAAGGGGAAATTGAGTGACCTGTGCCTCAGATGCTTATACCCCTACACTGGATATAATTAGTATAATTATTCAATAATCATCAAGGGAGCACAAACAGGAGGCAAGTGAGGAGCATGCCAATGAGCTCCTTCAGATTGTGACGCCAATCTTCTGATTGCTGCAAATTTAAGCAGCCCTCTGCATAGCACCACAAATAAGTCTTTTCTCAGACAGGTCCTGAGGGTTGCTTTTCACAGAGAGAGAGGAGGAAAGGAAGAAAGTAATAGCCCTGAGCAAATTGTATGGATTTGAGTTACTTGCCAATTCAAAGTCACCTACTAGAAATCTTTTATGAGTGTTATTTATTTTTCAGGAGAAATGGGACACCATAGAATAACTTTACTTAGTGTTTGACAAATACAAGTGCAATGTTCAGCCCATATCAGGAAATGTCTATTTCACATACCACATATCTCCCAGAAGGCATTGTAAAAAGTTTTTCTAGCATGATTAACATAATTGAATAAAAATAAAAAATTAATAAAAATAATAAGGATCTGGTTTCACATACATAGTCTTCTGGTTTAAAGAGGAAGCAGGAATATGTTTTCCAGAGAGCATGGAAATATTTCCCACGGAGGATTTTCCACAGCAGAAAGTACCAGAAAACCCACATTAAAAAAGCCACACTGAGAAACTCAAGTGTTTTCAGTTGAGTGTATCCATTTTTTTCACATACTTCTCTCTTAACTGGGATGACTACTAGAAGTCTTTGTAATCACCACACAGAGGAGATAATTATTTGAAAAGATGCTCGACCTAAAACAACCTAACAAAGGCTACTATGAAGAGACTAAAACACAAGACTAAGAAAAATGGAACTTATCTGTTTCTGCTGTACTTTTATCTTTATTTTTTTTTTATTTACCTGAAAATTAATCTGAATCACATCATGATTCTCTATGTAAATAACTTATCATTATTTCAGGGACAGGCACAGGTGCATCAAAAGCTCAGCATCATCCATCAGTATGTTGTATGAAATTCCAGCTGAACCCTGAACTTCACCAGATGTCCTCATTTTGGAGTTTAGGTATCATCACATGGCAGGGTCAAGAAAATTGCAGCTACCATTGGCTGTTATGCATGCCAAAAACAAACAACTCACAACAGCACAAGACAAAAAAAGGTTATACAATAAAAACACCTCATGTAAGCAAAACTGTTTGAAGTTGATTCCTGGCATGAAAAACAGTATCCTCAGAAAGTATAAGGCTTCTATTTCTGCCAGACATCTGTGATGAGGTTACAAGTCAGCCAGAACAGGGGGGTAGGTTTGCCTTGATCTCTCTCTGTGACTTTCCCCAAAAAAATACAGACTTTAGAATGTAAAAAACTACTAAATAATTAGGAGAGGGGAGGGCATGGATGAGACACACCAAAACCCAAGAAATACTGAAACACTAATCTTCCCCTTTCATTGTGTCTTTTTAGTCCCATTTTATCTCCAGGCTTGGAACCAGTGATTATCCTGTTTGCAACAATCTCCACTGAGTTTCCTTTTGTCACTAAGAAATTTTATGACGTTCAAGATGTGACTGTCTAATACTCTCTGCCCCTCCCAGGGGTAGCCTCTTGACTTCTCTGCCTAACACTGCCTTTGTGGAGTCTTGAGAATTTTCTCTTTCCTGAAAAAAACAGTTCTTGCCATGGTGCATCAAATCCAATTGGTTTAAAAGGAACACAATAGGATTGGCAGTGAAAATAACAAAAGTCCAGTACTGTCCATCCAACACCTTCAGTGTTTCCTCTCTCAGCGTATGGTCCAAGCTTTGCAATGCTTCTTCTTGGACCAAATTCTCTACCTCCCCGTTACAAAGAGTGGAAAAGAAGAATAGACCAAGGTTTGCTGGGTTACACTTTACTGCCACATCTGCTCTGACTGCAGAGGCATGGTTTGCAAACAACTGCCTGGACCAAAAGCCAGGACAAACACACCAGGTTCTGTCTGCAGTTTATGTGCCTTAAGACACAGACACCATTTCAACAGGTACAGCAGTGGCTCTATTTTGGCTTCATTGTGCTTCCCAGGAGCTGCTGCTATATATGTGCAGGATTATACTTCGAGCTTGGGGGTTTTATTTCTTCATGTTCATTTGCTGGGATCTTTTTCCAAAATGTGCAGAATTAATGAATTAACTTGCAACTAACTTAGCCCAGAATCCTCAACAGCTATTTAGGTGCTGAAATACCTCATTAATGAAAGCACAGAAAAACATAATTTAGCAGCAAAAATCTGTAAGTATCTTCCTTCTAAGCCCATCTTGCTCTACTACAGCTGTGTCTGACTCTTTTGGCATAAGCTAATCTCCATGTTCCCACACAGCTCAGTGCTCTTTAAGAACAGCTGCATAGCATTTGGGGGCAAAATTGCACGATGCAAAGTATTCCAGTTAACAGCACTCATTCTGTAATTATTTCACTGCAGCACAATGTCTAATTGGATTCTAGGACTTAAAAAAGAGATAAAGGAAACAATACTCTCACTCAAATCTTCCAGTATCCCATTAACCATCTGCTTCAAAAATGCACTCGGGGTTTTAGACAGCAGAAAGCAACACGTGGAAGATGCTATTGGATGTAAAAATTCATTATCATCATCAGTTTTATAGGTCTTAGGAATCATGAGTCCAGCTGATGGCAGATGAGTTGAGGGACTTCAAAAGTGAGGTAGCAGAAGACAAGACTAAGCAAAATGCACATAACTTTTTCAGAGTAACCTTCTTCAGTGGTTCACTGTGTCTGGTTTCAGCTTGGACACAATTGTATTGCAGACCTGGCACGACGTACGTGGAATGGAGTGATAACAGTCATTTTTCTAAAAACCACTGCAAACTCACTCTGAGCAACAGAAGCTGAAGACAAACATCAAGGGGTTTTTAACAGGATGAAAAAAAGTGGCCACTACAATTTGGAAGTTCACTACCACAGCTCCCACTAATTGACAGCTAGCCAGCTTTGTGTACTAGAACAATCTTCAAGCTCTCCAGGAAGCAGGCAACATTTAGATACTAAGCTTTATTAGAAGTGCTATTCAGACTGCTTCAGGTTTGCAGTAAAGGAATTCAGAATTCCTTCCCTTCTTTTTCAGATTTAACTTTCTCTGTGAACCGTATAGGGAACTCAGCTCTGAAATTTGAATTACATTTAAATGAGATACCTGATGTATCTAGCCCCTAATCTTTCTCTTGCCCCAAGTCACACATCCTACAGGATATTTCTGGCTGTTTTAAGGCCCATTTGACAGCTGTGGAATTTTTTTGAAAAGCATAATCAATAGTTCTAAATAGTAAGTGTAAGTAATATAGACAGGAAGGCTTGATGGCAATGGAAGAGCATTTTGCTCCCACCTCCACAGCGTTCACTAAGGAAGGTGGAGGTACTTTTGTATTTACATGAGATTTAGCATGCTCTGCATTTCTCTAGATTATATAAGAGTGAGAAGTTTATCCAAAACCTAACTGAACTAGCTGAAAATTACCCTGTGAGTTGGAAAGGGATTGTGGGTGTCTTAGAAAAAACAGTACCTCTTCCTGCTTCTTCAAGCATAGCTCTCACTTCGCACAAATTCTTTTTGAGGAAGTGGAAAAGTTCTCTAGCAAAGGAGTTCTTAGGAATTTTGTCTTCCCTGAAAAAAACAATTCTTTCCATGGTACATCCAATCCAATTAGTGGGATGTAAGAAAGAAAGAAGCTTTATAGACATACCAGTCACATGAAAACGATGCATCTAAAAATCCCCAAAACTCACACCTTAAATGCTGGCCATAAGGAGACATAAAGCATTCTGCCACGAAGTAAATTAACTGTGTTTGTACAAACATTTATTAGTCATTGTTGGTTTGGACAGAGATCTAACACAACAGTATGGATTTAAAACACAGAAAACTGAAGAGGTCAAACAAGTACACATATGTACTTAGTACATGACAGTGACATACCCAAGTCACTGTGTTCTCAAAGGAGGTATTGAGAAAACCTTGGGAGGCTCTTCTTTTTCCAAAGGAGGCATTTTACAGCACCATCAGCCAACCATCCAAGAGAGGGGAAAAAGAGGACAGCTGGCACATAAATAGAGTATGAAGGTTCACAAGTTGTTGCGTTCCACGTCAGTTAAATCAGCACCCCTAAATGTGAATATTCTCCAGATAGCTGCCTTCCTTTTCCAGGAGCCCTTATTGTATCTCTTATTCTGCTTTCTGAGCACGCTGGCAAAATACTCTAATAAAAGTTTGTTCTTTTGATTAATTACAAAATTAAACTGCCAATGAGAGCTGAGAAATTAATGAGAGAACAAGTTTAATCTCACAAGAAATTGTTATTTGACCTTTTCCTCTTTCCCCCAACACCCTCTCCTGTCTTTTATCAGGAGATATAAGAGATGTTTTAAAGCATCATGAAAATCTGGAAATATTGTCCTCATCACAGAAGAGTCAATTGCTACAGGGTGTACCTGATGTAAGAGATACCACCCAGGCCACTCTGCTCTGGATAAAACTATTGGCTGTTTCAGGATCAACGAAGAACTATAAGCATTCTTTCAGCCTAAGAATTCTTTCAATGGAAAAAAAATTACCAAATGCATACAAATCTCCTGTTTTGCTGTTGCATCACCATGCCCAAGGATCAAGATGTTTGGAATACTTATAAAAGTAAGAAATGTCACATAGCTATTCATTGGAAGAAACAGCTGAGCTTTATCCTCACTGTCTGACTACACCCATAGGAAAGTGAGAAGGCAAAAAGGAAAGCAGACCAGAGGTAGCGAACATCTTGCCTTACCTTTTTTTTCATGGGATTTTTCTTTAGTAAACAAAATTATTGGCTAATATTACCTTTTAATATGCAGAGAGTTTTATGCACTGTCTCAAAGCAAGCTGCCAGAATTAAGCACAGATCATAACTAAGAGCTCGAAACACTGATCAAAACATGTGCCAAAGTACTTTCCTCCCTTCTTTCTTGTCTGCTGTAAAAGCAGTTAGACAAACCAAGCAGTAATGCCATCATTGCATTTAAAACTGATGGCTTCCTTTACCAGCCAGCCAAACAGAAAGAAATACGCCTTCCAACAAGAAGAGGAATGAGCAGTGTACTTGGTACGGCTACACAGCTAATGTTATAATTTTAACAAGCAAACATTAAGCATCTGGCATTGTTAAGAATCTAAGCACGTAAAGAGGCAAACAGACCAACAGACCAGAAATAGAAGTGCTTGGCCATTGTTTGAAACTAACCTAATAAATGCACCTACTGGATTTTATTGCAGTTTCTCTTGAATTTTCCAGCAGGACAGCAACCTGTGCCTGGATTTTGTGTCTTTCCTTTGACTTGCAGTGTGCCAGACAAGAGTCTGGTGTCTGGCAGACCTGTGCCTTCTCAGAAGGCACAGAAAGGCAAGTTAAGTAGATTCAAGGTCCTGCCCCCATCAGCTCAAATCTCTGTGACAGAACCAGGTAGCAACATTTCTTGCACAGGTTCAGTCACTTTCTCTCAGTATGTGCAGCAGGAGTCTGGCTCCCTTTCTGAACTAAAGCAAATGGCACAAAGAGAGATACAAAATGGTTTATGAGCTTTTGAATAAGTGCAAGGTGATCCTTGGAGAGTAGGTGCACAAGGAATATCATCAGATTGATAGAGAGGAGGAGTTGTGTTGCATGGAGGAGCAGGGACAATGTCAGAAGCTCTCTAGTCCAGTGAGCTGCTGACTTTTTTTTATCCCTTTTTGATCCAGGAATATCATTCTAACAGATTGTTCTGGAATACTTTCAAGTAAAACAAGACCTAGGAAGTGCCTATCCATGCTGTTGTAAGAAAGATTAGTATTTTGAGTCAACAATGGGAAAAAAATAAGAGATAGTGAGAGATTGTTATTACTAAGTAGAGAAAGTAGTAGCATATATGGTCGACTAAAGTCCATGTAAAAGAATAGCACCTTAGTAAGAAATGATCCTTGATAATTCAATTATTAATCTATTTCCTAAATAGTTAGCATCTTCAAAAAACTTTCCATGACTCCTTCTTAAAATGCATTTCAAACTTTCTAGGCCTTTTAGAACACTCATTAGGAAGCTTACACCTTAAGCAGCAAAATGTATAGGTTTCCAGAGCTCTGGAGACCAAAGTTCTTTGCCTTACAAATAAAAGAATCTTTCAGGAATAGCCTCCAGGGTAAGTAAAATGATGATACTTTGTCTTTCCAGTCAAGTCTGGGGAGTTTTGAGTAAATCAAGTCAAGGAGTTTATTTTATTTATTATTTTATATCTTTGACTAAAAAAAAAAAAATTAGCAGAGTAATAAAGACATAGTCACCTTTGAAGTGGTTTCTTCCCAAATCAAGATAATCCTGATTCTTTAGAGGGAAAAATCTGTGGAAATGACACCAAAGATACTCAAAGGAGCAAGTCTGAATTTGTTCCAAGAAATCCTTTGGATTTCAATACTTCAATATACAGAAACACCAGCACCAGAGTTAAGGGATAAAAGAATAGCTCTCTCTACTATAAAGCTAATTCCTTTTTATTTCTAGCAAAGGAGTTTTACAAAACCAGTAAAAATAGTTTTCCTTTAAATCTTCCAACAGAAGATTGAGACAATACTCAGAAATGCTTGGAAACAGACAATCAAAGTAGATGAACTTCTAACATTAAATCCTTCTCAGAGAAAATATTTGGACTACTATCAAATTCTACCTAGACCACAGAAACAGGACAGAAAATGTACGTCTGTGTTTTATCCTCCTTTTCTTTGCTTAAAAGGGTTTTGATTAGTAGGCATAAGGAATAAGTGCTAGCTCTCATTTCCTGGAGAAAAGTATGCCCTTTGTCCCATGTGGGCAGAAACTAACAGCTGCAATCTACCTATTCATTTCTGCAGGTGACATCATTCTAAAAGGGTTGGTTCTTCCAATACAGAAAGCCACAAGTGACTGATCATTGGGAGCAATAGTTTCCTTATCTCTTAGCCAGATGCATTTTTGATCAAAGATTTATTTTGTATGAAAAAGAAAATATAGGGTTCTGGAAAGGCGTAAATTTCACTTCTGATTTTGTTTTAAAATGTACTGGCATTTTCAAAGCTTCTTTGTTGTCATTTCATGATTACTATTTGCCTGCACCACCATCTTATATTTACTACTATGTGAAAACAGTTTACTTCATAAACCACAAAAGCCCTTTGATATCCTTTCAGTGTAGCATTAATAATGCAATCTGATGCCCAGGGCATTATGCTACATGGTTTATCAACAGCACATTAACCACTCAGTACTTTCTGCTCAGTGTTGCTATCTTACATACCTTCAGTTCCTGCCTAGATCACATCTATTTTGACTGAGAAAAAAAGCATCATCTTGCCACTAGCTGATGGTCATTAACTGTGCCTTATCCTGGAGGCATCAGAATATGATTCTTGAGACACCATAAACAGTCATTCCCACACAGCATCTGAAAATGAAATTTCAGATTTGCAGGAAAGGCTGCAATTCTTCAGCAGACTCATACGCACAGCTCTTACTGCAACATCTCTTTTCTGACCTTGCAAAATCCATTGTTCTCAGAATCACACAATAGTTTAGATTGGAAGGTACCTCTGGGTTTGTCTTGTCCATCCCCCCTCTGATCAAGTAGGGCCAATTGACTCATTGATATTCAGCAAGAAGCACATGAATACCAAACAAGAAAATCCAGCCCCTTGCTACAACTCACCATTTTTTTAACCAGTGTGACAAAGAAGGGAAATAGGCAGTGACAACATCCATCCTGGCCTCACTGCAGGCTGCAAGGAGCAGCCTGCCTACCCAACACACGCCAAACCTCACATTGCCTGGATCATGACTCCAGCATCCTTCATATTCACGGTACTCAAACAGGCCCTTTCTTTTCTTCCAGCTTCCCCCTCATAGTTTTCATCCCTAAAAGTAACATAGCTACTTTACTGTTTTCCTCAAATTCATCCATTCTTCTTTGTTTCTAGCAAGCCCAGAAGATTTGGCAAAATCAGATCATCCATTATAGCTTTGGCTTAAACTTCACTTTTGTATACCCCATGTTTCTCTGATTTTTTCCAGCAGTTCACATCTTGAATGCACATTACTTGCACATGAGATCTCAGGAGATTTATTTCATTTGATAATAAGCTGACCATCAGCAGGGCTTGCCAAGCCTGACCACTATGCAAACAACCTGCACTCGACAGAAATTTCTGTGAATATTTGTTTATGTTAAAAGGTGATCCAAATACCTGAAACTACAGATTCTTTGAAATATAAGTTAGAGCAGTTTCACAACCTCATAACTAAAAGTTTTGTGCACAAGAAATTTCATCTACAGTGATTTAGAGTTTTCACAGTATCAGCCATTTTAAAGATATTCATATCACTGTTTGGGCTCAGAAAATAACTTGATGCATTTTCTGGAGAGTCTCAGGCTGGATGATATCAGAAATTCTAATAAATCCTTTTTTAGTTTGGGGTTCTTTTAATGGAAATTCAAATAAAATTACAAGAGTATCCAAAAGTTAACTCTAAAGAATATGAGAGAACTGAAATCAAGAAAATTTTGCTAATATTATGTATGTTAAATCCAAGACACGGAAATGCACCGCATAACTGTTCTTCATACAAAAGTATGATGAGAAAAAGTATTTTGGCCAAAGTAAGTGAAAACTAAGCAGCATGTTCAGATTTTAATGGTAGTCAAGAGAGAGTTCAACAAGTATCTAGGCAATTCTCCCAGGCTCATGGTGTGATCCTGGGACAGTCCTGTGCAGAGCTTGGAGCTGTGGGTCTCTTCCAACCCTCCCTATTCTATGACTCTGATTCTAGAGAAGCAATTTTGTACAAAACAGACACCTAAAGCATGGAGTCTGAGGTTGGGACATGGTTTTCCAAACATTCCTTGAATTCTGTCAGGCTTGGCGCTGTGACCACTTCCCTGGGAGCCTCTTCCAGTGCCCAGACACCCTCTGGGTGAAGAACCTTTTCCCCATGTATAACCTAAACATCTCCTGACACAATTTCATGCCATTCCCTTGGGCCCTGTCACTGGTCAGTACAGAGAAGAGATCTATGTCTGTCCCTCCTCTTTCCCTCACGAGGAAGCTGTCAACTGCAGTGAGGTCTCCCCTCAGCCTCCTCAGGCTGAACAGACCAAGTGACTTCATGCAGCTTCCCCTCAAGGCCCTTCACCCTTCTCGTGGCTCTCCTGACAGGTTACTATCTTCTTTATATTGCAGTGCCCAAAAGTGCATGCAGGTGAGGCTGCCCCAGTGCAGAGCAGAGCAGGACAATCCCCTCCCTTGCCCAGCTGGTGAGGCTGTGCCTGATGTAACCAGGACACGCTTGGCCCTCCTGGCTGCCAGGGCACTGCTGACTCATGTTCAACTTCCTAATGAATAAAACATTTCTAGGTTAAGTCCACAACTTAGGAAATGAGACACAACGAAGTTTAAACAAAAAGCTGCTGAAATACCACAGATTTTAAATATTTTTGCTTCCTATCAAATCAGAGATCTGCAGGTTTGGTTTTAGGGTATTTTAATCACAAGAAGTACTATCTGAAGAAGTCGATGCTTAACATTCCCACAAGCAATTTATAAGTTTGTAATTACACAACATAGGTTTAAAATCTTGTATGAGAAGAAAAAGAGAATTCTCCTAACACTCTTCTTTAATTCTATAACTGCCCAGGCAGGGCAAGGAGACATTTTTAGGGGGAAAAATCAGCCATTTAAAGTTACAAACATAATGTGTTGTTGACTGGGCTGGAACTATGTTTCTTAAATAGATTCCCATGGTGCAGTTGGTTGAAAGCACCAGGTATTAAAAATATCAGATACCACAGATGGGCACATGAACTTTTATTTATGTACAAAAAGATCCCAGCTGCTAAGCATTAATACCACAGATGGGGATTTTCATTACATCACTCTTCTCACAAAAGATGAACTTATTCTGTGTTTATACAGCTTCATGGAGAGAAATAGATTATTGGTTTTGCTTGATGCCAGAGAATCTGAAACTTCCACAGTGAATAATTATAATCACGTAAATAGCTGTCCCATCTAACATATTCTTGTTTTTGTAATGCCATTGAAGACAATACTGATCAGCACCAGCAAGAATTCAGTCTTAGAGACAGAATCAAACTCTACCGCTTCAAGTTTTGACACAAGTGAATAACTTACCTTGAAAACTGCATATAAAAGTTGTGTCTCTTTCAAATCTAAGTGATTAAGTTTGAAGTGGTTGATTTAAGTTCAAGGCCAGCAGGCAGATAGGCAACTCCCAACCACAGCAGCTAGATTTGTGTTCATACTTCCTCCCATTTGTGAGAGTCACTCTCAATTATCTTTGAAAGGTCATGGCAACTTTAGGAATGTTCCTGAGAAAGCAATCATCACTGCTTTCTTCAAGAAAGGCAAGCAGCAGAATGGGAGGAGCTTTAGACTGGCCAGCCCCACCTCAGTGCCCAGAAAAGTGATGGAGGAAGAAATCCTATAAAAAATTCTGAAATATGCTATGAACAAGAAGAAAATTGAGAGAAGCCATCATGGATTTAGATATTACTCAGCCTTTGGTGAGCCTGCATCTGGAGTGCTGGGTCCAGTTTGTGCTCCCTGGTACAAGAGAGGGATGGAAGTCAGTCCAGAAGTGTCATGAAGGGGTTTGAAGGACATGGGGGATCTGCCATACAAGAAGAGAGCTAAACAAAAGATTGTTTAGCCTGGAGAGCAGGAGTAAGGGGTAAGACTCAGGGGTAATCTCATCAATGCACATAAATATATGATGAGAAACAGTGAAGAAGACAGAGCCAGACTCCACTCAGTGGGGCCCAGGACATGTAGCAATGAGCACAAATTGAAATCCATCAAATTAAGCTTAAATATAGCAGAAACCTTTATCACTGCAAGGGTGGATGATGACTGAAACAGGTTTACTAGAGAGGTTGTGGAGTCTCCATTCTTCAATATAATCAAAACCAAACTGGAGAAGGCTCCCAGCAACCTACACCAATTGAATCAATGTTGAACTAGATGTTTTTCTTCAGTCCCCAATAATTCCTCCTTAAGAGGAAAAAGTTGGAAGAAAATTATTATTTCATTATTTCTAGGTACCCTTTCTGGTCATACTGAAGTTGTGTGCATAGCTGTCAACTCTCTGTTCTTTATACACCTTACATCATGAGGTCTGCTTTCTGCATTTGTTTAGTAACAGAGAGCTGTGCAGATTATTACTTGGCTCAGAAATATAAAGTCATGAGTAGAAACCAGGAGAACTCACGGAAAAGGAAAATTATGAAGGCCAGTGACAAAATTTCTCTCCCTTATATCATCAGTGCATGGCCATGTCACCCACTCAGCTCAGATAAAAGGTCACAGAGGGAAAAATCTCTAAAATTTACAAGAAAGTATAGGCCTTAACCAGAACAGCTGATTCCATAAAACAAGGATCTAGCTGTACCCCTTTCTCTAGAATACATGTATTCCAGAACAGCAAGGGCACAAAAGTGAAGCTCTGGAATAAAGCTTTCTATCCTGGGAGTGTCTCTAATCCTTTTATTCTTCTCCACATAGCAGCTCCTTTTCAGAAACCATTAAAACCTCATGTCATTTCACCTCTTCTCTAATACATACCACTCAAAGGGAACAAATTCTTCATTATTTCTCTCCCAACATTACAGAAGCACAGAACAGAACTAAATAAAAAAGAGACACACTGCCCATGGGCAATGGCTGTTTCCTTCACAAATTTCTCCGTACCCTATCTGTTTCAGGGGAAATAAGGGGTACAGCATCCCTCCTCCTCAGAAGTCATGGAATAATGTAAAACAAATGGAATAGAAAAATTGGGGTTTGGTACCATTCACTGACTGCAGAAAAATTAATTCACCACACATCATCTTATGCAGGCACTAAGGAAAATTATTTACTGCCAGGACAGTGTCTCTAAAAGTCTCTGACACTTCTCTCAACTCTATTCATCACAGCCTGGATTTATTAACTTGCAGGAGATTGTTTAAAACTGAGTTCTTCTGGTACTTAAGAAATGGGAGGCTGAGTAGAATAAGAACAATAGGACTCTCATTTATGTGATTTAATTAAACTCGATGGAAGCTCCTGATTAGAATATGTGTGGGCAGTGGTTTCTTCCCTATTTAAAATGTTATTAGAGGGAACCCAGTAAGTGTTTCATTATTGTTAAGTGCAATCAGAGAAGTTGTTTTCTACCAATTAAATGCTGCTAAATAAATAGTTAAAAGCAGCTGGCAGTATAATGCTTTGCAGCTGGTAGATTTCTTCTCAGAAACTTCATAGTAGAAGTGCTCTCTCTGTACACATACAAAATGAGAGAAATTTGAGGAAAGCACCTTAAGAGCCAGAATGGTACAGGTATTCATTGTCACAATAATACTAACAAGGCAAGAATAACAGCTTTTTGTATAGTGGAAAATGGGATAAATTATCTTGCACCTTTCTACTGCACACTTAGCCTGAATTGCTGCATGATAGCTTGCACAGTAAAGCCCCACTGACGGGGGCTTCTGTGCCCATATACAAATGTATGAGGACTCTGTATTGCAAGAACTTCTTAGTTCAACATCTTTTTTAAATGGAAGCCTGAAACACAGACCTGTACAGTAAATTATCATCACTTGTCTTGTGGATAAAATCCAGAAGGGTTGGGGTTAGGTCACCTTCTCCCATGCATCACTTCTCATACTGTGCCTCATGCAGCTCCATGGCTTTTGGAACAGCTGGGAAAAGACCCACTGAGAGCTATTCTACAGGCACTATTCCTGTGGCAAAGGGCTGTCCCTGCTTAGAAGGACTTTATTTGCAGATGTGAATTCAGGATGACAAAACCACACTTGAATAAAAAGGGAAAGTTACAACTTCTGAGTACACAGCAGAGGAAGAGATAGAAAGTGATCTTCCTGAAGTCCCCAATAGCTAGGTAAGTGTTTGTGATGGGTTTTGTGTGATGTAGCGAAACAAGCACATTTAGGGCACTTCCATTCCAAATTAGGCATCATTTTGCTTATACAAAATTTTTAAAATAACTCAAATTGGAGGTAAGTCCTGTTGCTGTTTTGAAGCTACACAAAGCCTTTAAAACAAACAGCAGTCAGAGCATAAACAGGATGTGGATTTTACTCTTGACACATGCCCATCCCATTTCACCAGCAGAACATCTGTGAAGCATTTCAGATGTGAATGTTACATTGTTCTACACCTAAAATGAGAGGTGAGGGAAACAAGAGAATAGACTCTGAGTTGCAACTCTGCCTTTTTTCCTTTTCCAAAATCCTTTTTATTACCCCTGTATGCTTTGCCTGGCAACCCCAGAGCACATTTGTTTCCCACTAATACTTGCATTTTTTTTTCTCCTTGTTTCCCTCACAGTTTGGTGTGGTTTCTTGCATAAGCATGGCATTCCAATCACAGAGTTATATTTAACACTCCTCTCATTTCATTGTTTGTATGTCAAGTCTAACAATGCAAAACCACATTAAACCCAGACATATTTGCTCTTTAAAGGCATTTTCAGCCAAGGCTCACAAGATGGAGTCACAACTGTCTCTTCAATAATATAAGAATGTGTTATCTTTGCCAGGCAGCATGATACTTCAATACTCCTCAACTTATCTGAGTTGCTGAGAATAAGTGATCTCACCTTATCTAAAATGGCCTCAGATCCCCTTTTCTTAATCTACAAAATAAATTTGGGCCCTTTCTGCCACCCTGTCCTTTCATTAATTAAGGAAATAAGCAGTCTCAAAGGTTACTCTCAGAGGATATAACCTCAAGTTCCTTGCTCATTTACAAATAGCATTACTCCTCCGTGGTTACTCTCACAGCTACACAGTGAGAGCTCCTGGCTTGAGCCAGCTTTCTCCCTGCCATTTTAGATTGTTGTCTACAGAAATTTTAACACTAAGATAAAAGTAAGAATCAGTTCAGAGTCGCATGAAGCATCAGGATATAAAACATGGGAAACCAAAAGGGGAGCAGCAGACACAACTACCTCTGCACAGTTATCAGAAGACAGAAGTACAGGATACTCATAAATCATGCAGATGACATTGCAGCCCAGAGACAGGAAAGTCAGTTGTGGTTGTAGGCCTGTGAAAGACTGGGTAGCAGTGTTCTCCCCGCCCAGCTTCAGCTCACAAGCTGGCACTGAAAAGTTACTCACAAAGAAGCGATGGGTTTTCTAATGAGCAACTGGACAGTCAAAAAAAAAACAGAATCCACAACACAGCATCTCTATCTTTGATTTTCACTCTAGGTCTTTAGTGTGTCACTGACTGAGAAACTGTCCACTTTCTGTGGAGTCAGCAACCCACAGAAAGCTACCCTTAGGGGGTGTGGGTCTGTCCAGTGGTGCTGCTGCTCAGATTCTTGGCTGCAGGACAAACTCACTCAGCTGACAGAAGCAGAGGAGCCTGCAGGTAGCTCCCACTTGGTACCATCCATTACCCTGCCTGGGTGGTCTTGCCTTATCTGAAAGAAGTTCTCCCTTAGGAATACAGCTGCTCTCTTTTAAAGAAATTACATATTACCAAAATAGAGAGGTTCTCTCCACAGACAGGGTTGGGTCTGGTCTGTGCAATGCACCAGGGGAAAAGACATCTGGACTCCAACTGATGCCGCACAGATGTGGAGTACCCAGCATCAATGGATGCAATAATTTATTTTTTATCTATATTCATGTTCTTATTCTATCTCATTAAAGGAGTTATTAAGACTTTTTTTTGTTGTTGAGATTTTCTCATTGAGGTCCAGAAAGAAACCTGCACTGGCTCTCTTTCACTTCAATGCCCCTAAACTCCCCAAGCCAACACAGAACAGACTTGGAGGCCTGTATGTCCAACCAACAGCTGAATACATGAATTTACAGCTTCAAAGGGGGATATTCACTCTATATGTATATTCTAAATACCTTTTCAGACATGAAATATGGTATTTAATCCCTGGTTTGCAATTTGTCCAAGATCTCCATGATAATTCCTGGATTTTGGCGTAACAGCTAAGCCTGAAAAAAACCTGGGGACAGAACAGAGTTCATGAGGTTAGATGAGAATTAATGTGAAGGCAGCACCAGGAACAGTCAAACAGCAATAGAAGAGAAATGGGTGCAAAGACATCAAGAGAAGGTTGCATTACTTGAAAAGAAAAATCTGCTTTGAGTTGTAAGAAAGGTATTACAGTAGAATCAGTGTTGATAACGCTGAAGTACTGAAGAATTCCCATCACTACAAAGAACTTCCTTTCTGGAGAGAGTTAGTTTTCAGGAGGTCAGAGCACAACTACATGTCATAAAGTTAATCAATGCCACTAAAGAATTTAAGAATCTGATTGAACTCCCTAATGTACAACAAAGCTCTGTTCATAATGCTGTTGAGCCCCCATGCATTTTAGGTGGGCTTCATTTGAACAGTGCTAAAAAAAAAACCAGTGTTTGAAATAAAATTAATACTGTTAAAAATCTGGGAATAACATAAAAACTACATCACAGTAGGTGGCTCACTGTGCATTAGATTATTCTCAGTAGGACTATAGAACCACTAAACTGGATCTGATCCATGGCCTGCTCCAGTACTGCACTCCAGCTATGACCAGGACCAGACATTTGAGAGGAAGAAGTAATAAACTCCACTGGACACAGTACTGTAAGACCATCCGCCAAAATAAGTTTCTTCCTGACTCTAAACCATTACCTAGACCCCAGCTTACACTCTTACTTATTACTATGTTAGTCTACAGTGGTTGGAGATGCCACACAAAGCACATCCAAAGCAGCTGCCCCTGTGGAACAGCTCCTTGGGTTAAGAGCAGAACAATAAAGGGTTGCCATGAACAAGTACTGCTGTCAACTTCAACCCAGTGCCCTGAGCACAACTCATTTAGCACTTTCCATTTTGCAGCAAGAATTGTTCATCAGAGCCCAAACCACACAGTCTAAAACACTACCATGCTAAGCATTGTTTCACAGTGTGACATCTGAACTTCTCTTCCAAGATATTTCTTTCTCAATGTTCCATGACCAAGGATTTCTCCACAGGAGTCTTATTCATGGGGTCAGAAAAATATTCAACTCAAACTTTTTGTGGGCATGACTTTCTACTCCTTTCATAGACCTGATTTTTAATTTATTTTTTTTTTTAAGACAGGGACTAAAAAGAAATCCTGGCTTTAATTCTATTGCAGCTAGGTTGCTGACCTACACATGCCTTTTCTGGTCATGCTTCTCGCTCAACTGAACTCTTCCAGCAGGTGAGTATACTGAATTAGTTCCTTTATCCCAAATTCAACTATACTGGCTAATTGAGTTCACCAGCTTTCATTACTTGCTCCTTTTCTGTGATGGATTCACAGATTCCTGTTAGGTTTTTGCTCTCAATGTCTTTTTGTGTCATTACCCAATGTATAATAGCTACAAATTTCCTTTTACATGCACAAAATATCTGTATATTGTGAACATTAATAAGTGAAACAAGTCAGTGAATAGAAAAAGGGAAAGGAAATGGGATAGAAAATGACTGATATTTTTCTTTCTTTAAACAGAGGCTAAGCCAAGGCAGAGCAATTGTTGCCTGCTTGTCTCACAAATTGTGCTACAAAAATGTATACACTGATAAATATAATTTATTACAATCCTATTCAAAATCACACCATACCATGAACAATTATGATAATAGTAAAATGTGATCTAAATAGCTTACATTAAAACACCAAATGGAACAGTAATAATTTTGAAAAATCAAAATTAATCCACTGTATGAACACAAACATTTACATATTTCCAAGTGAAAGATTTACTGTGAGTGGAGTAAGGAAGGACAAAGGTCAGTATTGAGACTGGGAAGCAATATAACTGCATTCTATTTCTAGATCTGCTGCTGGTTTCTAGAATGCCTTTAGATAACTCAGCTAAAGCACAGAGCTCTTCAGCTGAAATAGCAACCCCTCTCCTTCTTCCTCCTACCCCATCTCCCACTTATCTGGAGCCGTGTTCATGACAGGAGCACTCTGAATTTCCCACTGCCTGGCACTCCTAGAACTCAAAGAGATTTGAAAAAAGTTATAACCTATTTTGATGAAAAAGTAAGAATCAGAATTACACCTCATTTCCTTCATACAGGTTTAACATAACATTCAAGCTCTCACTTTCAAGACATGCCATGCCATTTTGTGCCCCTTAGAGCAGAATGAAGAGTGGGAGCAGATCTTGGTAAGCTGTTTTGCCAGGAGAAATGTACGTTAGTCAGCACTGCAATACCAGTATAAAAAGTAATTTTTTAAAGAAGTCTTTATGTATTAAAGTACTTTAAATTTCTGAAGCTGCAAAGCCATGTGGAGTTTTGCTGCAGTGCACACTGTCCAGTCTTATTGTCTTATTAAAAAAAAAGCAGAAAGAAAATCTCCTTTATTTATAGTTTTCCTCCAGCCAGGCCTTGCAAATGAATTTTACTTTCCATCTCATGGAAAGAGGATAGAAAGGACACTCACATTTTATCAATAAATTTCTGGATTTACAGGCACTTCACTGCCACTGCCATCAGCTTCCCCTCTGCTCTGTATGCAGGACAGTTTTGATTCCCATAGGCAATTCTTGCACCTTTAGCTCAGACACATCTCCTTTGGTTTATGCCAGACAGTCAAGGTGGCAGTGAAAGTACCCTCACCCATTTCACATTCCATGCAAATATAAACACGGTACTAACAATATGGTAAAACAACTTTTCTTGTCTAACGTCCTCCTTCCTAGTTGACTCTGCTCAGTTATTCTCCCAATCACCCTTCTCCTCCTCATTACTCAGTCTTTCATTCACATCAAGTTCAGCCACTTAAAATGCCAACAATAACACTGTGGTAAAAAGTTCATTTATTTTCTTCTGAGAATTCACCCAAATCAAGTGTTTTATATATACAAAATGACTGTTATATTATTTATAGAAAGCTTTTTATAGATAAAAGGAGTTTTTGTACCTAACTATGCTATATGTTTAAAATTGTACTTTGAGAGAATAAAGTTTGTGATTATTTTCATTCAAACAATGGAATAAGAAGCATTTTTAAAATATGTCTTTTAGACAATGGTTATATATTCTGAAATATTCAGCACTCAGATCAGAACACCTGGTTTCCTATATACATGCATAAATGCAAAATACATTGACTTCTGTTGCTTCAAAGAAATAAAATGGTTTTTAGGAACAATGCAAAGCAAATGAAACATTTTGTTAAAACTTCTATTTCATTGATGTATCCAAGAAATGTACACAGGAAATATTGTTCATTCTGTAATAAAAATCATTTTTCAACTGTGTTTAGTATTTAAATATAGAATAATGAGAAAAAACTACCATAGAGTAAGCCATTTTTTCAACTAGAAGCTAGATTATAAAGGCCTAACTAGCCAGGAGAGAAATAATTTGTAACTTCTGC
This sequence comes from Petroica traversi, assembly GCA_025920805.1. Lineage (NCBI taxonomy): Eukaryota > Metazoa > Chordata > Aves > Passeriformes > Petroicidae > Petroica > Petroica traversi. The sequence continues at coordinate 15,026,315 of JAHLSL010000019.1, forward strand.
ATTCTCTTCAAAGTTGCAGTGTTTTGTATGTCAGCTATACTAACATGCTGACAGCTTTTCGTGTTTAAAATAATCATTAACACACACCAAAAAATTCACCAGGTCAGTTTAGATATTACAAAAAAATCCATTCTAAAAAATTATAGTTTTTAATACAAGCAAAAAGTCAAGGTATGTTGTAAATTATTCAAATCAAAACACTGTAAACTTCCTCTAATTCATCAGTCAAATGAAATCCTAGTATTTGCCCTGTTTGTCAATATAAGTTCAGTAACAGAAGTTGAATGCAAATTTTTTAATTTCTGTTTTTAAGACTTCTAGAGAACATGCTATTCTTAAATATTGTGAAGAACTAAAAAGCTACTCAGAGTGTATGAGGACTAGCCACTCACTGCTTATATGCAAACAGCATTGCCTTGACCTTCCTAGAAAGCTTCCCATGCAAAAAAAAAAAAAAAAAAAAAAAAAAAAAATAAATACAAAACCTCATCAGGTAATTTCTTTAAATGTCTTTCATCATGTTTTACTACTGAATGTGAAGTGTCATCAAATGCCAGAGTTAGCTTTATAATACATGATAATCTTGTATTAAGCTCCTCCTGGCACTTAGGAAATAACATTTTAGAGATACATTGGTAGATGGTGCTGCCTACAGACAAAACAACTGAAATTTATCAGGAAACCATTTAGTCTATTACAAAAGGAGGCCCTGGTTAAAATGCTTTGATGACTCTCGGGTACTCTAAAATCTGTGGAGTTCATTTGCCATATAGAGTTATACTACTGTAAAAAGAGCTTTTGGGGACGCTGCACACACTTGTGTGAAGCTGCCTGATGGACTGGGATGCTTCCCGCTATCCCCTGAGTAGCTGCTAAGTGCTTGCTTCCACACACACAGCCAACCTACTCAGCCCTCATCCAATGCCAACAGCATTTTACACCCTGGGGACTCACAGCACTGCACATCCCTCTGCTTCCTCAGGTGAAGACACTGAAAAAACACTGGTAAAAGAGTGGTCTGACCTTTCAACCTTTCCAGCCTGCAAAAGAGCCAAGCACATAAGATCTACTCTTGTTCGTACTGAGCACAGAAATGGAGAACAGTATCTCAATGATTATAAAACATCTGTCTGTCCATCATGCTAAAACTCATTTTCTCTACCACTCTGAGAATCATGGAGCAATAACACTGATGAATCCAGCAAATTCAAACAATACAAAGAAAGGATACAAGATGTTCTCATTTTCAGTGCCTTTACAACAACCACTGGTCGCATTCAAAGAGGAGCAGTCAATGATTTGCTGTTCCGGTGGAGACCAGTGACAAGTGGCAACTTCAAGGGTCCATACTGGGACCAGTAACAATGATGTTATTGTTTAACATCATTTTCAGGAACATGGACAGTGGGACTGAGTGCATCCTTGGCCAGTTTGCAAGACAGCACCAAGAGGAGTGGTGCAAGAATTGGTGCAGTGGCAAGGGACATCATCCAGATGATCCTAAGACAAGCCTATAGGAACCTCAAGAAGTTCCGTATGGTTGAGTGAAAGGTTCTGCACCTGGGTCAGGGCAATTCCAAACACAGATTCAGGCTGGGAGGTGAAAGATTGACAACAGCCATGAGGAAAAAGGCTTGGGGATACTGGTGGATGAAAAAGTGACTGTGATTTAGCAGTGTGTGCTCACAGCACAGAAAGCCAGCCATGTCCTGAGCTGCATCCAAAGTAACAAAGGTAGCAGGGTGAGGGCAGGGATTCCACCCCTCTACTCTGCTCTGGTGAGACCCCACCTGCAGTGCTCATCCAGCTCTGGGGTCCCCAGCAGAACAAAGCCTGTTAGAGCAGAGGCCACAAAGCTGATCAGAGGGCTGGAGCACCTCTCCTATGCAAACAGGCTGAGAGAGCTGGGTGTTCATCCAGGAGAAGAGAAGGCTCCAGGAAGTCTGCTTTAAAGCAGCCTTCCAGTACCTAAAGGGAGCCTACAAGAAAGGATGAGAAAGAACTTTTGCATGGTCAGGTGATGATAGAAGCAAGGGCAATGGCTTTTAAGTGAAAAAGGGTAGATTTAGATTAGAAGCAAAGAAAAACTCTACCCTGTGGGAGTGGTTAAGCACTAGAATAGGCTGCCCAGGGAAGTTGTCAATGTCCTATCCCTAAAAGTTTTTTATGACCAGGCTGAATAGGGCCCTCAGAAACCTGGTCTAGTGGAAGGTGTCCCAGACCATGCAGGGAGGTTGAAGCTCAATGATCTTTAAGGTTTCTTTCAACCCAAACCATTCTATGCTATTTTACAAGCTGACAAGAGGGATCTTTCTGAAACATTTTCTGTATTTCCAGCTAAGACTGCCCTAAATCCTCCAAGAATATTTTTTTCCCTGAGCATCACACAATGGTCCAATTTCAGGAATGAAAATGTATACATCTCTGATTTAAATCAGCCATAGATCTTACCCACTGAGCAGAAAAAAAGCTGTGGTTAATCTATTCTTTTGCAGACTATGGGCCACAGAAGAACACAACCAAAGCGAGAATACATTGGCCAATTGCTAATGGGAGGACAGAGACTATTTTTTCTTTCTGCTGTATGTATAAGGTAAAGTGCTGTTCTAAATGCAATTTATTGAATATTTTGGAGTAACATAAAGTAATAGAAAGAAAAATTACAGGGTATTTTAGCTCCATTGACATCATTTATACCTGCAACATAAATGTGACCAGTACAAGGATAGTTAATAGTTTTCTTTCTTGTTGTTAAAACCACCAGAGTATATTTTGAGTACACAGCTGAAAATAACAGAAACAGGGCAGAATAAGGTAATCTGAGGTGGCAGTATTCCAGACAACTACTTTTTTTTCCAGTTCTTCTTTAAGTAGGAAGCCCAAGACAAATGCAAGTAGCCAAAAAAGGAAACTTTGTTTCTAAGTCAACATATACAGAACATTTTTAAAATACTTTAAGTATCCCTGATAGGGAAAGTAGAAAACACTTTAAAAAAAAAAAAAGAATATTGTACTCTAATAATTAATTCCAGATCCAGTCAACAATGGTTTCTAGAGATTTTAATACAAACATATTTTCAGTTGGTTTATATTAGACATTCTGCTCAATATCTATACTTAGATATCCTCAAATACCATGATAATATGTACCATAAATACAGGAAAAATAGATTGGCAGATGTGATTTTAATTACTGAGTAGCTTCAGAAATCCACTAGCAGAGGCTATAGTTCACAGGCAGTAGAATAAAGCAGGATCTTTTCAAGAAAGCATTGCAACAATGAGTAAATTAATATTAGAAAAGTCTTCCACAATTTTGCTACAGTCATTTGTAAGCTGATCTGTAAGTGGGGTTAGTGTAAAAAAACAGGGATCATTATCTCAACAGCTTGCAAACTATTTCTCTAGAAGAGAAGTCTGAAAAGGTAAAGTGCTTTGCTCTAACAAGTACAGTAAGGAAATGTTCATATTCCAGTCTCATAAAGAAGTTTGGACCAAAAAAATAAATGTGGCTGGATAAGTTACAGACACTCCCTAACGGATGGAGGAATTTCCTTCTCTAAGGACAGTGGAATACCAGTTTAGTCATCCAGTAATTGCAACAAATAGGGATTTGGAACATATTCTTTTTTTTTTCTCCAATTAGTCATGGTCCACTAAACACATCACTCACTGGTTCTGTATGCTCTGCTGCAGAATCTCCTCCCTATTAACTCAGACCTAATGGCACATATGGCACCTGAGTGCTTCCAATAAATCCCAGAGAGCTAATACAAGCTTTATGGAATGACATCCTGTCCAAGAGAAAACATTATGTTCTTTCAAGCCAAAAGCTCCACCTTACTCCTTTCTGTGAATGGTCTCTCTCCTTAATTCAGAATTTTCAGTTCTTCAGAGCTTTTTATCACTTCTCACATTCATGTCATACAGATATACATATTTCTTTTAATGTGAAAAAGTAACAGCACCTGAGCAAAAGAGTCAAGCTACTAATCTCATACCCATATTTTCTAATAAAGTGAAAATTTGATAGCCAAGTATTTTTCCCCGTTGTTTCCCTTCCCTCAGGATAAACAAGCTACCTTTCAGCAAACCATTTATGTCACTACCTTGAAACATCAGTTCTGTCCCTATCATCCATCACCATACTGCTGTACAAATGCTGTGAGAAAGGAGTATCAGTGGAGCAGAAAGTCACCTTCCTGCTTATGGGATGTTACAGTATACATTAATTGTCCAAAAAAGAAAGAGATCTTGGCAGAAAAAGTATATTTCCCTTATATCCAATACACAACACATCAGCCTTCTAATACATGTGTATTTGTTTTCAGGCAGGACACAGAACAGGGTTATGCATAGGAAGTGTTAATCTATTTAAAGCATAATGTTGATTTATTTGTCTTTCATCATGATGCACAACCACATTTAAGAAATGTGATTCAGGCTGTCTCCTAGAAAGTAAATATGCATATTGGTTCTCTGATGTCTTTTCTTTGTATTCCCTCTTAATGTGCCTTATTAAATGAAATGCTGAAGAGTTTTAATACAAACTACTTCTTTTAGTTAAGTAGTTCTGGAGAGAACTATTGTCACCAGCTGCTTCCTATGCAGTGGCAGCAGCCCCCCATCTGCACTCTCCCTGTGGGGATACTCATCCTGTCTCCTTGTTTCTGTCTGGGAGGAAAGAGGGGCACTCATCCTTGGCCTTCCTGGCTGACCTCAGAACAAAGAGCTCTGAGCAGAAGGAAGTGCAGATAAAACTCACCCACATCATCCAATGCTCACTCCTAACACACAACTAACCCCCCTCTGCACTCTTCTTTCAATGCAACAGTAAACAGAGAAATGCTTATACTTGGAAGTATTGTTCTAAGACAGAGTAAGAGGGGCACAGAGGCAGATGTAACATCTGCAACCCAGTTCTGCTCCTAACAGATTAAAATTTGTATCACACTGATTTGTCAAAATTTTGTTAATTTCAGTTTAGATCTCAAGTTGAACTTTATCACTGCAATATTTTCCCTCTCATGCACAGAAGTGGTGAAATCTATGAATAAGTAGTCTCTAGGATTCTGTAAAGACAATGCCATTCACTGTGGGCTAGAACAACTGTTTGGATAGGTATGCAGCTAAATTATCTGGATTCTGATTTATTAAATCCTGAACTTGAAATCAGAAGACAAATTTTAAAATAATTCTTACATAATTAAAAAAAAGAAGACAGAAAAAGAGAAAGTTCACAACAGTGATACACAGCCAACTAAAATTTTGTGTCTTAGTGTATTTGAGTGTGCAATACAAGATTTATTCTCCTGAGTATATAAATCTGTTTCACACATTCAAATAAATGCAGCTGTGTTTATTCCAGAGAGCAGAGTTCCAGATGTATACATACAGAACTCCAGATATACATATGAGCACCTTATTGCATTACAATTTTCCATTACATTTCTCTAACACTTAGGATTTTATGCCACAGACCCCTCTGGAATATGCCCCAGAAATTTCAGCACTTGCCCAAACAATACAACCTGAAATCCTAAGGGCCACCCAAGTTTGAACGGCTGTGATGCCACATCCATGTTTTGCCTGGAATTGAGAGGAGGCTCTCAGACTGTAAGAATGTAAGGTACAGGTTCAGCACTTGAATAATACCATTCTTTCAGCAGTATGACACAACTGTGAAGTCTTAGACCTTACATAACTTCAAACTATACCAAAAAAGAGCAGCTCCAGAAGAAATTCATATTTTTGCAAACAGGCAATGTCTGCTTGCAGCCACACTGTTGAAGCTATGCCAGAAAAACCGACAGCAATACATGCAGGAAGGCACTGGACTGAAAAGTCTGCTGATTTTTAAACAAACAAACTTCTTCTCTAAGTCAAATTGTATTAGGATGGATATCAGAGCCTCACAGCATTAAGTAGCAGCTCTCATTAATAAAAATGCAGAAGTACTAAGAGCACCAAGCAATAAACTTGAAAACATAAACCACACCATTCACTGCACAGCCTGCTTTTTAGATACCATCAGCATTACTGTACTATTTAAGACACAGACTATAGAATTAGTAATTCCAATACAAACTGCTGTATATAAAGTGCAAAGAAGAACCCTACACAATTTATATTACAGTTCTATAGATTATTTCACATAATTATTTCACATAATTAATTCACATAATATTCAACATAATTGTTTGCTTAGCGGGTTCAAATTCCCAATTTGAAATATACAAAGGCAATACACTCAGTAAATAGTGTCATGGAACACAACCTGAAAATCAAAGCCAGAAAAAAAAAAACGTAAAATAAACAGAAATACAATGTGCAAAGTAGGTTGCTTATATTAGGAAAAGATTATCTTTTACCAAATAGTACAGGACTGCAGCAGAAAAAAATAGTGAAAATAATGTTATCAAAGGCAAAAAACTAAGATCAATTTAGACATTTTGAGTTTTAATCCATCAACTTTTTGTAAAGATTTCAAAAAACCAGTTGAGACATTTATTTTTCTGAAACCATTAGTGAAACCTTCGTGCAGATCACACTGACACCCTGTAAATAAGTATTTTTCCAAAAATAAAAATGCAACTTCATTTCACAGTTGTTTTCTGACTCAGTTCATAATTTTAAAAGCCTGTTCTCTGTGAATGATCACATGCTGTATTGCAATTGATTTTTAAAATAAATGCATTTGTCAAATAAAAAAATCTGTCTTTATTGACTAATAGCACAGCGACAAGTTGGAAATACTTAAAACATCATTGTTAGGGATCTGATCCCTAAAAGAAGGATTTTCTCTTTCCACAAAATTACTCCATAATATTTTAACACTTTCATAGTGCAGGCAGTCTAGAAGAACAGTATCAAGAACCTGCCACGACATTTCCCTTCTGGTCTGAGAACTTCTGTATAAGGAATGTACACAATGGGTACATTTTAGGAGGCTACTGGCACCTGAAAGTGGCCCCTGAGGTACAGATGTAGCATTGCTACCATGAGAGCTTATAGTTAACAGTTTAAAAATGAGGTGTGGAAGGAGAGAGTCCAGCATTGAACCTTTTCCGGTGCACACACTGAGGCACTGTGCTGCATATGTATCCAGCAGAACCCTCATTCAGCTTGTAAAGTCTGATCCCATACCAGGCATACTTCATGGAAACAGTTTAAAAATAAGTTTTCCCAGTGAAAAGCAGGTGGGACTACCCTACAAAATCTTTTTTGGCTTGGGACACAAATCTGCTGAAATACTTCACCCTGAGGAACGATAAAAGAAGAATTGCTTGAAACTTTGGTCTAGTCTGGCTGGTGTCTGGGCAGAGCCTGATAACTCTTACATTTTATGAAGGAATCTGCCGCCCTGTGTGTGTTTACACTGCAGAGGTGATGACCAGCTGAAACAGCCATTTTCTATTCTAGGTGGTCTCACAAGTTCAAGCATTTTTTCATCCACAGACAGACTGAAGGGAATCCACTGTACACACCAAGCTGTAACGGGATTTACACGTACCTGAAAAATGAAAATACCTTATGCTTGCTTCAACTGAAACTCTAGATCCTTTTTTAGCAGATGACTGGATTGCTGACAAGAGTTCAAAGAGCTGGTGATAATGAAGTCAGGCATAAGCAACCTGCACACCCTGGTGAAGTCAGTAACGCAAAGTGAGAGGGAATTTGGCAATTAGCTTGTGTTAGAAAGCACTATAGTGCAATGTAAACAAACAAAAATATTACTGACAGGTCAGCAATGAGAGTATTTGAAACAGCCTAAATTTATACTAATCCACCTATGCTCATTTCTCCTTCACATAGACTCAAAATACCCTGGCAGGACTATTTGCTGTCCAAGTGAGGTATAATCCAACCCTGAGTTAGCATTTCTACAAGTTGAATCAAAAGGAGATGAATATTCAAAACTGAAATTGTGTTAATTAAACATCCTCTACATTATGTGTTGGTTTTGGCTGGGGTAGAGTTAATTTTCTCTACAACAACTAGCACACAGGGATAAGGGTGCTTATAATAAGACAAGGGAATTAGCATATATGATAAATAGTAAAAAAGTTTTTCTAATGTCTGAGACATGACACAATATTAGATTTTGATCCAAAATCCAGATCTTTTCTGACTGAGTGGGATGAATAAAATAAATTAATGACACATCCTGCAGAAAACATAAACTGAATATAAAGGACATTAGTGTCAGGTGCTACTCTACAACATCCCATGCAGAGGCACAGGGTACTACTTTCTCTGGATTTCACCTGCAAGCCACTGGAAAAGAAACTCTTCTAAAGGCTAACTTAAAGCATTCAGAATGGGCTTCTCTCCTAAGACAGCCTTTGGGCTGACTATACTGGTCTCACTCATGTGAGAATAGGAAACTTGTGTGAACTTTCTCTTCTTCCTATTTAGAAACAGCATTTCCTAGTCCCCATTGACTCTATTTTTTATTGAATTCTATCAGCTCCCTGGCTGCTTCACAAACTCATCTGTTCCCCCAAATCCATACCAAGTACATTTTAATACCCTATTCTGACAGAACTGAAAGGGATCGTTTTTATTAATAGAACTGTGAATGCTAATACTCCAACAATTACAAAGAAAGTCTGCGGCTTGTCATCCATACTGTCCCCTTTCACAAAGGATAACCGATATTTTGCACCCAGCCATTTGTGCACAAAACAATTACTGGAAGTACAGAAGCCAGACAATATCAATGACTTCATTCAGTGTTTCTCTACAGTATCCTGCCCAGTGCCTGCAATGTCTGTTTAAATGTAGACAAAAACTACCAGCAAAAAATAAAAATTCAGACATGAAATATCCTTGACCTGTGACACCCTGAAAGGTCACAATAACCCACAACAAACACCAGACAAGTGGAGGGTCCTGGGTTGCAAGGTACTACAGCATCAGCAGTAAAGGTATGTTCCTATGACAAGAGGGATCCAAATTCCAGTGTTATATCTAATCTGCAAATAACAAACTGAATAGATCAGTGCTAAATTTTAGTCTCTCATGCATTTCTTATTTTCAGCCACCATATAGTTTCTCTCCACTGCGATATACGAAAAGTTGAGAAGGCTTCCAAACAGGAAAATATTCTCAGAAATAGATACATGAAACCAATGTATCATCTCTTTTAGAGAAGTAAATTAGCATCTGCTCCATGTTATTCAATAATTCCTTATTGATCAGAGAATATTATGCTTTTCAAAATTAATGTATCAGTGTACCTCACTAGGTCTATATGAACCAGATACATGCAGCAGATCTGTTGCTGTTACACACTATCTATTCCCTTAACACAGGACCACAGAGTTCTGGGGTTGGATGGGACCTCTGGAGGTCATGTTGTCCAACCATCTTGCTCAAGCAAGGCCACCCACTGCTGGTGGCCTAGGGCCATGTCCAGATGGCTTTTGAATATCTCCAAGATTGGAGTCTGAAAGACTCCACAGCCTCCCTGGCAACCTGTGCCAGTGCTCAGTCACCCTCACATTAAAAGAAGTGTTTGTTGAGGTTCAAAGGGAATCTCCTGTGTTTCACCAGGTGCCCATTGCCTCTGGTTCCTCAGATGAATGGCTTGCCCTGCTACAAATGCTTTGTTTCTACTGCCACTCATTTTATCTAATAATTAATTTGTATGACAAAAATAGATATTCTAATACACGTGTACTGTCATTTATCCCAGCAGCATCATCAGACCACAATCAACACACAGAGCAAACTATCACTTTACCACATGACATGTAAAATGTCCTCAGTTGGTCATCAAGGTTCTGTTTGGCACAGGCCTGCATGATCCTACGTCACAATGGTGCTTAATTTTTATTAATTAATAATTTTACTTTTAAAGAAAGTAGCTAGCAAGATCAAGCCCATTTCTTCTCTAATTTTAAGGCAAAATGCATACTGTAAGTTACATGTTCTTCCATATAAACTTGCATGCAAAAATGTATGTGCTGTGAATTAGGTAATGAAGTAGGCCCTGGCCTTTATTTTTGCCATTTCCAGCAAACCTCTATGGCAGACAGCACTTTTAAGGGCAACACTTTATTTGAAGTATAAGTTTGGCTGGCATCCAGGCTGCAGACTGCCATGAAAAACGCAAAGAAAAAAATACAAATAGCAAAGGGCAAAGTCAGAGGGTTTAAGATGAAATTCTTCTAGCTGAAGAGATCCACTCCCATGAATCCCTGTGGGCACTTGGTCCTACAGGATCACACTGAAGGGAGACAAGGTTCTTGAGTTTAGATGGGAAGCTACAGTAACGTGAGAGAGGAGAGGCCCAGCCGTGCAAGCGCCCTGGCACCATAGCACTGAAACAAACACTGCTAATTTGCCAACTGCAAAGTTTTTCCAGTTGCTAAACTGATTAAAACAAGTTTGTTATGTGTTAGTGCTTGTTCACAATGCTACGTGAGGAGAACTTGAATGTTTATAATGTCATGCTTGGCTAAAGAAATCTTCTCATAGCCTGATTGCCATTAACCTCAGCTCTTCTACATCATTTTGAGTAAAGAAACCCTGCTGCAATTAATGGCAGATGGACTAAGTCCCATACAAATGTGAGGAAAAAGAGAGGGAGACATCTCTCTCTTTAAATGTCCAAGAGTATGTACCTCAAGGAAGGGTGGCAGTAGAAGGAAAAACAGCTTAGGGCTAAGAAAGCATAAAAGGTTAAGGCCTGGCAGACAATTACATCATGAACCATGCACGGTGACTTTGATGGGCAGCAAGTCACTTTTCATCACTTATTTAAGAAAAAAGACAATGTAATACCAAGGAAATGGTTGGACAATTATTAAGCAGATACAAAGGAACAATGAGATCGTATAATTATTTTTTTTTATGTAGTTGAACGGGGACAAATCAAGAGGAAATCCAGTCTCTTTCCCTCGGATGAGAAAAATTAGGTCAGATAAAACTACAGAAAATGTACTTGAGGAGGCTTATGAGCTGCCAGAAGGATTGACATTAACTTAATGTTTAATTGGAAATCATATTCTTGGAATTCTTACTTAGAAGTACTCGAAATTAAACAAACTTAAAGATCTTGGGACTCGCTTTCCTTACACTGTGAGTACAATCATAGAGGGGCTGACATCATACACACAATCACCAAAATTATTCCGGTCCTACCTATTAAGCTAAAAAAAGAGAACAGTTAAGGAAACTTAGAATGATAATGACAGTGCCCACAAAATTGAATGGAAGAGATGTAAAAATGTGGAGTACTACAAACTAAATGCTAAACACAACAATATCAAAATTAAGCAGTAACACTGACACACGTTTTGATGCATCATAACCAAAATATGCTTGCAAGATCTAAAACAAGAACAAGCTCATGTTTAAAGCACAAAAGCAGGGACTTAGAGATGTCCTCATTTGTTCTGGAGTATTTTTTGTTTGGGTTTTTTTTTTGTTGGGTTGGGTTGAGTTTTTTGTGAAGTGAATTTTATTACCAGAATTTAAGAAAGAAATTCACATATGATAATATGTGAATGAATACAACATTCATAGAACTACAAATAGCAGGAACCCATCAATCCTAAGCAGTTTTAGAATGTATTTCAATACTGCATTTTGGGATATCTTATACTGTTTTGTAACAAAAGAAGTTGAATATTGAACTGATTTTTCACCAAAAAGTTAGAGGGTGGGCTATTTTGGAAACATTTCCAGCAACACATGGTTTTCAAAATTCTCTCATATCAACTGTAATGAATTAGTTCACCAAGTTTTATAAAAAATAACAGAAAATGTTGGGGAAACTTTAAATTATTTTTTTAGTATATTATCTATCCTTCCTGTGGCACCCAAACACCTAGTATATAAACATCTTGTCCTGATTAATGATATATACACTATGGCAATCTATTATTAAGCCTTGGTTTCACTCCACTGCCTGAGAGACACCTCTGAACCCTCATTAATGACACAACATATATTAGACAATGTAATATGTTGAATCTTTTTATTTCAGTAGCAGAAGACAACTTTTGTGAAAAAATAAAAACTAAAAAACAACAACAAAAAAAAAACTTATCAGGAAATCACCAAGAAGTTTATAATCCTCACAGTATTTTACCCTGGGGTAGAAAAGTGAAAATACCAGTCTTTAGAATCAAACAACATTAGAATTAACATTAAAAGTGCCAAGGCCTGAAATGGCCCTATATGTCATTTCTCAAGTAAAGGGCAAAGGAAATATTTCTAGTTTGTAGAGATGTGCCAAACAACTGTCCTGGGTCTGGCTGGGATGGAGTTAATTTTCTTCGTAGTCACTAATACACCACTGTGTTTTGAATTCGTGATCCAAACCAGTGTTTTGGGTATTTCTGAGCAATGTCTAGGCTCTCTCTGTTTCTCACACTGCCACACCTGTAGGCTGGGGATGCTCAAGAGGCTGGGAGGGGACACAGCCAGGACAGCTGACCACAACTGATGACATCATGCTCAGCAATAAAATGGAGAGGAGTGGAAATTTGGTAGGTGAGCCATACATCATTGGGGAACTGACTGGGCAACAGTCTAAACACAGAAGTTGATGCGTGATTATATTTGTATCACTTGTTTTCTTTTCTTTCTCTTTCGTTCCACTTCTCCTTTACTTACCTAACAATTTTTATCCTGACCTATGAGTTTTCTTGCTTTTGTTCTTCCTTTCCTCTTCCCTCACCCTCCTGCAGGGGTGGGGGGAGTGAGCAAGTGGCTGTGTGGTGCTTAGCTGCCTGTCAGGATTAACCTACAACAACCATATAGTTTTGTAATGGAGAAGAGTCTTTTTTAAAAGTCATTTTGTAGCATGAGTCAACCTGGTTTGCTGCCAGAATGATTTGACATTTAAAAGAGTTTATACCAAAAAGTGCCCATGTGCCATGTCTCGGATGACAAGACCTGGCTGACTGCCTATTCACATCTGTTCTCAATATGTACCCCCAGAAAGTAATGAAAATCCTATAACCACAGGCTCAATATTTATTTATTCTTCACAGCAAACAACAAGCTTTTTCATGCACTGAGCAGTGACTTTAGATCAAATGTGTTCAGAACTAATGTGTTCCTGTAGACCAGAAACAAGGATAACCCTTGACAGATGAACTCATACAAGGATTTGTAAACTTCAGTCCAGAAGATGAAGGCAGAAAGAACAGATAAAAGGAAAAGAAAACATAAACAAGTATTAAGACAGTTTGTATTTCAGCTTTCACCTCCAGCTGCATATTTAGTTTCAGAGGGACTAGAAAGCATAAACAGAAGTGTCCAGACATAACGAGGTCTTAGTTATGAAAGCAGATTAATGAAAAAAAAGTGGAAAGTAATCATAGCCGTCTCCATCTCTAGGAAAGCAGATTTCTGAAGACAGGATAAAAAAAAACAAAGGTAAAATTTGGACCCAAGTTAGACCTGTTCCGAATTACATTTTTTTTCTACATGCTGAGTATCTACATCTTCCATGTTTTTTCCAAAAGGACTGACTCTTGCAACTGATGAGTACTTCCCACTTCAGTTTAAATCTGTTACTTATTCATGCACTTAGATGTCTAATTTTAGACATGTGTGGTTAGAAAATATCAGCCTTGGACCATATGAAAAATAGCATCAGGATTTCTCAGCTCTGCTTTGAATTTTCAATGGAAACAACAGAATGTTTTTCAGTTTTTAAGCCTCTGATTTTTAAAAACACTCTTTTCTGTCCTGAGGTGTATGGAAGGCTAGGGTGCTTGTTTGCAGTGCATTGCTCATCTTCTCCATTTTTCCTCCCCCAGTTATCGCTCCACTTGAAGACACACTCCCAATTCTTACTTTGTTCTCTGGAGAACTGAGATGTGAAAGTTCAATATCCTGCATTGCTACAGAGTAGCAACAGCTACAACCATTTTAATTACACCAGTGATGACCCACCCAAACTTTTCATCCACACTCAAGCAGTGGTTTTTTATGAATGTGTATCCTCTCTAACAGAGCACGACATATATTTTTAAACAAATAAAAGCAAATTTGTAAACAAAATTTGTAAAACAAATTTGTAAAACAAAAACAAATAAGTAAATAAACAAGCCTATAGGCAAGGACACACCACAAGTGACAAGTGTGAGTCACCTCTCTTAAATGCATTTGCAACATGTCTTGCTCTTAGTTAATGAGAGAGGTATTAGATCCTGGAGGTTCTCACCTTCATTTCTCTCTTAATAAGCTCCAAGTGGTTGCTCTGGGATGTAGATATTACAAGAGTTACACTGAATTTTTCTTAAACTCAACCTAGTTGATTATCAGCAATATCACACACAAAATCAGGCATACAAAGATGCATAACTTCACCAGATTTAGAGACTTTTCTGCTGAGCAAAAGCCCAAAAACTTTCAAAGCCCTGAAGAAAGGGATTCTTTTGGTTTAAGATCACATCTCTCCTAAAACAAGAGTTCAGTTATACGACCCTTTACAAGCACGTGGAAAACTACCTCTAACAAGCAGAAAAGAAAAAAGTAGAAAAGGAAAAGCATCAACAAACCCCTGCCTGATGTTCCAAAAGCACCAAAACTGTGATAAGTTCAACACTTGTTCTTTAAAATTATATAAAATTTTATATAGCAGTAGATGTTCTCCACATTCTCATGTAATATTTATACAGAGATAGAGATAAAAAGATATAGTTGATTGGTGATAAAGTACTCAATTACGAGTAGGGTTTATTCTTATTTACTTATTCTAAATCCAAGATTAAGTGAGCTATTTTAGGCATATTCTGCTTCTTAATCTATAAAATAAGAAATTCTGCTGAGAATTCTGTTTCAATGCTAATTTATGGATTTTTTTTTTTTAATTGAGAATTACTGGAAAACATTCTCTAAGTCATCGTAGCTTGTTCTATCAGTTGTCCAGCTCCTATAAATAGTCAAGAAAATGCTTGACTTTTCCATCACATGTATTTAATAAAAAGAGTTTTGAAGAATTATATTACTTGTCTTGGTGTATCAAGTGTTTTTCTCTGACATAGATATATTTGCATTCTGAATAAATATTCATTCTCTTTAGTTTTCAACTCTGGATTTTTCTATAAAAATCAATATCATGCCTGTTTTAAATAACACATTTTGCCATTTGCAATTTCAGGAATATTTTCTAAGTAAAGCCTCATCTCTAAGTTCCAACAGTTGCACAGTGTAGAAAAATCAGGCAGAGCCATGGAACAAGGTGTGCATTGTGGATTGTACTGATGCATTACCTATGACCATGGCTCATCTGGCTGCTGGGTTAACAGGTCACTGGCACCAAATTTCAGAGAACAGCCTCCCTCATGGTATTTTGATATTTCCCCTTCTGGATTTATCCCAACAGGGAAGTGCTGGAGTATATGAAAACTGGGAGTGGAGCTGGGAAGCAAACCAAACTATTTCAAACCTCAAATGTTTAGGTTAGATGCTTATGTGGTCTTAACCAACTCACCCATCCCTAAATATTACAGCATCAGGAATGATTTAAAAACACAGGAATGATACAACAGTGCCAGCCACTGTTAAGTGCATTTCACATTTCTTGCAATCAGTTCCGCACCAATGAGCGCACTATGTGAGTAGTGTGGGCAGAGTTATAGCAATAGGATTTAGACTTTAGTTATAGGAATAGGATTTAGCACTGTGGATTGCCTGGATATGCTATCCATTTGCTGTCTTTGCTCCTGAACTGCTGGAGAAGCAAGCTAAATAGGATCTGCTAAATAGTCAGGTATCAATGTTGGAGGAAAAAAAGCCAAAAACAAGAGCCCTATATTCCAGCAGAGAAGATGGTATTATCCCATGTGTGGTTCAGGCCTCATTCTAGACAAAAGTAGATGAATAGTACTGAGCAAGATGCTGGTTTTGAGTGTATTGAATCCATGGCTATAAAAAGACAGTAATCATTCCTCTGCAGGAAGGGGAGATCTTGCAGTGCTTGAAAGGGTCCTTATCACTGCAAAGTGTATTTACTATGGAGCTTTTAGGGCCATAACCACATCCTTTATTTTCAGGGGGTTTCAATCACTGTGCTGAACAAAACAACAGCACCTAAAGACAAGGGTTTATTACCTGAAACAGAGCAAACTGGAGTTTTCCTTACAGTTTTTTGTGGGTTTTTTGTTCTTTCAGATTTTTATTTTTTTTAAATTACATTTCACCGTGATGGCCTCTTCTTTCACCAGTTTATAGTCCCTTTTTTGTGCTGGGCACAGGTGCCAGGGCAGCCTCCATGAGGGGAGCCATGGCCGCCCCACGCTGCTTACGGCCCTCCCAGCTGCTCCTGTGGCCACACTGAGCCCCACAACCCAGGTGGAGACCGCTGGAAAACACAGCTAAACTCAGGGCAAAACACTGCCTGGGATGGATGGATGGCGGGGAGGAAGGTGTTGGAAACAGCCCTACAGAAAATGAAGGCAGAGGAGGAGGAGGAGGAGGGGGAGGAGGTGCTCCTGGCGCCAGAGCAGAGACTCCTCTGCAGCCGGGAGAGGCGAAGCTCACCCCTTAATTTAGCTCTCTCCTCCATTTACTGCTCTCTCTCTAAAAAGGCCAGCGGATACTTTACACACCACACCTTGCACGTGCACGTCTAGTGGCGCTATTAGAAAATGAGAAAGGAGGAAAGGAGCCGAAAAACCTCGAGTGTCGGCTGTGGGTGACAGCTCTGGGCTGGAGAAAGGGACCCCTGGAAGGACACGGCTGCCGCTGCCAGTGGGCCTGCAGGGCCCAGCCACACGCCCAAAAGGGGCCCAGAAGGGCTTAAATATATAATTCCTTTCACTGTATTTCACCACGGACCTTTTAAGTTGCATTAAGAGGCATATACTAATGTTTGGGATCATTATGCTATCAGACTTTCATTCGGATGGGCCACTGAGGGCAGACCTGAAAGCATTCAGTAATGTCTCAATATTTAAGTGCGTGATGGTAATGCAGAACAAACAAACATATGTTTTGTCAATAGAGCATAAAGAATGACTATGGACTGTGCAAACCAAATCTGGATTGACAAAGCTCAAGATGGTCTCATTAGCTGCCTACTCTGTAAGATGCCTAAATGTCTTTGGTCTCATCTTTGACACCGTACAAAAGTGGCGTAAAATCCTTCAACATTGAAAATGCTGGGGTGGGGAGTG
The DNA here is from genome assembly GCA_025920805.1 of Petroica traversi. NCBI lineage: Eukaryota > Metazoa > Chordata > Aves > Passeriformes > Petroicidae > Petroica > Petroica traversi. The sequence continues at coordinate 15,043,462 of JAHLSL010000019.1, forward strand.
ATAACAATGTGTTCAAGCTCCTTGGAGGGCTGTAATTCAGCATGCAGCTTGTAGAGGGATTTTAAGTTTAGTTTGCCTTTTTCAGTCTCAGTGGCTTGAACATTTAGTGCTCATATCATAACTTGGCCTACAGGGTAATTTTGGATGATAGTTATTATAGAAAAGATAATTCAATAAAGATTTTAATGAATTTAGAAGAAAACTACCCACCTAAGAATAATGAGCACACAAAAAATTACAAGTTTTCTGTCTAGGACCATAAATCATTTCAACTTTTAGCCAACCTTGGGAAGAAGAGAAACAGACTCTACTCAGATAAGATGGCAGGTTATTTCAGAGGCATTGACAGATGTCAAACAAAGGTTTAGTGGGAATGACACTGACATTTACCAAAGACAAACGTGGATCCATGCAGTGGAAGGGCAAGTGACTTGTGTTTGATGTTTTTTTTGACCAGAGCCTTTCACTCCGCTTGTTACTCAGGGAAGTTGAAGGGAATTCCTGTTAAAAGACAACAATTACTTGTATAAAGTAGGTGTAAAGGTAAATGAGGAGCAAAGGATTTTTGTTTCTTGATCCTTCATGCACTTAAAAAGGCAAATTTGCTGGAGTGGCTTATAAGTGTAGATTGAATACAGAAAATTGATGATGAAGTATTTGCAGAAATATTTACAAGTTAACATGTTCTTTTTGGAAATCTTTTTCATAAACTATTTTATTTCTGTTGTTCAACCTAGGAAGTGCCAGAATTTCTTTTAAACATATTCTATATTCCCAAGCAATGTTTTCACATCAGTTGACATGTTAAAACTGAAGACAATATTTTATTTATTAAATTTTCCCTAGAAGACTTGAAAAAACGTCTTATTCATATATCCAAACCATAAAGTATTATGAAAATTAATTTAACCTTGTAATTACAACACCCACAAGAACTGCAAGATGGGAAATTAATGGGGAAGATACCTTATCTAACAGCATGGTGTAAAAGCAACAGTGGTTTCAAGGCAAACCAAACCTTTCAATGCAGCTCTGTGGGTGATTGGCCTTTGTGGAAGTTTTTGAGGGTGTAAGAAAATGAATGCTAGGCTGCAGAATTTAAACCTCAGTAAACAGCAGCAAGAAGTTTCAGCTGTTTGTATCAAAGCTCTTTGATCTGCAAACCAATCAAACAATTTTTACTATAAAATTGATGTTCTACTTCTTGAGTCCTATCCACAAAAATAGCGGTACTGGAAATTCATATGTCAGTAGCAGTTCAAGTATATTGGAAAAGAAACATAGACAGGATAATTTGCTATGAAAATATACTTTAAATGTTAACTCTTCACAGTAGCCGTTATGACTACAAATAGTCAAATAATCTCTAAGTATCTGCATGGAATTTGTTGTGTCATCCACAATCAGGAATGATTTTAAAAGCTTCAGTCTTTCTGCACTGTTTATTCTGCATTAAATATTTTATTGATGCAGGGTGTCTTACCTGAAAGGCTACCCTGCTGTGTAGCCTTAACTTTAACATTGTAGAAAATTAGCTGTCTCTAGAAAGAAATATATTTTTATTATGTTTCCTTGCACACATCTAAAATTTCTTGATTTCTGGTTTAACATTTTATTCTCAATTTATGTACAGGTGAAATTGGGTGACTGGTGAGTAAACAGAAGATAACTCCTCCCAGCTACAATTCTAAAAAAAGATTTTACTTACAGCAAATATCCATAGTGCCATCATCGACTTCTGTGTGTCATTTGATCCAACAGGAAATAATGTGTGAGTATCCAAAACAGAATTGTATGTCAGCAATAGTACATAGCTTTTAGGTGGCAATCAAGAGTAATGCCTGCACATACCGTGCAGAGAATAATGAGGGACCTCAGTTAATCACATGGAATTGTAGCAGAAGCAACCATTATCTTTTTGTCCAAAACTTCAGCAGGTGTTAAGGAAGTTTTTTTATTATGATTTTGGTCTTATTCCAAAAACAAAAGGGCTTGAAAACAAAAAGCTCAAAAGGACTTTAACAAAGATTGCATAAAACTGTTTGCATATGTGCATCACTAAAATTTCCCAGCATAGGGATAAGCAAAGTCTCTTTGGTCCTGATGAAATATGAGTCTATCACAGGAGAAACTAGGAAGGCAAAGAGATGAGGAGAAATCGGAGATGCACTTTAAAAAAAGTCCAATGTCCTAAGATGAAAATATTAGGGACTAAATATATTACTGACAAACAAAACCCTTTAAACTGTCCTAACCTTTATGTGTGGATGTTGATCTTTGCTGTAGGGATTATATCCATTTTACTGTTTCATGTCACAGTGTTTTGGTACAGAATCTTGGACCTGAAGTATCTATTACTAAGTCTAGAATTTATTTGTGATAGATGTCATCTTTCTCTTAAGAAACAATGGGATAAAGGAGATAACAGTAGACATTTCAGAGGCCTGGTTCTTCCAGAAAGCAAAAGTGTGAGCAGTGGAACAGAGTTAATTCTTTATGTCTTTAAAAGCTCAGCTAGGAAAAACCAAAAAGCTTCACAGATGCTTGACTGTGCCTTTCCTAAACCACAAGAAGTTGCCAGTAGAAGTATATGCCTGAGAAAAAAACATTCAAAGCCTTATGGAAGGTAAGCTACCGTGAGAGTTTCACAATTCTTTTGGGACTCAGCTTTGAAAACAAAACTCCTAATGTCAATACAGAAAAGACCTATTGCTTTTAAACTTTATTTGAAAACACTATAAGTGAAAGAGCTCTTTGTTTTGTTTTCATATGTAACAGTGGGATTTTTCAAGTATCTGTTTATGACTTTTACAGTCTGAGCATGGCTGAAAACAGAAGTAAGCACAAAGTAATCAATGCACAATATTATTTGCTTTACTTCATTCTTTTACTTCTACCTTTCTCTCTCTTTAGAAAAACTGGTCATATTTCACACTCTAAAGGATAAGTTATATAAAAATTTGTCCTATCTAGAAAGAAAGCTAAACATCCTCTGAGAATAACTTCTTCCTGGCTAGCCCAGTGATATTTTTATGCTTTCTAATAGTTAAAAAATCTATTTGAAATTGCGTATTTAATACTAGAAAAGCACAAGTCACTTTAGAATATACAAAATAAATTATTACAGCTGAGTTCTCTTACCATGGCCATTTTCTCAGTCAGTACTATTACGTGAGATTTGCAACAAACTTCAGTTCTAATAGACAAAGGATATTCTATTTCAGAGTTCCTGTCTACTACAGTAATCTGAAAGTAAAGCTTATTGTTGTTACAGCATGATTAACTTAAGTAAAATGAAACACCAACAACAACAACAAAAGAAAATTAAGTTTTTGAATAGCACTTTACAATTAGCATTTCGTAATGTTTACATATCAGGTTACAGAACTTAAATGTATTTTCAACATAATCCTTTTTTGTGTGATGCCATTGCTGTTCTTTCCTAGTTAATTTGTGCAATAAGCATTACGTACTCGGTGTAGCTGGACATCACAGATGGAGAATTGTCATCTCATAGTTTCAATTCCAACCCATTTAGAGATTTTTACTTCCAACTGCCATTTTCCACAGCCCCAGCAGCCACCAAGTATTTTCTGAACCTGTTAAAACATGGAAGAGGGAGGTACAAAACTGCAAGAGGTGTCTGTATGGTCACACAAATGAAAATGATGGCATGTAGTGAGAAAATGTTGGTTAAGTATAATGATTTTTCTTCTATAAGTCTTTGTTTCCCTTCAGACAGTGAAGGATACACATACACCCTCCTCTGTTTTCAGGTGCTCACCTTTTACGACATTTATCAGAACATACAGTTTGGCTTCTCCAGCAGGAGAAGCAATCCTTTTTCTGAAAGTCTCTGCCAAAGGCTTAACATGTGTTGAGTGTTTCCAGCTCTTTAGATCTCTTCTGGAATATGATCCGAGTCTGGTTAGATTTGGAGGCAGCTTTGCAACAACCTATTTCAAAATCCACTCCTTTTCCCCCTCTCAAAATGCTTGTCATGCTCACTTTCATCTGAGCTAGATGATAGACCAAATTTGAAGCCAGAGCCAGTGAAAGGAGTCATCAGAGCTTCTCTACCTTTACATCTGAGCCCACACTTCTTTAGGAAATGAGGCACCCAAGCAGCTGGGAGAAGCTTTTGTCCCTCCTTTGCCACTCCTTTCCTTTTAAGAATTAGACAGGTCTTGCGTTCTTCCTTTAATATGCAGCCTGTCTCCAAATCAGGAGCTTCTGGACAACTTCACCCCAGCCTAAAGTAAGAGGCAGGATCATACAGGGCTGCTTTTTTTGCCTTATAGAGTATCTTCCAAAAATGCAAGAAATTGGACAGAGGTTTGATCTGAGAGCTCACATAAGAGGTTCAGGCTGGCTAACCAGAAGGCTGACAATATCTAATTTTAGGAGAACAATATTTATTGAGGCAACTAGGAGATAAACAAGGCACAAACTAATTACAAACAATGCAAATTTTAGCAGAGACATATAAAAACAGGCAAAAGCAATAAGGAGGGGACTTTCATTGCAAGACTCCCTCTTGTCATCCTCCACTGTATGTTCTTGACTTTATCAGCCCAGAATGGCGACACCCCTTGGAGAACTGAGTCCCTTCCAGCAGTCACCAATGCCCTGGAAGATATCCCAGGCTGACAGAAAGCACATTTGGAAAATGAAGCTTTCAGTTTTTAGGACATTGGAACAAGTGTGGCAACCCCAGCAGGCAACAGCGTAATCCCAGGAGAATAGTTCTGCTCTCCGACACACAGTGTTTGAGAGACAGAAGTCACTTAAAACACCAACAAGTACAGTATAATCTTTCTTATAAAAAATCTGGGTCAACATCAGAGCTTTTAGGATCTGATTTATGGCTTTGAGCCTTTGGATTGCTGAAGTTGACTTCACTCACCTGAAGTCAACTTCAAGTCAACTTGAAGTTGAGTGATTCACTGTTGTGCTTCTCACCGCAAATCAGGGGAAGCTGTTGCATAAATACTTTTGTAACTTATTCTACAGGACAACTGAAGTCATAAAATATCTACCATAGAAGGCAGATACACAACCATTAAATGTTCCAAAAAGCTATCAAATAAGTATAGATTTAGAACTCTGTAAATATAGAATTATAGATTTAGAACTCTGTAAATATATATGGCTCGAAATATATGAAATATTTTCAACTAGGTGTCTTTTACTTTTCCAGTTAAGAATTCCTTTAAAGAAAAAATTTTTTCTTCATTTTTTTCTAATTTTTCTTTTAAAATCTCTCTTATTTCTAGAGAATAAAAATAACTTTCTTCCTATGAGTATTTACCTTAATGTGAAAATATGAGACTTAACAAACACAATGATTAATTTTGCATGCTATTAGTCTTGTTTATTTGCAGCTACCCTTGTTAATGCCAAGGGACTAAGTGGGACTTAATAGGTGTTTAAAAATAGGTGTGAAAAGTAAAATTAGGTTACCTAGTAAACATTGAGAGGGGTCTTAAACATTAAATACAGGAAGTACTCGTTTTATTTCTGCTTCTCATATGAGAGGGAAGAAGTTGTTTTTATTCTATACTCAGTCTCCTCAGATTTCTTTTGTCACAGTGTCCTGGTACAGCAGGGCAGGTACTCCAGCAAGTATGCTAAATTATCTAAGTTATCAGTAAGTTAGGAATTCCTTTACTCTCCACCTTGTTCTTTTCTTGTTTGTTACTTTCCTTTTGGTTGCACAAAATCTTCCTACAGAAATCTTGCTTTTGTTTTCCCCAAAGAGAATCCACAGTTTCTTTCATACTGTTGAAGGGAGGCAAGCTAGAATGTATACTGGTGTCAGCCCTTAAATAGTCTGAAAGCAGATTTAAAGCTACCAATCTGACAGGAGACACAATAGCACTTTGTGATCTCTCTGGTGGCAAAACTAGCTCCAGATATATTCAGTTTGCTGCATTTCCAGTTTTGCCAATTCAGCTGTCTGCAAAGTAGATTCTAAACAGATCAATGAGTTCAGTAAAAAGTGAGACTAGAAAAAGTCTATACCTGTGTATTTTAAAAGGACATGAAGCATTTAGAAAAAAATATCTTGGATGCAGGCAGGACCTCATCTTGAAAATCCAGTTCTTAACACATTATATAATGATCTCTAGTCCTCAAATTCATTGATCAGTCAAGGACAATGTGTCAGATGTGTCGGCTATATCATTTCACAAAAGAAATTCAGGCAGACAGCAGAGACAACAGAAACTTACTAGAACAAAATCCACGTAGAATGAAATAGTACAAGATAGACAAGGCCATCTGACTAATGAATAAACAAGATAAACAAACAATGTTTTACATTATTTGAATTAGGGTAATCTACACTATGAGAAACAGAAAAGACAACTATTTCATATTCCCAGAGGGGAAATTGATAAAAAAGCAAATCTAGAGAGGCAGAAGATGACTGGAACAATGTAGCCAGGGGTTCTACATCTGAGAACTTCACAATAAATTAACTAAGTTTATTTTCATGACACCTTTATAAAATAATATTCTCATTTCACAGCTGAATGACCAAACCACAGAGGAAACGCATGGCCGAGCCTACTACCAAACTCATATAGCACAATTCTTCCAGGCTAAACTGGAAAACATATTTTGAATGTATTTCAGAAAGTAAATAATAAGAAAGGGGATGAAAAGATAGGAAGGAGATACAGTGCAGAGTGTTACTGAACAGAGATGTGACTTTCACTAACTTTCCATTTTATTTCAAACTTAACTCATTGACATTTTGAATAGTAGCTACAGTATGCTTGCCTACTCTAAAGAGGAGGTTTAGTGCACATCAATAGTAAGTACCTAGAAGTAGTCCCTTTTGTTGAGAAAGCAGATTGATTCATTTGTGTTAAAGTCAGACCTAACTTCTCTCTGTTCTCTTCATAATTGCTCCAAAACCCAGAAGGGGACATGCACAATAATCCAGTTTCATAACAGCTCTTTTAAACCTTTGAGTTGTAAGACTATGTCTATATAAACAAGCAGTACAGCATAAGAGAAGCAGATCTGTGAGGTGAAATATCTGGGACAGAGCCAACATCTGCTCCATATGTATTTGAGACATTTTACCTCAGAGTAGCTCTAAACAACTTAACAATCATTAATCACTGGAACATGTTATATTCACTCCTAAAGCACACCTTCTAGTCCAGATTCATTCAGGAGCAAACCAGCTGGTTGCTGTGCAATGACTCCAAAGGGCCAACACTTACATGGCTAAGGGGCCAGTGCTGCTCTTTGCCTCTGCACACATATCCTCTAAGAGCACTAATTTAAAGATCCTTTCTCTCTTGCAAATTCAGCACCATGTCAGACACAAAACCTTGAGTTCATGGACTTCGTGTACAATTTGATGACATGACATGGCCAAGAGCTGGGAGCTTGGTAGTTCTGATCTTTGAGGTGTCACTGATTCTCACTTTCTGTGGAACAGATTAGAACAGGAGGACATGTTTACCTATAGCATATATAATTATGCAAATTGACATCCAGACCTGGGATTGCTTGGCATGCAAATTGTCCCTTAGGGATAGAAGAGACTTGCCTACAAGAGAATAAAACCCCACACTTGCCTGGAATCAGAATTCTGGAGAAAGAAAATATCCCACTAAGAACTAAAATTTCTGTGGCTTTCCTCAGATACGACACAAATTCAGAGTTTTCCAGCCACAACCCATATCATTATTATCTGGTTGAGGGGCTACATCAAAGATTGCTTTTTTCCACAGTTTGAAGGCAAAATTGCAGAAGTATTCGTTAATGCTTTCAGGAATGCAGTGAGTTACCTCAGCAATTGCCTTCTCACTATGATGTAGACAATATCCCATGCAATGCCTCTAAGGAGAAATCACAGCTGTCATTTCAAACTTAACATCTTAGACTATTAAATCCCTAATTTGGTTTATTATTTTAAAGACTTACCTTGTAGTCATTTAGACAGGCCTTGGAGAGTACTGGGAGCCATTCCAATTAGAAATTAAATTAGAATCTAAGTCTGTAAGAGAAATCTTAGTGCATTTCCCGATCAGCAGACATAGCCTGTTCCAGCTCTTCTCCCATAGTCCAAAAGATTCAGGAAGAGAAAGGATCTGAGTATATCCTCTGATGCTTACTGTATTTCTGTATCCCTAAAACGGCTGACTTCCAATAAGTTGTAGATTCAACAATAAATGCTCTTGACCAAAAATAGTTTGGTGTTCAATTACCAAATGCATTTTCCTATATTGAGGGTTCAGTTTTGCTGAATGCCCTGAACAAGAAGATGAATAGAAAAGTAGCAGTTTCCTGTTGATTGCTACAAACTTATTCAGGATAGTCAAAAACTGACTGCAGGGAGTTGCAGAGTTGTACTGAGTGGTTGGGAGATAAAGAGGCAGGAGGAATTCAGTGTTGATAAATGCAAAGTACTGCATGAAAGAAGTGTTTCCAGATGATGAGTTTAAAATTAGTATTATGACTCGTGTAGCCATTTCTTGAATACCAGTCACAATTGTTATAAGGAAGTATACATAATGGATAGTAGAAAGTTTGGTGAAGAATGTGTGACTTGGACAAGTTTTAAGCAAAATATGATGAGGTCTCTTCAGTCTTGAAAATAGATAGCTAAGGATTATATTAAATACTTCTGTATAATTTCTGCTATCCCTGAAAATACTTCTATCCTGTGATTGGTGAACAATGCTGAATCCTTCACATTCTCCAAAGCCTGTTAAGCATGAAATGGATGGTGTGCTCATGAGGCACAATCATTATAGGAAAACTATTTCATTAAACTGTGACAAAGAGCTGTCCCTACAGAATATTAACTGATATAAAATATGACAGGGTGAACAGACTCCAAGTTCTCCTCGCCAGTGCAAATTTACACAACCATATAAACGATCTCAGTCAGATAAAAAGGTCCTTCCAAACTGTGTGTCCCATAACTCAATTGTCTTCATTGGCATTTCAGTGTTATGCCATTGGTTTCAAGGAGAGCTAATTTTTCCATTCTAACTCCCACCATTGTCCTCATTGCCAAGTTTTTGAAACTTTACCTGTTTGAATTCCATATTTTAGCTTAGTAACAAGCACATTTGCAAAGGCTAGTTTGGTTCCAAACGTTAAATACTGAATAGTTATAAAGGGTGCTAATGAAAGTTCTTTCAAAGGACAAGTGAACATTAATTTTGCTAAAAATGAGAGAACTCAAATGCTAATGTTAAAAGAAGTAACAAATTTTTGTATGAATTTGGGAGATGTTTCCATTGTTGCCATATGTTTTATACAAGCAGACAATCACTATAATTTTCTTCACATTTTCCTTGCACTATTTTGACTATCCTGACCTCTATTTTTTACTAAAAATATTTACATTTAAGTTTCAAACTATTCAGAGTGCAGAAAGAGGCCTTTGCTACAAGGTACAGAGTGACAGGCACAAGAAGAAACTGAATATTGCCAGAATAACGGGTCTTGTTTCTAGTACTCTACATAAGTAGAAAAATCTATTTCACTCATGTAGCTGGAAGGACAGGGACAACATCTTGAGCAACTCAGCTTTTCCCACAGAAAGCAGCCATTTCAGAAGGAGGCCTCATAAAGACTGTGTTAAAAAAACCACAACTTTTATTTTGTGTTGAATTGTGGAACATTAAATTTGAAGAGCAGAAATTTCAGACTTCATGGTGGAACATGAACTAGTTGGAACAGTTCTTAGCCAAACACTGACTGACCATTCCTAGATATTGCACAGAAGAAGGCAAGGCATTTCATTGTCTGATAACCTTCACACATACATGGAAAAGAAAATCTCACTGAAGAACATTCAAAAGGATAAGATTTGTTTCAGGGTAGGATTGAAAATTTGATGTGGAAAGTGTGCAGACGAAGCACTACAGGAAAAATTTGTTTCTAGCCTGTTACAGTGGAGTGTGTTGGATGTAGGGATCAGGAAAAGTCATGACTGGCAGCAGCAGTGTGTGATAGCAAGAGGCATAGCTGCACATCAGCTACCTGGAGGACAAGGTTCTGTCAGTCAGCACAGAGCTTTCTATCCAAAGTGACACTGAAAATTGGCAAATTAGAATTTGAAGCTCAAACTCAAGTTCACTTCTGGTTTGGAGGTTGTAATTTTCCTACTGTTACATACCATTTCCAGGGATGAATGAAGAACTTGGACATCCTGCACACTCTGCTGGCAAGTTGAATTATATTTGCACTTTTCAAATATAAAATGTACTTGCGTTTCCAGAATTCCTCAAACATTGGACAACAAATTACTACCTTTTTTATTATTATTAAGGCATTTATTCTTCCTTCCATTCAAAATCCATTCATTCAGTTCCCTAGCAGAGCAATTTTTTCAAGGATTATGTTCTTAATTCCAGAAACAAGGCTGTTACAGAGTATCTGGAAAACTCTTGTATTGGTAAAATAATCTACAAAGAGCCTATGACTAACTGATAAAGGATAAATTGTCTAATGAGAGGCATGGAGCAGAATAGAAGTTAATGTACTTTCCAGAATCAAAACCTGGTAAAAAAAATGTTTAAATTATTAAATAAGGGAGTTTGTCTGATTTGAAGATATAGTGAAAGTATCAGAGCTCACCATGGCTGGGTCAATATGTGAAAGTGAAATGGTTATTAGAAAACTTATTATTTCTAGTATTCACAAGACATAGTAATTTGAACATAAAAACTTTGGTGCCTGTGTGTTTTCTTTTGAAAAGCCAGATACTTACATATGGAACATGCAGACACCATGTAATACTTCTGTTTCTTTACAACATATAAACGGTTTGATGGCTTTTTCCATAAAAGTAGCTTTTTTAATGACTCTGTTAAAAATATTTTTTATTGAAAAACAGTGGTGTAATGAGGTTTTACTCTGCAGTTTGCAATAGAATAGGACCGGAAGCCCCAGGCTCAATAGCCAAAAAAAAAGAAAAAAGAAAGAACTGTGATTCAATGTGATGTTAAGTCATTTAAAAAATCCAATCTAATGCTAAGAATTTAACCATAAAATACTAACAAAATTTTCATTGTCTTCTGCAAACAGGATGTGAAGCAAGTACAGAGCTGGGCATCGCCTGACATACACTGGCATTTTCCAAGTGTCAAAACAGAGCACTGAGCTGCCCTAAATCTGGCCTATGGGGAGGTGAGACCACTAAAAACATGATGGGCATGCAGTAATCCATCCTGAGAGTGTGCACTGATATTCCAGTTGCAAAGATGGCTCCAGAGCCCGTGGAAATGGAATGTGTCTTGAATACTAGTTTGAATTTGCTAGAGAGATCTGCTAAGCCAGTAGGAAAACTATGTATTGAAACTCATTTCTGAAAGGAATATATAGCCTAGCCAGCCAGCCACCTGGAATGTCTTATTCACTTCAGCAACTGACAGGTCAGGGTATGTGATGCTCCTGACAAATTTCATCCTTTGCATAATGAAAAAAGTATGAGTGGTACTGTTGTCTCCTGGAAGACTCCTCCTGCTTTTTAGGCAACAGTTCAGTCACCCAGCCAGCCAAATGCAATAGCAAATGCAAAGAAACTAACAGGGCAAGATGAAGACAGTTCAATAAGTGAAGGAAAGATAAAAGGGGGGGAAGATAAATGCCAAGGCACTCATCACCTCCCACAAGCACACAAATGCTCAGCTAGCTTCAAAGCAATGGCTACTTCCCCCAAAGCCCTGAGTTCTTATTGCTGAGCATGGAGTTACTCAGCATGAAATAACCTTTCAGTCGCCTTGGATCAGCTGTCTCATCTCTGTCCCTCCCAACTTCTCTCCCACCCACAACTTCCTCTCTTGAAGGACAGAGTAGGTGGGAAAAAGAGGAAATCCATTATCTTCTACCTGAGAAATTTAACTATGACTCTGATAGGTCAGTGCCTTGGTACCACATTTCTTGCCATGAGCACTGAGATATGCTGGAAATGTGAACACTCCAGGTTTTGATACTGATGACAGCACCTGCTCTCCCCCATTTTTTCTGGAAAGTTTAATGTAGAAATGTTATCATTTTTATTGTAAGAAAGTGGTGAAATTTTTCAAGTGCTTTGTTTCAATGTATACTTACAGTGTAATGGAAAATCACTAATGTCTTATTCTTCATTTGTCTTGACTCTCTGTTCCAGTGGGCATAATGAGTTTTCAAAACGAAGATGTAATGTACTGTAATATCATTACAAAATCAGAATATATTAAAGTTGTGCCAGCAACATGGTATTGGTATTGCTCCTTCACAGCAGTGATATACAAGCCAGCATTTCTGGGAAAAGTTCTCTGTGAACATCCCTGAAATGCTTTTTGGAAAACTCTTGAGTTGCTGCTATGTTCTTAATTTGGGTCAGCTGTTTGGTTCCATACAACTTGTGGAGTCCCACATTTATTGCAAGAGCATTTGTGCCGCAGCTCAGCTTTTCCAATAAAGCTACCACACTTTTTGGAGCATGAGTGGTGTAATATTTCACAGGGCTCCTCTAAAGAGGGAGCTCAGAAATACCTCTTATTTTTGAAGTTCTCGGTCTCTCCATCTTTAGTTAATTTTGCAGGGATAAGATGAGCCCTTGATCCTGATGCAGGGCAATGTGATCAGTAATAACACTGCTGTCCTCCTGGAAGCAGTTTTAAGCAGATCATACTTTGGTAGCCACTTAGAGGTAAACTGGCAATGTTAAAGTCTTACAGAGAGTTGTCTGTAAATGTCATAATCAATACAGTTTCCCTTTACTAAATCCCAGAAAGTAGTTGGGTCTATGCTGTAGGGCAAGGTCCCTGATCTAGTCAAATTTTCTTCACTGCTCTCAAAAAAGCACAACCAGTTTAGATTTAGTCCACCGAGCCATTCTGAAAAATCCAGACCAAGGGATTTTAAAGGTGAAGAAGAAGATAGGTTTCCCCTTCAATTAATTGTGTGTTCTCACTTTGTTTTATGACTGCCTCTATTTTTTTCTTCTGTTCCTTAAATGATTCTGCATACCCCTTATCAGCATGCTTGACACCTAACTTTAATTATACCTGTATAATTGGATATCTACCTCATGTTCAAATATATGAAAGGGACTGCTAAGCAGGTTAGAAAACATTAGGAAATTATAATAATATGGTGATGATGTCATCATGTGAGGCGGAAATTCAAAATAGTACTATCAACACTGCAAAAGTTTTTACATGAATAACCTCACTTGATTACACAGACAAGCCTGAATGAAAACAATTGAAAACAGGTAACTTTTATACCATGCATACAGACTGAATAAGACTATTTAGTAAACCTGAATAATAACCCACCCACCCCTGAAAAAAGTAGTTGATCTTTGTTCTTCTCAATGGTACATCATTTTGGATTAATGTGAATTGTTGCTAGAATATTTCAGAAACATCAAGATTCCGATAAGTAAGTAAATAAATAAATAAATAAATAAATAAGGATCTAACAAGTCAGATGGAATAATTTTAAATTCCTATTGGAACTTCAGTAATAAGAGGAAAATTAATGATCTGTTTAATATAGAAACCATTAAGGTCTTGGTCTTGCAAATATTTACACCCACAAATTCAAGTAGAGATTTAACTGTATTTGACTCCTAGACTTTCTTCAGCTGTCTTTCCTGACCAAATGAAAAACCTCATGTGATGGCTGTTCAGAAAACAGCTTTAATGGCCACTTATCTTTAACTATTTCATCTCTCCCTTTGTTTCTCTCCACTGGCACACTCCTTTTCTGTGGCACCAAAATCTGCCAGTGATTTCACCTTAGGTGTATTTAGAAAACAAAAGCACCTAAATGTCTTCCCTTTCAGAGAAAAAAAAAATGCTTGTGATTTTGTTTTATTTTCCCTGTGTTATTATGTGAGAGAAAAATATTTTTAGAGGTTCAAGAAAATTTCTTCAAAACATGTCATACCTTTTGTAATGTATCTTACATGTAAGATAACTAGATAGTCATATAGTGCCTAAACAAGAAACTTTCTGGAGAAAGGTGTACCATTTTAAATTTTACTGGCATTAGGTTTGCTCTTGTGTTACATTGTTTTTTCTCTTGGGTTTGTTTTTTAAAAATTTCTGGTAATTGCTTTAAAAGAACAAAGCTCTTTGTTTAAGGGTAGCTCAGGGACACCATAATTGCTATAAGACTGTTTCCAAGTATTTCTGAATTGCGTCTCTTCTGTATTAAATATTTAATGTCTAATGTTTAGCCAAACTGTAGAAATTCCCTCTGGAACATGGGTGATGACTTCAGGAAGAGAATCAAGACTTTTCAATTCAATTTTCAATATGACTCTCTGTAGAAAACCACAGGTATTAAAGAGTGGGTTTAAAAAAAAATTACAATAATTCCAGGACTACATGAAAATGTCCTTGGTGAAAAATACCAAGCGGTTAATTCCATACTATAGATTCTCAGAGACCATGAATTTAAGAAAGTGATAATCACGCTTTCCCTGATGAAGGTTTTTGGTTTGAGTTGGATTTCTTTAAGGATTGTTGTTAATGTAACTGTTTGGTCATGTCTTCCCCTCTCCCTCATGCACCCAGTTCCTCATGGGATCTGTCAGACAGACTCGTTGCTCTTATCTCCAGCTGGAGCCAAGAGTGACATTATCTGGTGGCATCCGGCAGCGAGGCCAGGACCCAGCAGCCCAGGAGGGAAGTGTCAAGGCCTCTATTGACCAGCAAAATCCTGCTGCATCAGCTAAACAGCACCTGCTCCTTGTTCAGATGTTCTCCTTCCAGATGTCCTGCTTTCACCTAAGAGATCAGTGTGCCCCAGGGGAGCTGACTACTACATTTTCATTGTGTTCAAACGTGCCAGCACACTGGGAACAAACCATGTCAAAGCCTAATGAAAACAAGCATGTGCTTCCTTCCTAGCCAGTGATACGCTCTGACGTGAATGCAGGGGATCACAGTACATGTGCTAAACATTACAATAGCATTGTACAAAATGGCATATTGTACATTGTACAAAATACAAAAAACATTACATCATTGTGAAACTCTGTAGTCTATTTCCTGGGCTATTTCAGCTTCTGTCAGGACAGATGGACCCCATTGTCCTACCTACCCATGATCACTGATGTATCTTCCCTATGCAGCCAAATATGGGAGGGGCTGATATGACAAAGAGCCAAAACACCACCTTAATCTATGTTCAGGAAAGCCTCATGAAGGGCATATCACCCAATATATTTAACTGACTTCTAAAAGTTTAGGAGAGAAAGATATCAAAGGAAAGTCAGCAGCAGCAAAACAGAACATACGCCAGTCAGAATTGTATTAAAATGTCAGTATTTACTAGAAATATTAATTATTGCATGTTGTTGGCATTTATAATTTCATAACATATTACTATTTGTAGCATTAAGTATATATGAAGAAATAGGTTTAGTACTGCTGTTTTATTGTGCTCAAAACTATCTATTAAATATCTTGTCATTTTGTGATCACTGCAGTGTGTCCTCTAATAGCTTATTAAAATAGCCTTTTTATTTAATCTTAGAGCATCTATTTTACACATCACTGTTCCTAATACAGCAGCTGCTCACAATAAAAAACGTGGCTTGGTTGATGTAGGAAGGTTTGGTTATTTCTGAATTAGCCAGAAGATAGTTTTCTACCTTTCCTCTCCATCCCCCTTCTTTCACAAATTCAATCCAAGTAACCAAAAGCAAACTACACATTCAATGAGCTGTCAAGAAAACTGACCACAGGTGAGGATTGACACGCTCTGAAAATGCATTGCTTGCTTCAGGGGAGAAAGGTGGCTTCCCTTAGAGAAGCCGCTTCCAGGGCTGTACCCAGACCCCAGGCTTGTATGAGCCCTCTGAAATCCAAGGAAGGAGCAAGCTGGGGATCCTAAATTAGAACCCAAGTTCAGTTCTCAAACTGAATTCTGGGGATCCAGTAAATTTTAGCCTTTCTGAGATTCGATTTCCTCACACTGAAGCATGCCACATGCAACTGCCAAGCCACAGGCTAGACCCAAAACAAATATTTTAAAAATGGTGAAAGAAATAAGTAGCTCCTAAATTTAGATTTAAAAGTCCCCAATGTGGGCACATTCCTTACTTCTACTGGCAATGAATTTTAAAAGTGAGTGTCTGTTCCATAATCTAAGTAACAGTTAATAGTTCAGTGTCTACTGATCTCTAATAGATGTTGCTGGAGGTAGGACTATGTGCACGCATAAAGGAAAAATAAAAAGATGAGGAGCAAATCAAACAATGATTGCTGAGATGATCTCCTGACATAAAATTGAATCTTTCGGCGCTTCATAAATAGTCAAGCATTATCAGGATCTTGGAATCACTGTCACACAGTCAAGGAACAGGATTTGGAGTAGGTGAGAATTTAGCAACAAGTTAAAGGAACCCCTCTGACATTCAGAGTGAGCTGACAAACTTGGGTCTAACACACTTCCTTAATACTTGGTTTCAAGAGCAGCTAAGGGTCCTAAATATTTCTGAGAACAAAGTATCTCAGATCGGTCACCCAAAAATTGTGTCACATGAAACCATTGAACACTTCTGGAAACTTGGCCTGGCTGTTGGAAACCAGCATTCTTAATAGTACGCAAGCTAAAATAAATACTGAGAAACTATAATGTAAAACTATTATAAAAAAAAAAAGCCCACCTAAAAGTTCAAGCACAAAGTAAAAACATCTTTGACCAACCTAATTAAAATATAGTAAAAACTATTTTTAAATAAAATCTTAAAATCAGAAGGCTTAGCCAGCCCTAGGAGAAAGTAGAAGCCAAACCACAATCTTGCTAGAAGACACTCGAGTATACAATGCCACACACTTTTTCCATACTTGAACATAAGAAATTTGGACTGCACTTCTCCAGTTTTGGTACCTAGGTACTGAACATGATTGTTTTACCACTCTGCTCAAGCTCTCTGCCAACAGGCTACATAATATGGCTGAAAGAAATTCAAAACAAATTAGGTACAAAGCATATTGTGTATGACACAAATGTCATGTCAACTTCAAATACCAAAAAATAATCTTTGTTATATACATATGCCTTTCATTAGCAGCCAAGAGACTAACTTTGTTAGTTAAACTAAATTTGTCTATTTAGTGTTATCACCTGCATAAAGGTTTTCCAGCACGAGTGCAACAATAGAAGACCTTTTGAACTGACACATTATAGAACAAGCAGATCTAATTTTTTTTTGTCTTATCTTGAATTCTAGGGCACTTAGTTGTCCTTTTGTAATCACAACACCCAGACTGCTACAAATGAGGATTACTCATCTGTGTGATCCAAATTTTATCCAGATGGGAGCCATGGGGAGGTAAAGCCTTTGTTTCTAATAAATCAATAGAATCTGGCAAAAAGATGTTCTATAACTTTAAATTTCCTCCTGGCATTTTTTTTTTAAATATGAACATAGATGGTCACTGTTAATGCATAGGACATTATTGGAAAGCAGATCCTTTGTCCAACTTACAAAGTTTTTATACTGTGAACCCAAACTATTAATAAAGTTATCCTTCCTGCTCTTTAGATTTCTACCACAACTGCTATTCAGATTTATTCACAATTTCCTTTTATTAGAGACATGCCAAATCTGCTATATTGTCCACCTGGAAAAATGCCCACTGTTCACAGCTACTGAAGTAGCCAGATATTAGTCTTAATAATTTGCATTGTAGTCATCCAAACTGTTTCCACTCTTATGAAGGTTTTAGAACAATGTATAATTTTTAAAATTTTATTTTAAAATACTTTCTTATGAAATTAATTTCTCAAACTGGAAGGTTTTGTCTCATTTATACAAATGACTTACTTACAAATCTCATTTTGTATTTAAAAATTGTGGTTACAAAACTGTCTGGTGTCTCAGAACAGAGAATTCCTTTTGGGGAAATCAGAGATACTTCTGTGTAAGCACTGGTTTTAATTAGATACTGCTGGGTGGTGACACAAGTACAACAAAACACACACACGCAAAATCAACTAAAAAATGAGAAATGATATTTCCCAGCTGTAGCATCCCTACTGAAAATTGATAAGGTTTGTGCAAATCTGTTTAGTCATATTGTCTTTTTTGTCAGTGCTGATCTTTTCCAGACTCTTAACTAAATTAACGTTCCAGATAAACATTTCAGAGCTGATAGCAGAGACAAGTTAGAACCGAGCTCTTAGAAGTCCCTTTCATAGTGGCAAAGACAACTCTTGGAGTTTATTAAAACAAAAGAAGAAAGCATACAGTACATACAGTGTTTTGGATAGCACTATACACATACTGCCACCACTGCTTTTTCCCTTGTGTGGACCCAAATCATGGTTAACAGTAACTAAGAAAATGAAGTTTATATGCAGCAATGCTCTGCTGAGGGATTAGATCATTACAGGGCAGAATCTGTGGAGAAAACCACATGAACAGATCTACCAAAACACTGTTGTGCACACCCCAAATGGTCAGCTGGCAGGTCAAAAGGGACCTCAAAGAGTCAGGGTTCCTGGGGTGGGCAGACAGAGGAGCCCCACGATCCTACAAGCAATCAGACAGAGCAGGCAGCCAACCCCTCCATTTCCCACACCCTTTGAAGTCTTGTCTCTCCATAAAGTGTTTCATCTTCTGGACACTTCCATCTACTCATCCACATGCTGCCTGATGCTTGAAAATGCTGCTTTCCCAAGCTGCATCAAGTGCCTTGTCCTATTGCCCAGTTTCATTTTCTTGTTTCACTTCTGCATCTTTTCTCATTACTTTTTCTCTCCTAGCTCTTAAGGGCACTCTCAGTGTGCAGTGCATGACTACCAGGGAATTACTGATTTTCTTGAGACTTATTTTCATCCTTAGCTCATATTTTCAAGATTTTTATTATTGTCCCACATTTAAACACCACACCATGATGGGAGACACTTTGGGTCATGGTTTTGACTCACAGAGTAAGTCTATGTAAGTTGATAACAAGAACACAATTGACCCAGAAGCTGGACCCTATCCTTGTGAGTCCCTTCCAACTCACGACATTCCATGGTTCTATGATTCTAGGCCAGGATGGAGGCTTTGCATTATTAGTAACTTGTAATCTGTTACTAGCAGCAACAAGAAGCATTCTAGTGGACAACTGTGCAGAACTGATGAGTTTTTCCTCAGAAATTTGAGTGTATTCCTGCCACTAAGTCACAATACAGCAATTCCAGTGCATAAATGTTCAACAGGAATTCCTTAACAGACTATAAATGTCTGTTTTCAAAGTCATTTTTACTGGAGATTTTTCCCACTCAGAATCTGATTCATGCATCATGGGCCATTAGATAAAAGCCTGTGCATGGGAAATGGTCATAGAAAGCAGTTTCCTCTGTGTTCCAGGGTGCACATGTGGAGGGCAGGAGGCATTAGATTATTGCTGGAATCATTTCTAGGTCATAGTGAAACAAAAATGAGCTTCAGCAGAAGCCAGCAGCAGTAACTAGGAATCTACAGTATGTTGTATGAAGATTTGCTTCTATTTTGACACTTATCCAGAATATAGAAATTGTCCCTGCCAGGTTCCCAACCCTGGACCAATAATACCTTATACACTCAAAAGAAAAATACAAAAGCTTCTCCCTGTGTGTAGCCAAAAGACTTTGGCACTTTGCTGCATCAGATGAATTTTTTTGATAGCAGCACCAGGATACTTCAGTCTGACAAGTTCATCTGTAAGTTCTCTCACCTGTAGAAGGGAATCAAGGGAGACGTTAAACAACTGTTCTGAAAATTATTAAATATTTTTCCAGATGGAAAGCTAGACAGAGACAGGAAAGCAGTAAGAGATCAAGCCACTTTTATGTCTATGTTGCATTATTATCAAAGGTTTGAGCTAAGGAGCAGAGATTGATCTCTGTCTCTGACAAGATAAGATATAGAAGATTATGGATATTGGTTTTGTACATTTATATCCACCACTTTTAAACAGGTCCAGAAAAGTAAACTAATTCAAAATGAAACTGTGAATTAGAAGCTATTCACAAAATTGCTATTAAAAAACACCATAATATATCCCCATTACCTCGCCCCAAACCAATATTAAAGAGCAAGAAATAGTTACAGTGTATCACTAGTTCTAAGAATAAATGGACCATGAATGAAAAAAATTAATTTGTGCCCTACTGCAGATAAAAATGTCTGAACAAAATCGCTTCATAATCTGGAAAATAAGAGGTGGCTCTTAGCATGTTGCTGATGCTGAAGTGTTACAGAGGACAGCATAGTGACAGCAGCTGAAGAAAACAACAGTAAAGCCAGTTTGATTTCACCCTCCCTCCTCCAGTGTATTTGCACAAGTCAAACATGTTTTGGTGGGACCAGAACCTAATCCTATATCATTCTGTCAACACTGGCTACTCTATCATTATGGAATTACTTCACAGTTTGCAAAGTGTTTCAGTCCGGACAACACAGGAATAGAAGGAAGAAAAAAGAAAAAGGAAAAAAAAAGAAAGAAGCAGCAATGTATTTCACAACAGGATTTCATTCAAATATGATCACTGGTGGAGTTAGCATGAGAGCTGAAGGAAAATAATTTCTGATACATCACACAAGGTCCTGCGTCCTCTACTCACACCAAGGCAGGAGATTTTCAAGCTTTTATTTGGACTGTCCTAATTCTAGCTAGTGAAAACAAGACAAGGGTTGCAGAAGTTCGGGATACCTCTTTCCTTGCATGAACACACTGTAGAGCATTTTCTTTTTTTCTTCCCTAGTAACATTTTCACTCCTTTCAATCTCTGTGCTTCAGAAACACAGCCCCTAATGGCCCATGAAAAAAGTTCAAAGTGGGTCACAGATTGCTGTGGGGTGAGAACAGACTGTATTAATTGTCTGCAATGGGGAAACTGAGTTGCTACCAGCAATTAAAGGAGGCTAATAGTTCTTCGGCTGATGTAAACACTTGTAACCAGCAATTACAGCTATTGCATATTCCCCAGACCTGAAGAAATTGAACTGATGCCATCTTGTCTGAGAAGTGGTAACTGACAGCTTAATTGACTTTTTTAGATGAAGAATGGGAATTCAAGCTACATGAGAGCAGTAAAGCTACTAATTGTAAATCAACATTATTTTTAATTGTAGAGAAGTTTTTAAAAAGAAACATGTGCAATGTGCATTTAAGTTCAGGGGTCTCATACCCAAGTGACGGGCAGCAAGACTCAAGGAAAAGAACTTCTCTGCCACACAACCTACCACACAAAGAGAATCACCTCCCTCGTCCTGCTGGCCATGCTGCTTTGGATGCAGCTCAGGGCACAGATGGGTTTCTGGGCTGCACAGGGCCAGTGAATGTTCAATCTATCCTTCACCAGTATCCCCGAGCCCTTCTCCACAGGGCTTCAAACAATCCATTTATTCTCCTGTCTGTACTGATATTGGGGATTGCCCTGACCCACGTGCAGGACCTTGCATTTGGCCTTGTTGAGTTTTCCATGGGCCCACCCTTCCCTCCTGACAAAGGTCCCTGTGGATGGCATCCCTTCCCTCCCGTGAATCCCCTGCACTGCTCACTTGGTGTCACGTGCGGACTTGCTGAGGGTGGTCTCAGTCCCACTGTCAGCATTGTTAGATGATAAACAGCACTGGGCCTTGGAACAATGAAGAGATTAAGGGATTTTGCTTAAAGGAAAAGGTCTTCAGCTCCTTCAGGACAATAAAATATGAAATTCTAATGAATGTGTCTCTTCTGTGACAAGCCTTTTCCTGCCAGAGCCCAGGGACCCTGCAGCAGGATATTAAGGAACAGAAAATTCCACTTCAGGTGACCCCTCGAGTTTTTTCAGTAATACAAATAACATCTAATAAAACTAACAAGAAAAGATACCCCATATTAATTCCCACTTTACTGAATTCCCACTTTACTTTTTTCGTTATTTTTGCCTACAAAATGATAATAAAAATAGTCATAGGGAATTTTTTTTTAAGTAGTAGATCAGTTTTGGTCAGGCAGTACAGCACTAATACAGCTGCAATATTAGCCATGAAGTTATTTTTAGTAGACAATTTCCTTTGCTTTAGCTTTGAATATCATGCATGTGAAATCTAAAAATCATGTTTTGCTGACCATGCCCTTGGAATATCTGAGCTCTATTTTGAGAGTCTTACATCTTGTCCAAAGACCCCTGGTTTCCTAGGAGCTGTGCTTATTAATGCTGTTAATCACAGCCTAGTGTTCTGGCACTATTAGGATCTGATGAAACTGGAAGCTGAGAACTACATATGCAAATGTAAACTCTATGACTTCAGTTGCACAGCAGGAACATAAAATACAGATAAATATGCGTTAAAGAGGTGCAGCTGGGTATTTTCCAATTTTTCAATATGCAATATACAGTCCAGGTAGAACAGTAGTTCTGAGATCCAGCAAGATTACTAAATTGTCTTTTATCTACCCTAGGAAGAAGCCTGAATTTTGTCATGGTCTAACCTGAGGTCTTTGACTACCATGGTAAATTGGTCTAAGAAATATCTTGAGGTTAGGAAGACACAGCATAGCCAGAGACTCACGGCTGCCTTCCAGAAATCATGCAGAATTCAGCTGCCATCCTGAGAATGGAGGAAATCCCTCAAGTTAAAAGCATAATCAGAAAAGTAACCTGATAGTAACAAATTAGCAGCAAATTATTAGTGGATATGTGGGTTTGGTAACCAACCAAGATTTTAAGCTTTCCTCATTCTGCAACACTTGAAGTTTACTCTATAAACTGTTTCCTGTTTTGATAGCAGTAAAGAGCCTTCTAAAATGCAAGATCATCAATCCATACCACTATTCCCATACCTCTAACAATAAGACTGTGGGAGCTAAAAATGCCAGCATGACCTAATCAAGGTATGCAATATAATGGATAAGAGAGGTGATAACAGTAACAAAACACCAAACGTGTTTCCCTCTTATTGAACACCATAATGGTAACTCCATCTGGCTCAGCGTTATTGAAGATCAAGTGCTCTGATTTATTCAATTTTATTGTGTGAAGAAGGGAACATGGCTGGTGAACAGAGTTACTTACAGAGGGGTTTTTTTATTATCACTGGCAATTATTTTCATTTAAATAAATGTTGGCATAATGAGTCTTCATTCCTTAATGGCTGCTATGCTTAATGGAGTCACCGAGACAGCAATTTTTATGGCTTTAATCTCAGACCATGTGGTTCTGGGACGACTATTGGGATGTGCATTATTTCTCAGGTAATCTGATAATATACATAAAAATAACAAGAGAAAATATTAAGTTAAAAATATAGGATGACTGTATAGGAAACTGCAACACACAATGTCTTTGGCAATGCAATTCTTGGAACAACTACTGCAAAATGAGTTTCACAGAGCACCTGGAACCTGGGAATTCGAAAATTGATTAAACATAAGTTGGAAGTTCCTTGTCACCAGCAAATAGCATCGCACAATGACATTTAAATTTTCCTTTAAATATTTATGAAGTTTCAGTGTGAGAACAGAACATTATCTGCAGAACTTTTGTGAACAATGGTTGAAGACAGACCTGATGCAGGAAATGTCAGGCCCCTACCCAGGAAATTGTCAAGGTTCATCAATAGTTTCATTTCTCATCACCCTACTCAAATTTGATTTGTAATAAATTAAATTATTTTATTTCCCCAAATCAGGTCTGTTTTGCCTGCAAAAGTAGTTGCTGAGTGATCTCTCCCTATCCTCACATCAACCCACGAGCCTTTCCTAAATTTAGTCTCTCCTGTCCAGAGAAAGAGAGAAGTGATAGAGCAGCTTTGGTGGCAGGGAGGAAAATCCAGCCAGGAATGACCCACCATAGCATATAGCAAAGAAACTGCTCCTCTTCATCAATGGAATGTAATGAAAAAAAATCCCCCAAGAGGTAAGGTATGTAGTCATCTCACAAAGTATCTTTTCAGCTGTCGAAAATGTCAGACATGCAGTGCAAGATTAATCTGCTTAAAAGTGGGCATCTCAAAAGACAGGTACTTCTAGACACAGCATCTTGTCTTAAAGTAGATATTTTAAATGGTGGCTTAAATTAAGACAGCTTCTTCCAATTCACTGTGGAAATCAAGAAGACAGTCTCAATCCTAGACATGTACAGTATAATATTCCTGAACACCACCTTAAATGTCTCTGAAAGTGCTTTGTTTCTACCCACAAATATGTTTTTAAAACCCAAAAAATGCCAGAGGAAGCTGTAGTATAATCTACCTCTGTCAGATCTTTGGTACAACCATAGCGTTTCACATCTGTATTCTGTCAAAATGCAAACGGATTCTGTATTACTATTCTCACTAAACAGCAGAAGGCAATTGCTAAATTTTCAACCTCAGGTTGGTGCTAAGCTGTTGAATGAACATTTAAATAGCTAATAAATCATGTTCTTCATTTGTCACTGCCCTATTTTTTCCCAAAATTCTTAGTGTAAGTTTTGGAATGAGAAAATTTGCCTATTATGGTCACTGGTTCTGAAAACAGAAGTATCAAAAATTTTACCCAAATCCCTTTTTGCAAGAAACAGAATGCATATTGTAAGAAAAAAAAATCACTTTAGCTGAAGTTTTTCATATGAACTACATTTATATCATTGCAGAACACCACCAAAGAAAAAAGATAATTTCTAATAAAGTTGTTCTTTGCTCCTTAAATCAAAGGCAATTTAGTACAGAGCCACAAAAACATCTCCTGCAAAAGAATAAAAAAGATACCTGCCTTTCTTGTTGGCCAAAAACATCAGAAAAAAAGCATGTCACAGAAGAGCCACTGGAATAGACAGGAGAGAAAAGACCGAGGAGAACAGAATAGACAGTAAACCCTGAAAGGATTTTGAGATAAAAGTGATGAAGTAAGCCAACTGAGAAATACACAACGTTGCCTATTTTTCAGAAAAATTAAATAAAGCAATAGCAACTGGCCTTTTGAAAGTGGAAATCTTGGATGCGCTGAGCATAAGCTTGGGCTGGACCATGCTCTTAAATACAGAGGCCTCTCCCCTCCTGGAGAAGCTCTTCTCTCTGAGGCTTGCTCAGTACATTAATACAATAAAGGTCTATAGTAGCTGTAAGCTCAGACCTAGATTTTTTTAATTGTCACTGCCTGAGCACAGTCTGCCTTAGGAACCCCCATTACAGCAGTGCAATCAAGATTTTAACCTGCAACACCATTCAAAACATTCCCAAAATTACATACATTTTTATGGAAAGCAAAATGAACAGGTTTGCAGCCAATTCTGTTTATGCTTCCAGGGAAGACAGTAGCTAACTGCAAGGAGTAGTAACAACAAATTAAATGCTCCCTCCTACTGAGGCCTCTAAGTTAAAATCCCTCCCTGCATCTCCCTGTAAGCTGTAAGTTGAACCAGACTCGTGGCATGCCCAAGTTAACATAAAGTTTAAGACCTGCCTATGGCTGCAACACCAAAAATGAGTAAGAGTGCTGCACAGTTCAATAGGAAAAACCTGAGGGTGTGAAACTGTGCCCATATCCATGATGGAAAAGGCCCTGGGAGTGTATTAGATATGTCTAAGCTACCATGGAGAGCCCTGTTTAGTCATGCTGGCCTCAGACTGACAGCCAGAACACCAATGGAAATGGTGGAAAAATCCACTGATGGACAATGGCAAGGCTGCAGCACAGAGCTGTGCCCAAAGGTTTTCCACCAAGAGGTGGAAATGTAGCTGAATTTGTGGGCACAGATGGGACAGATTTTGTGTCAGGAAGAGAACCAGTGGCAGAAATTTCAATCATCCCCTGTAATGCAGATTATAGAACATGAGAACAGCATGGGAATCATTTTGCTCACACACGTTAGTAAGAAAGTGGAGATTGCTTCTCCTCTTTGTGTTCTCATTTATCTTTGATTCGTATCTTGCAACAGCAACTTTCTGTCCAGCAGATGCTTTTCTGAGACGTGCTGCTTCCTGACCTCACCCTGTGTTCACTCTGTTTCATCTGCCTAAATTTACTCACTGAGAACAAAGACATCATTGTACACCAGTGGTCCATCTGTTCTAGAGAGCTGCTTCAAGCTGCAGTTAGCGCCAGATGTTTCCTAGGGAAGCATCCTCATGGACAACATTCTGGATATCCTCAGTGAATGAGAACTAACTGCAAGAAATACCACCAAGATTTTATAAAAAAGGCCTATTTTGTATGCTTTGTTACTGTACTTCCTTAAAGGTAGGATAGTAGTATTTCACAGTGAATTGTAGAACATTTTCTCATTCCACAGTTGTCTGTTAAAATTTTGAAATGTTTAAGATGGCGTTTTGTTTCAATACCCAAAAAAAGAAAAAAAAGAGCTATAGTATTTCTTGCTGGATAAAGCACTCTAGTGATTTGTCTGATGCTGAGAACCTGCAACAAATTGATGAATGCTCTAAGTTCTCATTTGCCTCAATGAAGGCTTTGGGAAGAATTCCTGAATTCTTAGTCCTGAAACCTTTTAGAAGCCACATTTTTCACCTTGCTCCTGGATACTGCCATTGTTTTCAACAGTTTTGTCATAACTTAGTGGATTTTGCCATTTAATTGTGCAAAATTAGTAATATGTGGGCTGTCATCTATAGCCATTTAAATACTGAGTGAAGTCATGCCAATGCAGTTCAGACTCTAGGGTAAAGATTTTTATTTTTTTTTTCATTTTTAATAGGAAATCAGGAAGTAACACTTTTTCATTATGCATTTCTTCAGTTTCTATTTGCTTGTTTCTGAGCTCTATTTCCACTTGTTTAATCAGCCTGTTTCTGCCTTTTGAGACTTCCAAAAGCTAATGCCCTCAATTGTAACACATTTGTGAACTGTCTCCTGTGCCATATCTCTGTGCCAAATAACTATTGAGGAGCTGGTATAAAGTCCCTGCTTCATTCAAAGCAGGTTTTAAATTTTAGAAAATGTTCTGAATTACATGGAAAATGTCTCTGAGTTTACTTCCTTTTCCTAAATTAATCTCCTTTTTTTCAGGCAAAGTATTTTTACTTTTCAGAAAGCATGAGAAATTACAAAGCTAGTAAATGAAATCTAAATAAGCAGAGATGGAGCACATGTTAATTTTAAAACAGGAGGCAGGTCTTTCTTAATAATTTTATCAAGCTGTCATCTCAGAGTGGCCACCTCCGAGAAGCTGTCAGCTTCACTGGTATAAATGAAGTTGGAATAAGGGAAGATTGCCAAGCACAGGCTGCTCCAAAGGACCATAAGCAACTGCAGCCACCAAGGGGCAGTGGAGTGAGCTTCAAAAGAGTATTCCAGGCATGCCCCAGCACTCTTCAAAACTCTGGGGCCCTGTAGAAAATAGCAGTGCTGTTGAACATGGTGGTGGTAGCCTGACTATAAAATTTTGTCTTGTACAACCAGTCAAAGTCTGGGCCACTTCAAGTGTTTTTAACTCTTCTGAAGGTGTATAATATTTATTTCTTCTTAGAATTAGTCTGCTTCCCTTTTTCCGCTGCTGGATTCTGTTGCAGTTTGGCCTGCTTGCCAGAAGAGACCATTGTTAAATTTCTATTCCTCATATATCTTCCAAAATGTTCCCTTTATATCTGTCTTTTTAAATATTCTTTTCTTTCAGTGAGAAAGAACAATT
This sequence comes from Petroica traversi, assembly GCA_025920805.1. Taxonomy (NCBI): domain Eukaryota; kingdom Metazoa; phylum Chordata; class Aves; order Passeriformes; family Petroicidae; genus Petroica; species Petroica traversi. Next base: position 15,071,041 of record JAHLSL010000019.1, read on the forward strand.
TGATAGGCACACTCAAACTTGCTATTATAAAACATGTTGTCCAATTCTTTAATAATTCCTACAGTTACTAATAGCCTTCCTTTGAATGTGGATATCAAAACCAGAGATAGAATGCCGGTTATGCTATGCTAAAAGCCAAATGCATGTCAAAAAGCTTCCCAAATGCTGCATTATCCACCTGTCTATACATCTAAAGATTACATTAATCCTTTCTCCACTGCAGTGTTCCGGGATCTTCTGATTCACCACAAGCTCAATTTTTTGGTCCCACCCTTACCACCACTTCCATATTCCTTCCATTTCTTTCTGTACATAAGCCAGATTTCCATAATTCTAGATGTCTGACTTCTCTAAATTCAGTGATTCAAATCACATGGGTCACTCTTCCATTCTCAGTCTTTCTGTTATTTTTTGTCATGTTTATCAGTAAGAAATTATATGTCTGGTGGCCAGAGCATTTTCTCTCGGTATACAAATCCCCATCAAAATTCAAAAAATAATCCACCAGGATTCCTGGTATTTCATGTGCATTTTGAAGCATTAACAGAAAAGTAACAGATTTCTAGAAATATTTATAAGATAGCTTTCTTTTCACAAAGTGATGGTTGGTTTTAGGTTTCTATTATTTCAACGGCTTTTTTAAAAGCACGATTAGAAAATGAGGCTACAAAGGATAGGAGTGGAGAGGTGGTAGAGCACTAACAAAAATAAGACAAAAAAATTGGGTGGCCTGAAGGAAGGAAGAAAAAACACTGGAAAATGTTAATAAGAACTGAAGCGTATCCTAAAACAATTGGAGAAATTACCCCAAAGTAACAGATAAGTTGAGTTACAAGAAGGAAGAGCATGTGTTATTAAGTTATATCCTCAGATAAATGGGAATAGAGAATAACTAGACAGCTGCATGAACTTAATACATTTCTACAGATGTTAAAAACCCTACATACGGATGAGTGGTTTCATCTTAGTGCACACATTTAGCCAGGGCAAAAAAGGATTGAATATTCATACAACTACACATTACACATCTACTCGGGTCTGCCATGTGTCTGCATTGGTACTTCACTTTCTAAAATACAGCCCCAATTAGACTCATTCTTCTGCCCATGGTGTGATGACAAGGTGAAGCAAATTCATACATGTTTAAAAGCTTTGTGTGCATGTGCACAGCCCCACAGTCATCCAAGACTGGGCTGAGGAGAGGTCTGACTTTCTACAGCTAAGTAAAACCTCTGTGGTGAATCTAATTATTTCTTTAGAGAGTTCTGAATAAGCAGTCATTTTGTCATACAATTTTTGGGTTTGCTTTTTTTTTTTTTCAATGGGCAGTAAAATTACACTCAAATACCTAAAACATGCTTGAAAAAAGAACTGTATCACCATCATCACTGTAATTTCTATGTGCAAGATGGTACATTTTTGGTGGTTATGCGTGTAGTCTTACCCCACACTTCTTCAACCAGTAAATACTTTCCAGATGCATAAGATTATGAGTGATTTAATGGAAAGCATATAGTGAGGCCTGTGTCTGTCAGGATGGAGAATCTCATCACTTTGCAAGTCCTGAGGGTATTTTGGAGCATCACAAAGGGTCTGTTAATAAAATAAAGTCTCAATCAAAGAAATATAAGCAAAGCATCCTAAGAAAACCTTATAGCTAGTGCTGGTAGGAAAGCACTAAAAGTAAGACAAATGCAACCATGGGGAGAAAAGATTAGTGTGATATTTAAATCTGTATTTACAGCTATTTTTAAAGCCTTCATATTCTGGAAAACTCATTATTCATCCACTCACCCACAGACCTTGCCTTCAGATTACATTATTTTTGTGGGATCTTCTTAGTGCCCCCAAAAAGAGAAATTTGTGATATTCACAGAGAGATGCCCATAGAATGTATGTTACAGCATTTTGATGATCAGGATGGAATTCTGAAGCAGTATAGTTGTAATGTTTCTATTTTTGTGGCTACTCAAGTGACTATGATCAATTCCGTGATGGATGCAATATTGGTTTAATGTAGACACTTCAACAATTACATGAACTGCTTAGTTTGTTCAAAAGGAAATACGAGCCATTTCGGAACCTTCATTACACAGTTCCTTCATTTTTCTGACCTTTCCTTGCAGTGACAAGGAAAACCCCTTCCTTCCATGTATTTAATTGAGTAAACTAAGCAGCAGGATTCTCATGAGATAAAATGTCAGCTGCAGCCATCTTCAAACACTTCCCAGAGATCTCCCTTTGTTTTTTTAAGGTACATTTTAATCACTCCAGTAAAATCAGAGCTCTTAAATAGTTTATTTTCTGTCTGGATTCAAATTTGTCATTTCCATGCATGCAACATTAAGGACTTGCACTTGTATGGGGTTTAAATTCATAGATTAACAATATCTCTTTAGAGCTTCATTTCTTACTTACTGATTTATCACTGTTTCAGAGGAATTCTCTACCTAAATTGGTTTTAATCCTTTTGCTTCAGAAGCAATTATAGAAAATCATTTCTATAGATTACAATATTATATTACTAAACTCCAGAAGATTTCACCTAAAAAAAGAAAAATTGCACTGAGGTGTCAAAGAGCGAATAGAGAAAAAGCTCTTTCTACAGACCAGATATTAAGCAATTCCTCTGCGAAATGTGCAAAAATGTGTGAGTAAATGCAATATATTAAAAGCTGAGAAGGAATATTGGCTCTGCTTTCAGAGAGGACATGGTTTGAGAACGTGGCACCAAAGGCTTAGAGTTTGTTCCCTAGCTCATGGCTTATCCCTGCCTGTCCCTTAGGCTTCTAACTGGATTTATTCCTGGCTTTATCAACATCAAACCCAGCAAGAGTGAACTTGGAAATGGACTTTGTAAAACAAATTAGAACGGAAGGGTGGCATTGAGAAAGCGAAGCGCTTATAAAGTAGAAAAACTACTCCAATTAAAAAAAAAAAAAAAAAAAAAAAAAGAGTGAGAAATACTTAAAAAT
>JAHLSL010000019.1:15074415-15112251 GCA_025920805.1 Petroica traversi
GCAGTGCCGCTGGCGGCGCTCCCCGGAGCGCCGGGAGCCGAGCGGGAGCGCACAGGCGCCTCCAGGCCGGGATGGCGCTTCTCAGGAAAATGAGGAATAACTGAGAAACTGTTGGACTCTTGAGCAGGAAACGCTTTCCCCATCCGTGTTAGCCTTGGCTGTCTGGCAGCAGCACAGCTCTCCTTTAGCGCTGCGGGTCCGAATGTCCTTCCAGCGTGTTCGCACACCCGCTGGGCACTGCCTCCAGTGGGAGAAAGTACTAGAAAGGGGATCAGTTCGAGCCTTTTTTTCCTATTCTCATCCACCCATAAGGCTTCGGTGTCCTCAGTGTCACACAGGAGCCATTCCCTGCCGATGTCACCCCCGGACCCGGCGCGGTGGCCGCGCAGGGCACTCGCACCCTCTGCTGGTGCTCCGCAAGCGAACTCGAAAGCTGTTCATAGATTTATCTGCCCCTCATCCTTCTCTCTAGCCGTCATGCACCGACTGGCTGGACGGATAAACAGCCAGTTTTAAGGAAATGGGTCAATAAATGAGATTTAATACTTGTCTTTCTAGGATATGTCCATTTAAAACCACTTTTATTTCAAGTGTGTTTTTATTTTAAGGTTAAAAGGACCAAAACTATTCAATATCTAATGTGAAAACAATACTATCCGATTTCAAAGACATAGGAAAAGTTTATTTCAATAACAGTTTCTAAAATTCTTATTTTTGTTTTAATAAATAAACTTTTAAAGTATTTCCACTAGTATGTTTTACCATGAGTGTTTTACCATGAGTATTTTACATTAGCTTTACTACTTACAGTTAACTTAGTAGGAGAAAACTACAGGGATAATATCCCAGAAAATTCCCCCTACTCCAAGTTAAACATATTGTTATGGATCATAATCCATAGTAGTAAAGCCTATATAATAAGATGCCCTCAAGAATTTCCTGCACACTTTTTGGGACAAATCTTGCAATCTTTCTGTAAATGGCAACTCATAGAGACTGACAATCATACACTGACCTGGGTTCATGAGTAAATATTTTACATCCGAGAACGTCCCAAGCTTAGCATCCTGACCCATAAGTAAGACGTTCATTTATTGAGTTCTCTGGTCAACAAACACAGGAAAAAGAACATATTTTGGTTAACACTTCTACTTCAGAATGAACACTGATTCACATTCAGTGGGCTCTCTTGTTGTAAGAACTGAATGCAGGAAAGAGTTTAACATTTCTCTTAGCTGAAACACACTTGTATTTATTTTGAATGGTCATGTTACTTGTTGAGCATTTCATGTGTAAGTCCCTAAGGAGCCACCACATCTCACAATTGACTATCATACCACAAACTGTTTTTTTACATTCTCTGAAAGTGAACTACATTTAGAAGTATTTAATGTAAACCTTCAGAACTGATTACAGTTTTTGCTGTGATTGTGAAAGGCTCTGCACAAACATGAGGCTGTTGTCCTCTGTAAGTCATGGATTACAAAGAGTTAAGAGAGTGAGAGTGGAGTGGTCTCTACTGTCCCCTAATTCAGCCCTACCTGGACTCCAGGAAAAAAATGTTGCAGTTAAGGTAGACAGTCCCACTAATGGATAAATGTCTCCATGAACTTTCCTGTAGCGACACTGAGCCAGTTTTAACCATTGAATTTCTAGGCAGACCTTCATAAAGTGGCTGCATACAGAAGAGGACTTGAAAAATGACGTCAAGGTCATTATATGTCCTCATTTTTCCTTTGCTCTGAACAGGTGCCTCTTTCAGCTTGCCTTTGATGCAGATGAGTCAGGAAAAGGTTTGGTTTTTTGTAATATATTGCATTAGCACTGGTCTTGCCAAGAAGATGTCAATAGTCCAGAGACTGCTACTGAACCAATAGAGTTATAAAGAGGTATTACTAATGCACCTCTCTCAGTGGCATCAAAGCATTTGTCTTTATGATCTAAATTATTTAAGTCATTACAGCCAAGACAGAATATCTACTATACTGTAAACCAAAAAAGTATTTATCTTTTGGGAAATTGTGTTTTACACAACTCCAAATCTCAGAGCCTCTTGTGTTTTTCAGTGAAAATTCAGGCTTTGTATTTTTACTTTCTATTCTACTTATCAATGTTTATACAATATTTGAGTATTTTAATAAATAATAATCATCTCTACTGCTGCTTCAAAGATATTTCTCAGCCCTTGTTTTCAAAAGTGAAAAAAATCAGAGACACCTGATTAAAATGTTTTTGTATATAAATCTGTAATAATTTAAAAATCAAAGTAGCCATTATATTTTAAAAGTATTAAATGGATAACAATTGAATTCTATTATGTCAGTGAGCAACTCTGCCAACAGGCAAAGTTTAATTTTTTTCCAGATAAGAATGTGAATATTTTAAGTCTTCATCCACAGACATCTGTGTTTTCTGGTGGTACGGTTTTATGATCTTTGCTCACTACCATTAATAAATGAGAAATAAGTGATAGATGTTGAAAGCAGATAATAATGATTGTTTCATTTTACATTCCAGCCATTTGGTCGTAGCTGATGTCAAACCACATCAAGCACTAAAGAACAGAGTGTGTGTACTCTGGGAACACATCTCTGTAATGCTGAAAATTAGTCTTTTGTTCTCGGTTATGGAGGTCAGCAATTTCCAAATCACAGAAGGCAGGGAAACTTCACTAATGCTCATCATTTCTAACATGCTTTTGCTGTAGCCACATTAAATTGACCACTTGGTTAACTGTATTTCTCAACACAATTCTCTGGATCATAAAACTGTCCAAATGCACCATCAAGGCAAATGAAGCATCCTCATGTGCCCTTTAATTCCAGTGGGTGCCTGTTTCCTCAGTGACCTCCTGACTCAGTTTCAGAGCATTCCAAGACTGGCAGCATTGTACAAAGCTGTGCTGCCTGTGAGAGTTCACATGGACAGGGGCTGTAGTACAGGGCTGAGGCTGTCAAAACCAATATCTTCTTGTTCTCCTGAAGCACCAAATACAAAACATCTTCACTCAAAAAAATGAGTCAAGTTAATGCCTTTTGCTGTGGCTGCTGCAAGAGACAGTCATTCCCAATGGGTTTGGTCTTGAACGCAAAGAAATTAAATCCATCACAAGGTCAGAGCCTTGTCCAAGAGCATCAATAGATTGGTAATGTGCCTACCTGCTGCTAGGATGAGATTATGAGTATTTAAGTGATAATACAGAATACAAAAGGGGGTAGAAGAGAGAAGGAAAGCTTTTAGATATCTATGCTTTTTAATATGTGGAGAAAATTGCAGCTCTTTTATTTTTTTTATGGAGATGGATAATTTTGCATTCTTGAGGTGATTTTTTTGTTTGTTTTTCTGAATGAGACTATTTATCTGTAGTGTTGAGTAACAGGGGAGCTATTACAACACATGATGTTGTGTCAGCAGGTTCTTGTCTCTATCAAATAAAAGATTAGTCATGAGAGGGAAAAGAAGTTTCCTAAAGGAGACCAACCTTTGGATCATGTAACAAAGCCCCCCTGAAGGAGACAAAATGGGGTTTTCTCCAGGATAAAATTATGCAGGGAGATCCATTCAGGAGCACAGAAACTACAGTCCTGGTGCTAAGTGAAGGACAGGCTGCAGGCCATAGCTTTAGTTTAGTTAAGCTCTATCTTTTCCATGCCTTATTTGCCGTCATGGACACAGTCAACAGCCCTGAGCCAGGGGAAGAGCTGCATCACTGGAGACTTTTTCTGGCCTTCAGCATTACCTCACTTAAGCAAGGCACATCTCTGTGCTCAGAGACCCTCTGTCTGTCTCAAAGTCCTTTGAACCTTGATATCTGAGCACATTCCTAAGCAAATTTGGTTGGCTTTGACTTTTGATTGACAGGTGAGCAACAAGCCCTGAGAGCAAATACTCAGGAAGACACGATGATGCCAGAAATAATTTAGGCATCTTCCACATGTATGCAGAGCTCAGAGAGTTGTTAGCAGTTGCAGCAAGACTGGAAATGAGAGGGTGGCCCTGACAAAGGCAAAGTTTGGATGTACTTTCTCAGAAATAAGCCAGGTAATGAGTGTATTTGGACATCTGTGGCTAAAGTGGGTTGTCATGTCCTTATTCAATTCAAATACAATCATCATAGTGGATTTTAAATAACGTAATGGCTTATTTGGACATAGAAGCATATGAAATATAAAATTGCTGTTCTTGAAAATGCCCTTTACCCTCCCACCTCAGTCCTGTACATGAAACAGTAGTGCTCTGTTTCTAAGTTGGCTTCAAATCACTAGTGTGTTTCTCATTTATAAAATACCTTTTACAGCCTAATTGGGAGCAGTTTAATTCTCAGATTCTCAGCTTCTAACTAGACCAGTTAAGAGTCCAATTGACTGTAACGACTCAGAAAGAGGCTCTTTTGGAGCTTTTACAATATGTCACGTAAATTGGTGTTCAGGGTCTTTAAGAAAAAAGATTTATGTTATATTTAACTAGAATATTATTCACGTGATAGGAGCCCCATGACATAATGGATGGTAGATGCTTAGAAAATTGGTCGTAGTTTGTGGCCTCAAGGCCAATGAACATTTTACCCTGGAAAATGGTCCACAGTGTAATGTATAAGCCCATATCACCATAAGAACCTAGAAATCTCAGATGCTCATTTGCTTGTTCAGTCATTGAATTCTATTCCCATTTATCAGTGCTCATGAGTGTCCCACCTAATCTTGTTATAATTATGAAATCATACTTATTCATCATTTCCCTTTGGTGACTGGACAAACTGACTTCCTAGATAGGACTTACCTTCAGGAATCCATTCTAAAAACCCTGTTAAAGTCATTTATTTTATAAATAAAAATGTTCAAAAATTGTGAAGCTTTTCCAGTAAATATAGATACTACACAGTTTTCAGCTATGGCTGTGCAGTAACACAGCATGAGTTGCATCCAGAAAAAAATATATAAATGGGTTTGATTTTTCTTTTTTTTTAACCATTTCTGAAATAATTTCTTCACTATCCCCTGCACTTTGGCACTTGGATGATTCTTAGGAGATGTGCTACAGATAGAGGAACTTTTGCTGCACGGGTGAACTGCCCAGTAGGGAGAGGCAGAACTTGTTCTGCAGAAATAATTAATACAGATAGCCTTTCTCTTGAAGGGCTTTTAGTCAGAAACAAAAAAGGTGCCCATAGGATTCAGGCATTTGAACAGAATGAGTCGAGATGCCGAGAGGTACCAGTGGCAGGATTTGGTGGGTTCTGCTGCTTTGAAGTGGCAGGACTGGACTTTTTAGTTCCATTCCCACCATAATTAATCAACTGGAAGGTTACATTAAAAAAACACCTTCATCTCTCACTCCTCCAATTCTCTACATCCACCATCTGGTTTGTCTCATTGTAATTTTAATTCTGTGGAACAGAATTTCTTTTGTTATTACGTATTTGTGGTTCCAGGTCATTGTAGAGGCTTCCAGCAGAAATTAAACTACAATTCATAAATAATAAAATCAGAACATTTTCCTGAGAAATTTTCTTTACATTGCTAGTCCCATTAACAAAGGCATTCTTTCTCTAAACAAAAATGAATGTTTTGAGTACCTATGAGAAATAAAAAGGAGATGTTATTTATTTTCTGCTGTGGGAATTTCAACCCAGTCCACCTCCCCCTCATGCTGATAGAAAGTCAGTCACCTACTAACTTTTCTGAGAGCACATCTAGGTAATACATTTCTTTTATTAACAAAATGCTACATCACAACATGCTGCATGTGATCATTACAGTCACTTAAGGCATCTCTAGTTCCAAGGAGGGAGGAATTACCTGGCAGAATTTTCCAATCACTTATGGTGGCAAATTTTTGTAGTATCATCTTAAAACAAGAGATAGTTTAAAAATAAATAAATAAATACAAACATACATACATACATAAATAAGGCAAGGAAGCGTAACTTTGTGGTCCTTGGTCATAGTTCAAACATGCAAGCACATAAATGAGCTTAGATTTCCTTTGTTTCAGATACAGGTAAAATAAGTTTATCTGCTCTGTGACATTCAGTGTGCCATCATTTTCTAAAGAAAACTGTCATGTACACCCAGCTGTAGCTAGAAGCCAAGAACCTTTATAAACCATTCCATGCCAGACTTCCTAGGCTGGCAGGTTCTCTTTATGGCAGGTCAAAGACACAGAGAAACCTAAAACACCAGATGAATTTTTGTAAAATTTGGTTTATGTAGTGTACCTCAGATTCTGCTGTCCTATGCCCCAAAATAAGGAAGGAGGAGTCAAGCAGGCGGTGTGAAATCCACTTTGCACTCAGTATAAGGGCTCTAGGAGACACAGCATCTGTGCAGTAAGAGCAGTCATAGAAGACACCATGTTAAACTTTCTGCTCAGTGTTAAATTCAGGACTAGAAACAGAAAATCAGTGCAAAGCACACCCTCATCTCTTTCTGCTCCAGCCCACAGATAAGCAGACTGATGTGACAGCAAACTGAATTGTACCTAAGAAATACAGTTTGGTTCCAGAAAGCCCAAAGGGGCTACCATGCACAAAAGAAATAAAGAAACATAGTTTAGGGCCTTCTTTCAAAGCAGACAGCTGTGAAAAGAGGGTTGTTTATTTTACCACAGAAAGGGCAGAACTCAGAGTGTATGTGCAGGCAAAATGCTGAAACTAAGCTCTTTTTGTGAGCTCTTCTTGTGAGCTTTTTCTCACAAGTTTGTGAGCACCTTCTGTAGGGAAAATTACCTTAAAGTGTATCATATTGATCTGCAATATACTTTGCAGATGTCAATCTATACCTAGCCTTGCTGCCTACAGCATATGAGGAAGTGAAATAAAATTGACTCTGGGCTTAATGACATGTAACAATCTTGGATGAATAATGTATATATGGTCAATCCCCAATTCTCAGGAGACCATCAGCCTAACTTTAATGTTTGAGACAAGCAACTGTATGTTTTAGATTTATCACTTGAGTCCTAATGCACTTGCCAAATGACATTAATATTTAAAAATTCAAAAATATACTATCAGCAGAAAAACAGGCAGATTTACAGTTAGGGAGGTTTTCTTTGGTTAGCCTTTAACACATACCTCCTTTTTTGGAGAGTTTAGGAAAACTACTAGTCTTTTAATCTGCTTTCATATTATGGAAGATATTTAACTTCCTATTTTAAGCCAAGAAATATATGCAAAAGCCAGGTTTTAGGTAGTTCTGATATAATCAAAGATCCTCTGTAATCTCCCTACTAAAGTCTTGTATATGTGTATAAGATTTGTTTTAAAAATACATGAACATGACAAACTTCTTTTGAAGTCATGAGACCTCAAAACATAGAAAAACAGAAAATCCAATCAAGCAATAATTAGATGAGAACCTCCTATAACACATTTGTTACCAAATAAGCAATTCTTTTTATTATTCTTCCTGAATCATCCTGGAACACGTTAAAAACATAATATGCTTTCTACAGATTGGATTTGGCTCAGTCTTTATCTCTATTTCCTGATTAGTTATTGTGGTGCTAGGTGATGTACTTGGGAAGTGAATTCCCACATTATTGCTAGAACAGGTAGAGAGTGAGCAGCACCACTGTATTTGTCTCCAGGCTGCCTGACAGGACAGGTTGCCTGCTCGGTTGAGATTTGTTTAGGAGACACTGTCATTGATGGTGAAAACATTCAAATTGTGAACCTATTTTACATTTGAAAATACTTTAGAATTCGGGGTAGAGATATTGTTTTTCTTTGCTCCATTGCTCTCCAAAGACAGTAGAGAGATTGATTTCACATTTAGAATATGAGTGTAAATTGTTATGAGGTATTTCTTCATATTTGAATTGTGTGTTAGAAGAATATGCTCCACTATGCCATGAAGTAAAAAGAGACCTTTTTGTTTGTTTCCAAATATGATGAGTATAGTTTATAAATAATATACTTTCTGATAGCTGACTGTTCTGTTCATTAGAAGCTGAATGTAAAGAAATACTGAGCAACAACAAACAATTCAGATCATCCTCAGTGCTGGCTCTAATACATCAGGGTCTCAGAAAGTTTATAGATTGATTCTATTCTCCTGAGCTCCTTAAAAAAGGAAGTTTAACACTAACAGGTGACAAACTCTCTTGTGCCACTGTTTTCTCAAAGGTGGTCTGAGAGAACCCATGAGCATCAAACCTCACAGCAGATGTGGTTGTTAAGTAGCAACAGGCAGAGTGTGACTCCAGGCAACAGGCCAGTCCCCCTTGAAATGACTGAGATGAAGGGATCGAGTGCAGTCCCATCAGGTTTGAGGATGACACCAAGCTGAGCAGTGCAGTTGTCACACTTGAAGGGCAGGATGACATCTAGAGGAACCTGGACAAACTCCAGAAGTTGGTCCAGGGGAAGGAATCTCACGAGGTTCAACAAGACCCAGTGCAAGCTGCTCTGTCTGGGTCAGTGCAGCCTCCAGGCTGGGGATGAACAGATCGAGAGCAGCCCTGCTGGGAAGGACTTGGGGCTGCTAGTGGGTGAGAGGATAATGCTGGACATCAGCCAGCAATGTGAGCTTGTGGCCCAGAAAGCCAAATGTGTCCTGGACAGCATCAAAATAATCATTGACAGCAGGCTGAGGGAAGGGATTCTGTCCCTCCACTCGGCTCTGGTGAGACCCCACATGCAGTGCTGCATCCCCAGCTCTGGAGTGCAGCTCTGGAGTATCCAGCACAAAAAGGACATGGACCTGTTGGAGAAGGTCCAGAGGAAGCCACCAAAATTACCAGAGGGCTGGAGCACCTTTCCTATGAGGAAAGGCTGAGAGAATTGGGATTGTTCACGCTGGAGAAGACAAGGGTGACCTAATTGTAACACTCCAGTACCTTAAGGGAGCCTACAAGAAAGACGGGGACAAACTTTATACAAGGGCATGTAGTGATAGAAGGGGGGATGGATTCAAACTGAAAGAGGGTAGGTTTAAATTAGAGATTACAGAGAAATTTTTCACTGTGAGGGTAGTGAGGCATAGGAACAGGTTTCTCAGAGAAGCTGAGGATTCTCCATTCCTGGAAATGTTCAAGATGAGGCTCTGAGCAACCTGGTCTAGAGGAGGTGTCCCTGTGGAAGGTCTTGCTGCCTATGGCAGGGGGTTGGTACTAGATGATCTTTAGGGCCCCTTCCAACCCAAACCATTCTAGGAGTCCATGAAATTCCTTACAGATCATTAAGAGCATGTTTATCTAAGTAATGTCTGTGACACTATGCAGTAGTAAAATACTACCCAAAGTATATTAAAAGTATATACACATTATATTTATATATGGATGTTACATAGTTTTACAGAGCACAGCACAGTTTTTACAGTTTCCTTTGTCCAGAAGAGAGAGATTGAAGACATCCTTCAATTCTTCCAAAGCATGAAACAAAATCTGTAGCATAGGATGAACATATTACTGTATTATTACTGTACAGAAGCTGGTCCATTATTGCATTTAAATGTCAGCACTCACTACGATTTTAGGGCATTCACCAAGTCATAAGTGATCTCTGTCACTTACCTTTTCAAGGGAAACACATTTTAAACTCATATTTTATTCTCAAGCTGTCCTTTTAAAAATTATCTACTTCATAAAGACTCTAGATGAGTTTTCTGAGATTTAACAAGAACATATTCACTACTGAGCCTTTCCTAATAACTTTTATGCTACAAATTACTAAAATGGCTGAAGCCTTCTTTCAAATTTTGAAGTACTGAAGTGCAGGGCTATAAAATTTTATTCCATAATAATTTTGCACTGTGTGAATATTTAAATCAATCTAAAATTGATGGGGGGAAATTTTATCCATGAATGTTTAACTTACACCACATCTTTTGGGAAGAGATTAATAGCCACAGGAAGAAAGATGAGGCAATGATTTATTTTATAGCCATTTAAGTTTAAAGACTTTTGAAGATGCATTCTGAAACCCAAAGGTTTAGTTACAGGAAAGAGGAATGCTTGGAGTCATCTTAGATGGAACTGCAGAGGTATTTTATAAAATAAGCTGAGTAAAGGACAGCTGACAATTTTAATCAAAAATTTCTCTAAAAGATCCAGTTAATAATAAAATTTAAGAATTATAGAAAATTTGCTTTGAAAGGGAATGTGAAGGTTATCCCATGAGTTTATAGAGTCACAGAACCATAGAGCCATGGAAAGGTTGTAAAGGTCACCTAATTCCAGCTACCCTGATGTGGGCAGGGACACCCTCCACTAGACCAGGTTCCTCAGAGCCCCATCCAGCCTGGCCTTGAACACTTCCAGGGATGGGGCATCCACAGCTTCTCTGGGCAACCTGTTCCGGTGCCTCACCACCCTCATAGTAAAGAATTCCTTCCTAATAGCCAATCTAAATCTACCCACTTTCAGTTGAAAATTCCTACCCCTCGATCCATGCATCACTCCCTCATAAAGAGTCCCTCCTGTCTTGGGGGATCTCTAGAACAGTCCCTCATCCAGCAAAAATAGTAGGAGTTATGCTCCTAAATTGGCTTTAAGCCAAACATTTCCAACATTTAGACCTTTTTCAGGTGAAATTGATCTCAGCACCATAAAACACACCCTTTTCTCCGTGTAAATCTTGCTAGCCCTAGAGTTAATAACTTTCTTCATTGCTCAAAGCTTGGAATAGGAAGAGAAGGGAGTTAGACAGGTTTATTGATGACTAAAGAAAAAGTTTTAAAGAACTTTTCACTCATACTGAGTGTTATTTTTAAACTACAAGAATAAAAAAAATTATTTTCATGTAGTCCTGATCTCAAGACTATAGTTAAATAAGCATAGTTACACAGACACAGATCTTTTAAATAAGTTAGCTCTGTTCCTAACTTGTGGAGTCTCCTGGGGGTTCTTTTTCAGTTCTCAGGGACGTAATGGATGCGTTAATGACACTCTTATGTAGCTTGGCTGTATTCCCCTTTATTAAAGTTATATCATCTAATCTAGGCACAATTCACTCTAAATCCCAAACTTAAAGCTCTACAAAAGGTTAAAAATATATTTAGAATTAATGAAATCCAAATTACATAGTTTCTCAAAGCCAGTGTGCTTGTAAAATGAACCCTCTCACTGCAGCAGGGATAAGTGAAGCTTAAAATGACTTTATAAAGAAAAGGCATTTTTGCCCTGTATGGATCAACTGTTTTGTAAAATATTCCCTCTCTTCTGAAGAGAGATGAAAACCTGCTGTTTCTGTGAAAAACATGAGTGATTTCACCTAGGACAGTACAGATGGGGCCAGAGAGGGAAAGACCATATGAACTTTCAAGTCCAGTATGGCACCATCCAAGTAACTCCCAAGTCACAAGAGAACTGACTGCAAGGGAAGGAGATGAAATCAGACACAATAATTACAAGACTTAATCCTGTTGAAATTAAAAGCAATGGAATTTATTTCCATTCTATTTCCTTTTTTTTTTTTTAATTTCCTATTAGCAATTGTTTGTGTGAAACCCTCCTTTGTGTTTAGGTTGGCCAATCACCAGGCTTTCATTTTGGTGACCCTCCAGTTGGAGACTCGGTTCTTGATTGAGATCCAAATCATGTCCACCACATTTTGAACAGAATTAGAGGTCTTTCTGTCTTCTTGTATGTTTTTAAGCAGTTACCATTAACTTATAGTTAGACCTTTCAGGAATGTTTCCTTAAAGCGCATGAAAGAGGTGGGGTCTATATAAATTTTGCACAGGATAGAACAAGCAAAGAAAAATTTTAACGTGGAAAAATGCAAATAAATGTATGTAACATTATCAGAAGAAAATGTAACTTTATCAGGGAAAAATAACCTTACCTGAAACAAAGGTAATAAGTGAAAAAAGAGATTTTAAAAAATCTAAAAATCAGTTCTAGAAGAATCAACAAACCAGTAAATTAGACATTAATTGTAATGAAATAAGGTAAGAGAAAGTTAGTTGAGTCTGGTCTGTATAAAAGATTCTTGTGATCTACACGTTTAATCTTTGCCACTCTCTGTCATGCTCTCTTTCTGACTCTGGCAAATAATTTTCAGAACTAAATGACTCTTTAATTAAGAAAACACCAGAAATTTGTGCAGAATTACAGAGATTTTTAAAAGGTGAAAGAAGGATAGAATTTTTTTTAATGTTTGAAAAAAAAAAGTAGAAAAGTTTATATAATATGACTAAAGAAGAACACAGCAAAGAAAAAGAGTGAAATGTAAGTAAGAATGATAAGAAATCAGACTGAAGAAAACTGGGGTCAATGCTTTTGATAAGAAGCTGTCCAGAGGTGTGAAAGGTTCCCCAAGGCAGCACTGGCACCCCACCCCCTTAACCTGTACATTTGCCCTGGATAAAGCAACAGAAATGGAAAGAAGAGCCTTTCAGTTTCAGGGGAAAAGTAACCACTGAGGAAAGGGCTGAGATACCAACTTCTTATCCTGTCTCAGTAGTCCGAGCACAGGAAAACTGTCCAGAGACTAGGAAATCCATATGCAGGGCAGCAGAAAAGACGAACTACATGAGGCAGATCTAACACCTTCCATGCCTGATATTCTAGGACTGCAAGACTGAAGCACGCGTTGCTAGACGAAGGACTGTGGATTGTCTGTCCCTTCTGATTTGGGCCATGCACTTTCTTGTCACTGGTCTAGACAGAAATTTAAATTCGTATGAAATGTCTTTTCCAATAAGTTTTTGGAAACACTGTCCTGAGGAGTGTATCAATGGTTAAGCAGTACCTTGCCGCTAACATTTTCAGCAGCTTAACATCATTTGTTTAACCTATTGTTTAAGCAGAGGAGGGGAAGGGTAGGTTCTACATCTGTATTTTTATCAGATACATGCTTATTGGAAGT
Source organism: Petroica traversi (assembly GCA_025920805.1). Classification (NCBI taxonomy): domain Eukaryota; kingdom Metazoa; phylum Chordata; class Aves; order Passeriformes; family Petroicidae; genus Petroica; species Petroica traversi. Next base: position 15,087,230 of record JAHLSL010000019.1, read on the forward strand.
TTTAAAGTAAGCCCTTTTGGCTATGGCTAATGGGTTTTTAAATAACGTCCAATGCTAGCTTGAAGCAAAGCACCCTTATTGAAATCCACATATATTGTTTTTTAAATGACTAACACTGATTTAAACAACGGTATTAAAATAACAATCTAATACTCAGTATGAATTTACAGCAGTGAAAACAATGTTAGATAAAATTCATCACAGCAGTTCAGGAGGGGCCTGAGAACTAGTACACAATCAATTACATCCTGACTGGTAAGTCACTTTACAGTGAATTTGTTTTTATGTAAATTTTCATTGTTAGTTGCCCTCCATCAAAAACAAAAAATAGAGTGATCAAATTATAGGTGATAGAGCACTCCAGAGCAGAATGAACATTATGACACCACAAGAAAAATTTATCTAAATATCATAAAGTAGCAAAGTGATTTCAGTTGAATTATTTTGTTCATCTGTTTGTATTTCCATATGCTCACAAGTTAATGGAGTAGTTATAAGCACAATATCCTTTGGTTTCGTGCATCTTCCAAAAAGCTTTAATTGCAAGGGCGCCAGTCCTTGAAAGCAATTTGAACATTTATTCCCTTCCAGTCTCCTTCATTTCATTATATTTTAAGTACATATGTGATTTTCATGAACAGTCTTATTGCATGGGTCAGGTCAATCAGAGTCTGCCACATTAATGATTAGGTCAAGCATTATTACTGGCAGGTATTTTTGTCTTTTTCAAATTGGTCTTAACTGATGAATGACAAGACTGCTCAAAGAGCTTTTATATTTTATTGCTATGATTTTTATCCAACTCTGCTGTCTTTCCAAGTGTCATTGACTATTAACAACGGTCTCTACACAGAGAACTGTGAAGGGCAGTTAGTGATTCACTTTAAAATATTTTCTTTTCTTTTACCAAGAAGAGATGTAATCATCCAAATAATCGTATTTATATTGCCTCTAAATTTATGAAATAATTTTATGTTAAGGGACTTTCATTGGGATTTCATCCATTTTAAAAGAGGTAAAAGCTGAATTAATTCATAGATCTGGCTTTCATTCAATAGTAAAAGAAGCCAAAAGAGTCCAGTTACAGAGTACTTATCCAATTCATTGGAGAAAGTGACTGAAGGCAGAAAGAAAAAAGCCTAGCTCTTTTGATGCAATTTCATTTCTGAGAATTAGAAGCAAAAGCCAGGCTGGAGTGATATGTATTTTTATACTGTATAAATATAATTGTCCTGCAGTAAAATTCTGCAGATAATAATTTGGCTTGTTGATAATTCAACACCATGTTTAAAGCTGTATTCATAAGCCTGACACCACTTTAAAAGCCTGCCAGGTGCTTTCACCAATAGTAAAAAAGACATTTTTACACATTAGATAATGGCACAGCCTCCAAGAGGAATGAAGAACAGCTTTGACTAAATAGCATATCTTTTTAAAAAAACAGAACATTAAAAAAAAAATCTGTTCGTACATTCATGATACAAACCTGCCTCAGAGAGCTTTCTGAAAAATAATTGAAAGAAATTGAAATACAAACACACTAACAGATTTTAATTTGATGTAAGTGGGATTTCTTAAGTGACTGGTTCATTGACCCTGTACAACAGGCAGCCTCACAAGTAATCTTTTGCTTCTCTCTCTTTATTTTCCATTTTTACAGTTTATTTTGTCTTATAATAATGTTGCAAGCTATCATCCTCTTAAGAGCCATGAAGTTCTCTAGAAAGAATTAATATATTCTAGTAAATGTACTGAGAAAGAAAGGAAAGAGAGTATAACTTCAACAGCAGGCCTGCTAATGGGACATAATATGTAGGCAGGAAAGAAGTGAAATAAAAATATGGAAAATAGAAAAATATAGTGAACTACAACTGTAAAATTAGTGAGACGACTGCACTTGAAAAGGCAAACAAAATTCAGTCTGTATGGAGAGCTAAAAAACAATAGAAAATGGAAGAGTTAATAGCACTTGGAATGCATTTGAAACTAATTAAAGGGAATAAAGTCATGAACGTGCTGAAAGCAAAAACTGTTAAAATGTGAGGACATTACGAATGGCATTCTGGAGCTGGCTATTTCTTATTTGTAGCAATCACCCTGGCCAAAAAAAAAAAAAAATAAAAGCTAGTTAAATGCACTCATTAAAAAGTTAACCTTTAGTGCAAACATAGGACAGGACTGCAAAATTACATTAAAATATAGATCTGAGAAATTAAGCTAGAGAAATACAATAAAATTTAGCAAATAATGGCAACCATTTGTGTTATGAAATAAGATCTTGTCACCTGAAAAAAACACAGCAAAAGAAGATCCACTGGATCCACTCAGTATCCAACCTTAGGATTACTGCTGGAATACAGAAAGGCATGTTAGGAAAATTAGGGATTGTGGCACACCAGAAGAACTACTACAAAAAGAGCCTAGTTTGTTCAGTCCAGAAAAATGAAGGCTGGCAGCAAACACACAAAAAGACAAAAGTGGTTTAAAGGATTTTGAATAGAGAACATAGATGTTAAAGAGAGAAGATGTAAAGAAGAATTTTATCTAAGAGAAAATGGATAATAAACAATCCATGAAAATAGTTAAAATAAAGACTAGTAGGTTCTTTTCATCAAAATGAAACCTTCTGGTAGGAGACATGAGGAAAAGCAAAACCTAATTTCTGTTACAGTCACCACCAAAACTTACTTCTAAATTTTGGTTCTTTTGTACCTCTTCTGAGGTTTAGATCTTTACAAGGAAATGTCATTTTTAGCATATTAATTCCTACAATCCTCTTGAAATTCCTAGAATAAAACTTTATTGTGTGTCATTTTAAACCCTGTAGTAGGAGTTTCCTTATCAGCTAGTTGTCTAATTTCATCATCAATGAAGAAAAATGCAAAATCCTGTAACAAGATTTATCTGTTAAACAATTTTAGTGTTTTAAGTGTTTGTGTGAGATAATTTTCCCCCTCAAAATTATTATTCCTTCCTCTTCTCTGAGAAGAGTCAGTTGAGTAGATAAGACATTGTCTAGAGCATAGAAATGTATATTTGATACACAGCAGGCACTGTAAAGATCTAAGAACTAAAGTGGAAGAACTGTCTGGCCATTTTCAGGGCACCACACCAAAATTCAGGAAAGATAAAAAGAGAAAAAAGTAATTCCTTGTATAGAATCTGTTTCCCTCTTGTCAATGTATCTGCTTTTACAGCTGGAAAAGGGCACATGTTGTTGTCATTTTATCCACTAAGATAATATTGAACTTGGAAACACATTGTACCACCTCTATGACGGCGTGCAAGAGAAAGATGTGAACAAGTGACTGAAGGCTGGTTTCCACAAATCTCACAAATTTGTTTTTCTTACTACATTTCCAGACTTAGTGTCTTTGTCACTAGAGCAAAGACTTCATCATGACTTTTACAGCAAATTTTTATCACTAACTTTAAAGAAGCTTGCAACAAACCCTTCTGTACCAGAAACTGCTCAAGTGATTTAATTTCAAAGAATTCAGAGCAAACGCAGCACAATATCTTCAACATGCAAGGTGTTGTCAGGAAGTAGCACTTGTTCACTGCTTAAGTGAGAAAAATATTATTTTAAATGCCCACAGTCTCTTTAGCTTGATAGTTATTTCTTAGGATGGTTCTAGGGACTAGAATCCCCATATGGAAAATTCATTTGACCCTAAAGATTTTCCTAGGAAAAATGATCTCCCAAGTGTATGTATGAAGATTCCAAAAGCACATTTGCAAATGTTAACCTAAAAAGTCAAAGTAAAAAAAAATTAAAGCATTGTGGTTAAAACTTCCTCTTTGACTAGTCTGAGACAAGCCCAGTAGACTGCAAAAGATTCCATGGGCCGTGTTAAAGCAATCAGGGTTAAAACAAACCCAGAAACTATTTAGTTTGACAGTATTTCCTAACAACTGAATGGGTTTGTGTAGAGGGGATATTGGCTTTTGATGTGCCAGCATTTGCCAATATTTGGTTTGTTATTGCCCCATATTGCACAGGCAGATGTCACCTGGCACTGTGTGCTCCAGCACTGCCAGGTCCCACTGCTCTGGTGGCAGCAATGGATTTGAAGACAACAAGCTCAAAAGGCTGGAAAGAGGACCAATGATCCTCATGTGTTTGAAACTATTTTGACGCAGTGCAACGAAACAGGGTACAGGGAGAGAGGAAGAAATGCTCACACAACAGAGCTACACTAAGTTAACCATGGGCTCCAAGACTCCCAGTCAACGTGCTGAAATAAAGGGTCACCTTATTCCTCATGAACACCTTGAGATTATTTTAGTGCACTTATGTGCTCGAGGACATAACTGGCTTTTTTTTGAGTACTCCACTAGAGAGCTTTGATTGGGTCAAAGGCCCCTGGTACAGCTGCAACATAAGTGTCATATCAATCATCAGTACCTGTACATTTTACAGGTGACAGATCAGTTAGTGCCAAAGAAAGAGGGGGACACCCTGCCTGTGGGACACCCTTTTGAGTCTCTGCATAAAAGACCACCAGCATATTCATTAACATAAGCTTTGATAGTAAACAAAGGGCTTCCCTTGGTTCTTTTCAAATTCTGATTAATTCAAAGCTTATTTCAAGGCAGCTGCAATGGAGGAAGGAAGTACAGACACTGATAAGCAGTGCTGATGGAAAAAAAATACATCCTAAAATGGAATTTGAAGCCAAGGAACTTTTTATTTACTCAGTTGCTGGGAAGAAACTTAGAACTACATATATGCAAAACTAATGGGCTTTGCAGAGATTTAGAACTACCAAAAAGTCAAGCAACTCTAAAGGTATGAATTCATCAGACACAAAATATTTTCTATTAATCTTCTCCCCCTGTTTTCTATTGCCATTTTCAAGGTTATGCTACATCCTCATTAACATACATATGCATAAATGTAATATTTTAGCCATTTGCTAAGCAAGCTTGGATTCTATTCCATCTCACGTCCTACAACTTAAACAGCCAAAGCAAAGCTCCTTCCAAAAGGACAAGACATATTAAGGAAATTGACGTTCTTTTTGTTTTCTGATTCCTAAACAGGTAACTAGGGTACATTTCTTTGAAGCAGCATATCAAATCTTAGGTACTGCTAATTGCAGGACAGCACAGAACAGAAAGTACTAAGAGATCCATAATGATTCTCAGTGCAGCCTTCAGGGGATTTAGATTATTTTCCTGGATGGTACCTTGGAAGTTGTATCCAGGGGGTTCTTAGGGTTTCATAGCTTAATCGGATCAGTAGGTAAGCCCAGTAATCCTACCAGTTACCACACACTCTGGCATGCCTGGGGCTTTAGTGCTCAGATCCCATAAATGCAATTTGTTCAGGAAAACCTCAGAGTTCCAGCATGACTGCACACCACACACTCTCTTGGAAGCACTGGACTTACTGTGCTCCCACTGCCTGAGCATGAACTACGTGTCACTGCAGGATCAGATTTACCACATCTGCAGGCCACCTGTGCTGTGCAAACACAATGAGCTAAGAAGAAATAACCAAAAATTTATTTCTTAGCCATTTAACCCATGCTTGTGATACTGATGTCCACAAAATTATGCTTGGCAAATGTGCTGGGAAAGGAGGGAGAGCTTTAGGTGAAAACACACCTTCTCCTGAGGATAGTATAATGTATTGACAGAGGGTGAAAAAAAAAGTTAAGGCCTTGTTAACTCTTCTCAAATGAAGGGCCTTTGTTTTTCATAAAAATTCACCATCTCAAAGTGTGTCACACCGATGACGTTACAGCATGGGAAAAATACAAGAAGATTCACAAGATTTTGAAGACAAGTTCATGAGCACAAGTTATCTATGCTTTGGAATTAAGCTGCAAACAGCAGTTACACCCCTGGCACCTCTGCAGGTTGAAATGGGAGCAGAGATGCCAGTGCTGCCTGCCCTGCCCTGTGTGGAGGGCTGCTGCCTCCAAAATGGGGGCTGCTGTGCTCCAAAACATTCCTGGCTAAACCAATTGCACACACCTCTTCTTAAATATGTCATCTTCCATACCTGTTAGTGTATTTTTCTCTCTGTTACAGCACCTATCTCTATTTCTTTTCACTACAGCAAAACAGCTACCAGAAGTTATGACTTTTATGAACTCCCTGTGGTTATGGAGACTGTCCTGAGCATCAGCTGAAGCCTCAAATCAGTTGCCATTTCTACAGTTGCACATAATGAAAGAACATTCCCTGACAGTCAAGTACAGCAGATCTGAACATCAGTTTGAAATCCTCCTGATAAAGAGAATTCCTGTACTAAAATACACAAATGAATGGCCTAAACTCAAAAAATATTTCTATTAGTCATGTTTCTGAAAAATTATGTCAATTATTTAGGCTTCAACTAGTTTCATAAAATTCTTCTTAATTGAATGTCTTCTGTTCTTTTTAAGCATTAATGCCATGACATAATTTTGCCATATGCAAAAATAATCTTTTTTTTTTTTTAAGTAAAATTACAGCTTTACTGTTTCACTAATTACTTTCAGTGGAGGAAGCCAAGCCTTTTAGTAGAGCAAATGTCCGTGTTGCCAGAGGTAGTTCAGGAGTTCATTACCAGATAGGAGCAGGTGTAGACCACACAACGGCTAAAATTACATTTTTAAAGGGCTACATAAAGTGATTTTTTATACTTTCTGAGGCTCCCTCATCTTCTAAAAGTTCAAGTGTAAGGGACTGAAGAAGTGGTCTAGTCATTTTTTTTTGAGAAGATTGCAAAAACAACTATGACAAAATTCCCAGGAGCTTTTCCATGTGAAAAGCTGGAATTGACAATACCTTCTGAGTTCACTGTAAGTATTTATCTGAAAGTCAAACCACCACTGCATCAACAAGCAAATGCTGCACATTTTTCAATATTTAAGAGAATGACAAGGGGAAATAGAAAACAGGATTTGTTGCATTATTTCTCAAGAGGCTTCTATGGTACAGTGAGAAAAAACTTCAAAATGTGGGCAAAAATCCTATTTCTTGTGAAAGCTGCATTATAACTTCCCAGTCTACATCTCTACTGTACTTGATCTGGTAGCTGCCAGGAGGGACCTAAAAAACAGCTTTCCCAAACCCCTGCTTCCAAGTTCTTACTTGCCCTGCAGCCAGTCTGGACCAATGTGCTCACAGGGTGTTTATTTTCCTTTCCTGAAGACAACACCACAGTCTTTCAAGAAAGGGTGCTGGGTTTTTTTGTCTGCCTGGCATCTGTTTTCTGGTGCTGTCAGACAGCAGCACAAAGGCCTGCAGGAACACAGCCCACCAGGCATGGAAAGCCACAGCCCAACCAGACTGGAAATCTTCTGGCCTGGGCAAAGTGCAGGCATGCTGGAGGCTTTACCCCCAGGTGAAGCAGCTTGCTAAGAGATACCCCAAGAGATAGGCTGCATATTAGTTAGTTACAAGCCTTGTCCTCAGTCTTAAAAACACCGCTAAAGGACACTGCAGGTTTAAGCATACACTATTACACACATCTTCTTTATATGTTATCTCCATTCGAAGAACATGTGGACACAATTTGGAAATCGTCCTAAATCTAGAAAACCCTGAGAGGCTTTTATTTATTTTTTTTTCCAGAAATTACTGTGACTTATTTCAGGCATAACCTGAGACATAATAGCAGTCACTTTAAAATGAAATATTCTTAGCTCCAAAGGACAAAGGTGTATTTTTTTGTATGAAAAGTGCAAGACACCTTGACAATGCTGTTGAAAGCAATTAAAAGAGATCGAGTTCTGAAGTCTCTGCTCAAGGAAAGTTCCCCTGGATTCCTTTATGTGTTGTGATACAGTTGTTCAATAACATATTTTCACTTATTCCCAGTTTTCTTGAATATTACATATTTGAATGCATTTTTAATATTAACTGCATTTTCTAATTTTTATTTTGACCAATTCTATACCATCCCTAAACTATAGATTTCCAATATTACACATTTGAGGAGGACAAGGAAAACTAGAATTAAACGCACTTCCATCAAAAGTACTTCAATAATGGTATAAACAAAAAGTGAGACTGGTCATTTACTTATCAATGAAATGGGGGTGAAACTGAGTTAGAACAGATTTTTTATAATCCATTTTTACAAGACTCTTTTAGAAACCCCCACTTACTAAAACAAAACAGAAAAATATTTTCCAATTCAAACTACCTGGAATGTGTTCTGCAGAAGGCAGAGTATAATTATTCAAATATACATTTGGCCAGTTTACAGAGTTAACACCCAGTGCCATGAAAAGAGCCATGGAATTCTGATGAAGCTGTGAGACCTTGGTTTTAACACATCTCCTGACACACACAGCACCTCCCACGGCAGCATGCTGCTCAGTGCAGAGTTGTGTGGGCTCAAAGGGAAGAAATCTATCCCCCAAACCCACATAAATCTCCCTCCCAGCACCAAGCCTCATGGTGATTTGTCTTCATCTTGGTATATTCAGGGGTTTTTTTACAGCAGTATCATAAAACAGAAGCTTCAAAACTGATCAGGCTAATGTTTATATTTTCTGCTCACAGTAAATGACAAAAATCACAAATGGTTTCCTCATAATATTATACCACATGAGGAGCTCAACAGGATACCCCACTGAAAGAATATGCAGATCCCACTGGCAACATTACAGCTTAATAATAAAAAGTTAAATCAAAAAAAGCTCAGTTTCCCACTTCCCATGATTCTGCTTCTTTTATTTTTTCTTGCTTTCCTACCAGCCCTTCCTAATGCTGACCCCTGTGTGCTCCCTCCTCCCCGAGCTTCCTTTCCTCTGCAGATGCTGTGGCAGCCTCCTTCATTCTCTCGACACACCACTGGGGGTTCCTCCTGGAATTAGTTCTGTTTGCTCCCTTCACACTCATGCACTGCCTTCCTGGATTTGTGTGTCATCTCCTCTTTTCAAAGAACAAAATTCTAGCAGCTTTTATGTTCACCTAGGGCCAAGAGCTAGAGGAAGGCTCAACTACTTCTCCTTCCCCTTCCTTTCCTTTGCTCTGTGTGAGTCAGAAGCACAGAGCAGGCAGTTGTAAAAGTGGCTGAGGGACTACTGAGGGTTTGAAATTTTAAAAATGTAATAAATGAGACTTAATCAAAACAACTTTTAGAAAAACAAAGAATTTTATTTGAAAACAGCAAAATTTAATACTCCCAAAGATAGAATAATAGTCCCTCTCTCTCTATTCTCTGAAAGCAGGTATGAATACATCAAATTAATCCCCAAATAAGATAATTGAAGAAATATTTTTCATTACATATGGAGGACTTTTAATAGAGAAAATAATTCCATTAACTACTCATCTACGAGGCTCCTTGTTTTCATAGCACTGAATTTTTTCCACATTAGTCAGAATATTGTCAGACTAAAAATTCTGATAGTACAAGGGCTTCCATTTAAAAAATTAAAATTACATTGTAAATTTATTTCTCTCTAATAAAGGGTTTTTTAAATGATGTGAACCTCTTCAGCATAGCATCCTTAGTTTAACACACATTAAGCAATAAGAAAAAGGAAAAATATTTCTGTCAATTAATCTCATAATATTTGGTTAGCCCTGTCTATTTTTGTAATTTTATAGTACAAAACAAGTATTACAAACACTAATTTTTTTCATTGTTGTTCCTTTATTGTTATTATTTCTGTATTATCTCTATTTAGATTTTATTTTCTCAGCTACTTTTATAGCTTTATAATGCTACCACCTCAGCAGCATTATTTTAGTTTCATGATACAATATGCTTCTTGAGAACTGACATGGCAGTTTTTTTAATATAATCAAACATAGGGAGTTTTTGTTAAATAGCTGAAATGACTTTGTGCAAATGTCTGCTATACCTGCATAACAGTGTGGAAAAAAGGAAAGCATAAGGATTGCTTGTTTGTTTGTTTCTTAGAAGGAATGCTAGCAATTCATGGAGGAAAGGTTTATATCTCACTGAATCCTGGATTGTATTGGAAACTATAATTATAATGCATAGAAAGTGTGACCCAATAACCGCTATAAATCTCAAAAATCTCTTCCTAGATGTCTTCATATTTCTGATATAATTGTGACTTTTGTAAAATGTGTAAATCTATGACATTCCTTGGGCTGGAATCAGGATCAAAAATTCACTATACATCACCTGACAATCTCACAACTTTAGTTAAATAAATTGATGAAAAGTCACCCGTCCTGTGAGGCAGCTCTGTGAAAAAGCAGTTCTCAGCTCTATATGAAACCACTGTTACTTCTAACTTAGGTATGGCATTTAAACTGGCAGCAAGAGCAAAATTCTTTTTCTAAGGCAAACATTGCCCCCTTGTGCTATAAAGGAGCCAAGACCTGTAACTTTCTGATTCACACGTTTCGAAGGTGTTTGGATTATCCACACACAAAGGTGCAGTTAATTTCAGCAGGGTTTTTTGCCTTCTTTGAATTTCTCATTTAGAAATTTTAAAACAAAATTTACTTCTCATAAGCATTTATTCCCTTTCCAGATCACATATATTCTCTGTCTTCAGAGACTACTTGTACAGAAAAAAATGTTTTCTCCACCTACACAATTCCATATATCTCTAAGGTCTACTATTAAATGACCATTGTAAACATACTGGAGAAACAACAGTGGAAATCCACAAAGATGTTATATGAAATGAAAAGAAAAATACTCATAAAATGTTTTTAGATTTCACAGTTGAAAAAGAAAGGACTGAATATTTTAGAAACAATATTTTCATACTGGAAAATCATAGCTAAAGCTATGCTATCATTTAGAAGAACAATCTTGATTTTGTGCCTCTTTTAGTTTAACACATTTAGAAATTGGACTGTGCTCAAACTCTCAAATATCAAGTATCATTCCTCCAAAAAAAGTCCACAAATAATTAAAAATAATACAAAAAATATGTAGCTGGAGCTATTCTTAGTTATAATAGCTATTAAATGTCAACTTTCCTGAAAATTATCTCCACTTTCTTCCTACAGATGCCAGGAAATCTGTACACAAATTTCATAAACTTCCCTATGTCTTTTAACACTAGAAATTAAAAGCAAAAAACCCAAGCTTCCTCTAGATTAACTAGACTGCAAAGGCAAATTAAAAGAGTCAAAATTCAATGAACCATATAAAGCCATTTCCTTTCTTCTAAGAAATTGATGTAGTCATCAACCCACTGTTGTTGGGTTATTTTTAATAAAACTTGATTATCCTGCTTGTGTGGATTTAATTTAGCTACCAAAAGTAGACTTCTCCAGATCTGATCATAATTGTTTTAAACATCTCAGATATTCTCAGTTCGTGTAGTTACTGGTATATTTTCATCTGCATAAGTAGGAAAACTGGGATCAATATGTTTTGCACCAGCCCAAGCTCAGATAGAGAATATTATATTATAAAGCTATCTCAATCTTTATAACACATTTTAAAACTGGGGCATTCTCCTAGGCATACAAAGTTGATTTGCAGTCACTTTTGTAAATAAAAGATCTAGCAACACGCCTAGAGTTCAATAGCAAATATTTTTCCTAAGTCCACAAAGGGAAAGGAAGGGTTGAGATTGCTCTTGCTGCAAATGTACTGATATTTTCCTTTTTTTGTCTATATTTGGTCATCCTCAAAGACATGTAACATTCACAGCATATTAATATTGACAATTTGGATGGATAAAGTTGATCCAGTGAATAAGTGTTCAGTAACTCTTGGGAGTGTGGTTTAATCCCACGGCCAGAGCCATACCACTAGACAAGTTCATCTAAATAATTACTTCTCCCCACCTGCTTGTTCATAATAACAGATACCAGTCTACTAATATTGCTCCTGCTTAGTTTCTCTTCTTTTGCTGCTTAGATCCCCCATAAAATTATTGCAACCTCTAAAGGCAGATGCTGGATCTCAAAGTCTACTTTTAAATCACTTGGCCATTACCAAGAACTCTGAAAACCTTGCAAGCTCATACAGAACACTGCCATCACAAAACTGACATTTATGTGAGCACAAAATTCAAGCTAAACTGAGTATTCCATAAAGAAATTAGCTAATAACCTAATTTTAAATGTGGATTCTAAATTTTGTAGGTCTGTCTAGTAGGTTCTGTTGGATCTCACTCACACAGCTTGCTCCAGCAAGATTGCTATTTTTTAGCAGTGAGCATACCTTATCAGAGAGCGACAGAACACCAATACACTGGAGATGGATGTATCCTACCTGAGCACAGCATAGAGCACTAAGCTGACAAAGCCCAGCGTTTTGTAAATTTGCTCATTCTATTCTTAGACCTGGGGTTAGGTCAGAGTATCAGCTACGTTCCTTGTAAATAACTATCGCTGAAGCTACAAGGCACCAAGTAAAAGACATCATTTTCAAACAGAAGCAGATCAAAATGCTGAGCATGATGTAACCAATGACTTGTAAAAAATAAATGCATGTGAAAAATGGAAATTGATTCTTTTGGTCAATTAAGAAGCAACAGGGGTAATGACGTGCACTCTTAACCCTGTTCTTCCACTGCAGTAACAGAGTGATTACTAGGATAAGATGCTGTGACATGGCATATTATGTTACAATACAATCCCTTAGGTTTGCCCTCTGACAACACTAAGTTGTGCACGTCCAGAGCTGAGGTGGACAGACCTGCACCAGGAAGCTGACAACTCAATAAAGATGACATAATCCAAGCTGGGATAGAGAAATGTCCTGAACAGCACTCACAGCCAGCCACCGGGGCGGCCCAACAGCACATCCCAAAACAGATTTTTTGGCCTCTCTGACCCAAAACTCCCATTCTGGGTGGAACAGAGAGGCAAGAGAGCAAGACTAAAACAAGCCCCAGCAGAATTCCAGCAGTTTTTTTCCATGTAGGATTGTACCCCCGACTTTGGAACCCTGCTGCTGCTCCAGGAAGACTGCAGGGTGTTTGCTGCTCCATCAAAGCTGAGACAGGCAAAGTGCCAAAACACAACAGGGAGTATTTTTTTTTTTTCCCTCTCTAAAATAAAAATAAACACATTTTCTGACATGAACTTTCAGCATGTACAAGGTTTGAAAACTTGCAGCTTCATTTTGCAGTACATGTAGGTGCCTTGTCCTTGCACATCTGTTTGAATTTGAATAAATTAAATCCCAGATTAGTTATTGTTTCTTGCACACTATAACAAAAACAATGTTATGGTGCTGTGTCCTGAAAATGTCTAAATATCTGAGTTAAGTTGCTGCAAACAAGAAAGAAGGGCAAAGAGAGCACTATCCCTATTTTCATTTTGTGGTGTGCCAAACTGGATGAATTGAGAATTGGGCCCACATTCCTCAGTGTCCACAGGTTCCATATACATATTTTTATCACAAATATGCTGTATACAAAATGACATTTGTTCTTAGCAAGTTTTCTACTCTTTGTTGAAATTGTCCTCAGATGCTTTGCATAAATTACAAGCTATAATTATTTCCCCTGAAGCTGATCAAAGACAGCCCAGAGAATATAGAGCATGTTTCCTGTGTCTTATTTGAGTTCAGGAACAGCCAAAAGCAATCCCATTGCTGTTGTGACACCGCTCCAAAGTGGAGGGTTCTAATCTGACACTGCTGCAAAGCAGAGGTCTCTAATCATTCCAGCAGAATCTGCCACCTCAGGGGCTGTGGTCGCTCACACCCGTGGCACAGCTGCACAATGAACATCCAGAGAAAAGGTTTGTTTTTGAGCAGTGATCAGGGGCCAAGAAGCCACCTTGCTGACACAGGAACATGGACATACATTCTGTAGCTCCCATGGCAGCCTTGCTCCCCACAACAACTTAATCCACAAGTGCAGGGGAAAAATCTCTCTTGTGTACTCTCCCTTGGTAGAGGTGGATGGTAGAGATTTATTTACCAGAACTGCATCCAAAAAAAGAACATGTTGTGTCTGAGGGGATGTGGGTGATGGCTTTTGTCTTCTCTGACAAGGTTCTCTCTCAAGCTTACTCTGTACTTGGAATGTTTAGTTGTACTCCTCATCCTGCTGCCTACCTGAGGTGCCTCCAGAGGCATCATCCAGTGTTCTTTTGTCCCCAATACAAAATGACCCCCAGAGCTTAGCAGAGACATCCCTTTCCCTGAGGAAGCTTTTGAATACAAAGTAAATGGTGCAGTTCAGAAGGTTTACAAAAAGAGAGCTTGAAATGACCAGCAACACTTGCATATCCACCTATCACTGTCAGCTTTCTCCTCTCCTTCAAATTCAGTTGCCACTGGCTGGTTCTGCCTGGCTACTGAACCCTGCTTTTCATGTCCCTTCAATACCATTAGCTAGCCTTCATAAAAGGAAAGCCAGCACCAAATGCCCCTTCTTGATTTCACAGCCCAGATCAACCCTTCATCAGTTATTCATGTTCAGCTCCCTCCTTATTACATTTAACCTAACCCATCCATTCTGGAAATGTTAAAATTCACTTGACGTTGTTTAAGAGTGACATTCAGCAAGCAAGAACTTAATATTATTTCATACTGGTTAAATCCAGTGAAAAAAATTAACTCCTCAAGTGGCATGGTGATTTTAGTCTTGAACTTGAGAAATATTCACACTTTGTTGTGGACTTCCTGCATTTCATACAAACATGCATGAAAGAACACAGTGCAACAATGCTACCCTACACAGATATATGAATAGGATTAACGTATATTGGATTTCTGACAGTAGGCAGTCATTTCAGAGTGACAAGGTTCTGGATGAACTGATCTCTTCTGCCTTATTTTAGAGATACTGTGATAGATTCAAAGAAACTGTTTCTCTTTACTTACATCTCAGTGATGCTTCAGAAACATCCTGTGCAGGATCTCCTGTTATCCCAAGACTCACCATGTAAATACACTTGTCAAGAAGGCATACCTGCTGAGAAATTAAACAGCCCATTAATCCATCTAAACAGACTAAATTCTAACTAGCACAATTAAAAAGTGCAATGTGAGATTATATTTACATGGTGTGCATGGGCATATTTCTGGAAAAGGCTGTGTATTTGTGTTGTGCAGCATACTGCATAAATATGTGATCAAAACGAGAGAAAAGTGTGATCATGAAGGGCCATTCTGTAGATGTTTTTGAAAATTATCTCACAGATGGCACTTTCACTCCATAATGTATTTTTTTTTATGCATCAAAAGAAACAAGATGAGGACAGCTTGGTAGTTTAGAAGTAAAGGGACCCATTGCCTCTGACAAAGGATAATCTCCAGTTAAGAGTACAGTCTATCTAGGCATTTCAAGTAGGAACATACCACCCTTCTAACGAAATTACTTTTCTTGCCATTTACAGCTTGCGCTGACTGGCACTGTGCTAGCTTTAGTCACCATCCCACTGTAGAAAAATGCACATGTATAATCCTATGTCCTTCATTCTACAAAGGCCTTTCTCAAAACTGACATTATTTAGAAGAACACACCACAAACAGTATAGAAAGTTGCCATTGTCACTTAGGATGACGTAGTTGTAGACAGTTTGTTAATTTGTTGGTTTGGTGGGGTTTTTTTCCCAACAAAAAATCTCACATGAAATGGTGTAATGGCAGATTCTGGCTTTGACAATCAGGATTCATTTGATACCCAGCAAGCTTTATAATAGCCTACTACAAAGGTAAAAAAAAAAAAGGGATTTTTTTTACAGTTCTGACTTTGAGCTCTCTCCTAATTCTCTCTATGGAAACACATTCTGTATGTATGAAAGCACTGCAAGTCTATGGTAAGGGACATGACTTTGGTCTTGAGACCAACACTAATTCTCTGTGTTTCCAGGCTCCCAAATCACTGTACTCACACAACCTTCCAGAATACCTTTGCTTTCCATGCACTATTTTCCATCATCTTCCTTTGGCCCTGTGTTTGGAGGCAAGGACTCTGATAGTATCCCCCTTCACTGAGTATCCAAAATTCAACTGAGCAGTCCTAGGTTCCCAGTACTGAGAACTTGCATATATCTCTGTTCTTCAAAGGCCCAGCCCTTTGCAGGATCAAGGAAATGGATAATTCAAAGAAGCCCAGAGAAAACTATATAATATAAGTACAGGGAAAAGAATATGTCTGTCTTTTGTGAAAGAGAAGGGAAGAACAGTTTTCCAATGCTACTGAGTCTTCCTTAGAGATGTGGAACCTCTTGAAGAATTACTATCAACTGTTCTCTTCCTACAAGCATCATCACACTCCCAAAATTAAGGAGAAAGAAGGCAAAAGAGCTCTGAGAGACACTTTGGAGACTATGACCATCTGTTTTTTCCAGAAGCAGGAGAGATAGTGAATTAGAGCACTTTTCCAACATCAGCACTCCTGAAACACTTGATGCCTGTAGTTTCAAGTTCCACAGAGACCGACATAATTCTAATCCATGCTGTTGACTACAGTGATTAGCAAGTGCACAATGTCTTCAGCTGCAAAAAGAAGTCTATCACTGCCACAGGGGCACAGAAAAACAGCTACCCTCAGATGACAAACTCAGACAAACTTTAATTTGCAGCCGAAACCAATGGCCAAAACTAACAAACAGGAGGGGTTGTTACAATGACATGTAACAAGTTACCAGTTTGGTATGCCAATTGGGAATATTGTCACTAGGTGGACAAAAAAAAGATGACCCAAAGTATATGCACAATCACCCACACACAGGGGAGGCCTCTCACTCCCAGGTACCCAGAAGTTTGGTTTGCCACACCCAGAGAGTTAAAGAATCACTCAGGGGTATCCAGCAGTAAAATGGACACTCAGGAAGGAAAGGCATGGTGATGTCACTCAGTCCCAGGAAGTTTCCTTGGGTAGCATCCCACCCCAAGGGGAGAACTTCCCCTCACAGACCCACTGCTCCAAGGAAAACCACATCCAAGGCATTTCTGGTGGGACCCTATTTGCATGTCCAGAGAAGGGCTGTGAAGCAGGTGAAAGGCTGTGAAGCACGTCTTATTAGGAGCAACTGAGGGAGCTGGGGTTGTTTAACCTGGAGAAAAGGAGGCTTAGGGAAGCCTTATTGCTCCCCACAGCTACCTAAAAGTTTATAGCAAGCTGGGGGCCGGATTCCTTGTCCCATGTAACAAGTGATAGGACAAGAGGGTATGGGCTCAAGTTGCACTAGGGGAAGGTTAGATTGGATGTTAGGAAAAATTTCTTCACTGAAAGGATAGTCAGGCATTGGAATAGGCTGCCTAAGGAAGTAGTTGAGTCACCAATCCTGACTAATATGTATAGATGTGGCACTTGGGTATGGGTTTAGTGGTGAACATGGCAGTGTTGGGTTAATGGTTGGATTTGATGACCTTAGAAGCCTCTTCAACCTTAATAATTCTATAATTCTATAAGCTGGTTGTGTCAAGGCTAACGGTAATACATAGAAATGGTCAGAAATTTCCCTGGACTGAGGCTTCTCATGGGACCCTGTCTGTTCACCAAGAGTCTTCTTCACTCCTGCTACTTGGTGGGGACAGGGAGAGGAAGAGGAGGTCGTGGTGTGTGTGCCACTGCCACGGAGTGGTGCTGTAAGGGTGGAACTACCAGCACCAAAGGCTGGCAGCCACCTCATATTGGCTGGGTGAAAATCTGGGGGGGTGTGCACCAGCCACAATCACATCTATGAGACCCTGTGCCAAGGTCTCCTCTGACCCCTCCATGGGCTCTGTGAGGAGTCATAAACTTGTTTGAACTTCAGATCTTGCCCACAAGCCCAAGCACAGCCATGAGGAGATGTCAAATAAGCCTGGCTAATTCACACTATCCATTCAAGCAGCTGGGCAGCTTCACAAATGTAAAGAGGTAAGAGTGGCAGAAAAGCCCTAGGACCCATCTCTGCCTACATAATCCAGGCAGCAGATCAGGAGATGGTGGACCCTTTGCTCCCTAATTGTGTTTTTAACAGCCAGATTTTACCTTGCTACCAGGAGAAATAAGGTAATAATAATAACAACCTATTTTTTCAACCCATATTAATAATTAATACAGAAAATAAATTAGTTAGACAAATGTAATACATTTCACCTGAAACCCATACATGCAATAACTTCACTAACATCTCTGGAAGCTCTCTTGGATTTTTTTGCAGTGGTCACAGTTGAATGCTGGCTTGGCCACTCATCACTATTTATAGAAGAGAAAATACCTCTGATAGCACAGAACGGCTGTGAGAGACACACTGTAAGAAATAAAATGGTGAGTCCTGCCCATCCAAGTACACTTTTCACCTACCTTTTTTCTCCCTGCATACCCTGGTTTCAAGGCATTGACAGCCTCATGATCTGCACGATCCTGGACAAGAGAACAGTGCTGAAAGTTGTGCACTCTACACTAAGAACAGAAGCATATCCCATTTGGAGAAGAACAGCTGAATTCTATATTCCCATTTAAATAACATCAAGGCTATCTATGTGTCAACAATGGAATATGTTTTTGCAGGTTACTACTGCAAGACTCAACCTAAATAATCGTTAATTAAATCTATCTCAAGTTGGACCTGAAGTTTCTCATTATGGCCACTAGAGGAAAACGGATTTACAGAAAGCAGAAGTCCATTGCTGTTCAGTTGGGAGGCTTTGTTTGTAACTGCACTGTTGTTTAAAATACCTTAAATTAAATCAGATGGCAGTTACCTGACACTGTCAGGTAAAGCAGAGTAAAATTCAGGTATAAAAGCCATCATTAAGGGTAGAAATATGTAGGTTTTTAAAATTATATATTGATAATATTTATCATCCTTTGGGATTTAAGTGCCCCTCTGAAGGGGCTTAAGTGTAATTGTGGTTTTTGTCATATTTTTCTCTTTTCTAAATACAAAGATATAAGTCACTTTGTGTATTCTTATGAATAATGTTCTGTGCATATTTTCCTACCTTCACATCATCTCTGCTACTAGCACATAAAAAATTAATATTATCTAATAGCTACAAATGTTTGTATTAATGAACTTTCACCCTAAGCAGGCATCTTTTCAAGATAAACTGTGGTGTTCAGGGACTCTTCAGCACCTTTGTGTCGCAGAAGTATTTAATAATAAGGATGAAGAGTTAATAAAAAATTTTAATAAATGACCACCAAATCTTTCCTTTGTATCACCTGGCTAGAACACCTTAAAAATAAGACCTTGAATGGTGAAAGGCTTCATTCCAGCTCAGCTGTTAACAAAGCAGCTTCCAACAACTGCCACTTGCAGGATTTCATTCTGTAAAGCTGAAAATTTCTCCTTCACAAGAAATTTTAGGAATCCAGTGCTGATGTCAGCTGAAGCTAAGCAATGCAGGGGAATGCCTGCTGTCCTCAGGTACAACAGCAGAGGCATGCACAGGGCAGCAACAAGGCAGTGTGACTATTTTTAGTAGCACATTGACTTTAAACCCTTTTGTGTTGTTGAAAGATGCCTGGTATGTCTATTGAAAGAAGAGAAAGAAGGCTAAAAGGAGAGAAAAGCAGAGGATGAAGAAAGCAGATGATCCTCTCTACTAACATTTTGTGAGAAGATGAAAGCTTGTGTCACTAGATTTTGGGACTGGCATAAAGCTGCTTGAAAGGGACAGTCTCTCCCTAGCAAAGGGAAATCTCGAGGTATTCAAACTTCTCTGCTGTGTCAGTCCTGAGAAGTGCAGGAAGGCTGCTGAGAATTCAGGTTCCAAATTTATTTCCTTGATAATGAATAAAAAAATGAATAAGAGTAAGACAAGGGAAGAAAAGAATGGGAAAATTTCTTCCATATTAATTAAATTAAATTAGTACTGGGAATCTAGAAAACACAGGACTAAGAGATTACTATTGCAATTATAAAAATTGCTCTGGGGTTTGCACCATTGAATGGATTTCTCAGTAAAAAGAAATAATTAATTTCACTAGCCATAAAAATGCAAGAATATTTATCTCATCTTCTGTTAAAACTACTTCAATATTTTTAACCTAAGACAAACATCATGTCAACATATTTTTATAAAGTCTGTTCTTCATTTAATATTCCTTCCTGCTTTTTCTCTTTGATTTCTACAATAAGCATTGATTAATTCTTTCCTATTTTCATTGCTTTCTCAAGTGCAAGCTATTTCAGTCCTGTCAAGTGGCTAGTCTTGGAAGGAACTGCTAATCCTGATGTAGCCTAATTTAATTTTTTGATTGAGTATTCTGATATTAACAATTCTGTCAATTTTCACCAAAAAAATTCCACTGCAGAAAAGAATTATTTTATGAGCCAAATTTTGCCATCTATTCCTGCTTATATTGTTACCCTCTCCTTGTATTAGCTTTCAAAATCCCATTTGAACTACGATACCCAGAGTTCCCTTCCAAATACCACTTTTCCATTATTTTATTAGTCAGTAGATTTTTTACATTGATTCTCAGTTGAAATGGAAAGAATAATTTGCTTACTATTAAGATGAAAGCCAAAGTTTGTATGATGACCTATGTGTATGCCTCTGCTCATCTGTTTTCTGTTCTCTTGCCTTAATTTAGTTTTTGCATTAAAGCAGTAATCTAAAAGGATCTTCTAAAACAAAACAATTTTTCCAGTTATTCAGAAGGTTCTAGAAGTCCCTATTGCTTGCTAAGACTGTTTTTGCAGGTCAGCTGGCAGTTCACATCAAGAGCAGAGAGTCTTCAGAACAAACAGCTTAGTCTGGAGAAGTTGTTTGTGTGAAGTTGCAGACTGCATCGTGATGAATATTTATATGGAAATGAATTGAGGTTGCACAGATAAAGCGTGCTTCCCTGACTTAAAAGAAATTTGGTATGTGATTGATACATACATTATTCACACGAAAACAGGATCAGAATCTTTTAATAGAAGTGTTCCTGAAGCCGTGTTCTTTCGCTCTGCCTAGATCAGGTCTGTAGCAAGAAGGACTGCTCCTCGCTGCAAAAGCAAGCTGTGATGGCTTTTTGCTTTCAGATTGTGCAAGTCACATTTTAAAAGAGTCGCAATTTAATCAGATTTGAACATGTTTTCTCAGAGCAAAAACCCCTGTTCAGAGCGCAAAAAATATCATAAAGTCTCGATTCAATGCCATGGGTCAGCAGTTTTTAAAGAAATCTCTACAAATATTTTTAAAGAGATCACTAAGAGCCTTGTAAGTTTATTATTCAAATTCCTTTAGAAGTAGCAAGAAACAAAATGCTACAGAGACAGCAGCAGTTATGCCTCCACAACGGAGCATTATGTTATCTGGTAACACTGCTAGGCATATAAAAACTCCAATTCTATTTGTTTTCCTACCACTCTTTCCTTCCCTGTTTTATGCAGTACCACAGAATATTACCTTATCCCACAATGCGCATTTTAAATCTCTTCCTAACTGTTTTCTTACTTCCTTTGCTCAGAACCTAGTTTTCAAGCAAGCTGACCTACTTTATCTTATTTTGGTACTTGCAGTAAATTCCCTTAAGCTTGTCTACTCCGACATTGCTTAAAATGCCTTCTATATCCTGGTAATCACTTCTCTTAAAGCAAAAAGATCTACCGTGACTCATACAAGAATGGTAATCTGTTAAGAAAGCCAGTAAGATGTTTTCACGTTGAAACAGTATGTTTCTCATATTAAAATGTCTGAGGTATTTTGGAAGATAAACAAAAAAAAAAAAATTCATCTCGATACAGATTTCGGCAGGTGCTATAATTTAGCTGAAATCCCATTTTGGTACAGTTTTAAGCAAGGAAAAATAATGTCTAATAATGTCTAATTTTACTACTGGTGTTACTGATGGCCTGTCTTTTAAAAAACTTATATCAGTTTTTTTTCCAGCAGGACAGTTTAAGGAAGATGCTTTAAGAGCTGCTAAATTGTTTACAGTATTTACATGGAAGGAGCACTCGAAAAAGAAGTGGTAGATGGTTTTACTGCTGTCATGCTCAAATATGACAAGGTGCAAAAAGTACCATGGTGATGACTGAGAGATGATTTGATAAAATTAGGTTTGAATCACTGTTGCTCTACAACTATTACAGTTGTAGCTGAATTCCCACTATAAGGCTTGTTTTTCCCCCCTTTAAAAATCTTTAAGCAACCAGTAAAAGCGGCATGTAAAATTTGTGGTGAAGGTTAAAGTTCTCTGAAAACAAAGTGGGGGGGATGGGGAGAGAGTTTGTATCTGTGTCTCTGTGTGTAGAATGGATGAATTGTGAATCCTGCAATGTCCCGTGAAGAAAACCAAGGGGAAATATACAGTTTTTTCAGTGGTCTTCTGTATTTGGACAAATTGAGACTGGGAAGAGATCAGGAGACTCATCTAATAATTTCCGGACATTTCACATAGAGATTTGTTATTGTAGCTGTGCTTATGAGCTAGTTTTCTATCAGCAGCATAGATTTCAGCCCTTAGAGAGCAAAGCACATATCAAGGAGGGGTATTTTCCTCTCCCTGTATACCTGCAGTGATACAGTAGGGTAGCACAGGCACACTAGTGTTTATTGTAAACTTTAAGAACAAGGATAATAGTATTTGTCTCACAAGAAGCAAGTAGATTTTTGACAACTGCCTATCAAAGAAGACAAGAGATGTTCATTATCTGATGGCAGCTGGGTAAATCCTAGACCCTTTATCCATGAGGAGAATTAACCTCAACAGGAGTTTTGCAACAATCTAGTGGTTGTCGTGGCACATTATATACTATTTTTTTTCCTTCTAGTACATTATTTTCCTCTTTATAAACCCAAAAATCTTGTGGCATTTTTCACTAATCATCACAGATACTCTGAAAAATCTCAAGGAAAATATGTCAAACTGTTTAGAAATAATATCCTACTGCAGGTTCTGAATTTATAGTTTCTGAATTCATAACAGTATTCTGACTAAGATAACGAATAACAATATGGCAAAACTGTAGACAGAATATGGATAAACTCATTCACTGATACAGTGACTTATCAGAGGAAAAAGAACATAAACAAATGTCCAGCCCCAGAACAGATTCTTCTTGCCATTAAGATCCTTGCCTTATCAAAATTCTTACAGATTCATTTAGCTAGAGTCTCTTCAATTACTGCACAGTTATATTTTCAGGGCAACTGCATTTACTATATTTGTGATCACAAACACTCGTTTCTTGGTTAAAAAAAACTTGGAACATTGTATAAATCCCAAAAAGTTATATAGTGTAGATAAATATTGTTAAATCAAAATTATTATAAAACTGATAAAAGAATGCAAATTATTTTCATATGAGTGTTTAAGAAATGCATAACTTGCACTTCTTTTTAAGAAACTGTAAAGATGCATCTTCTTAGGAATAATATTTATAGATTTTCTTACTAGACTTGTATTGCTCCTTGGAGTAAATAAAGCCATCTCATGGACATACCCACTCCTGCATATGACTGGATACCACCTCTAATTAGTTATTTCTTAGGTTGAACTATACATTGAAAGCAAAAAAGAAAAAAACTGTTTTAAGTGCTTTGCTACAAGTCCAGATTTAAAGACATTTATTTATTAACTGTCACCACAGTTAAAAATAAAATGTGGATGGACTGGAGAAGGTCCAAAGAAGGGCCACAAAGATAATCCAAAGGCTGGAGAACCTACCCTGTGAGTAAGTTGAAAGAGTAAGATCTCTTCTCCACGGAGAAGGCCCAGGAGTGACCCTCTTTTCTCCTTGGAAAAGACAACACTCGAGAGGAGCCTCATCCCAGTATCCCTGTACTTAAAAGGTGGCCACAAAGACAAAAGAGAAATGCCATAGGAAGCTGTGTGAAGAAGACAAGAGGTCATCAGCACAAGTTGCACCAGGAAATATTTCATTTCAATACAAGAAATAATTTTTTACAGTGAGAGCAACCATTCACTAAAACAACATTGCCAGGGGCATAGCAGAGTCCCCATTGCTGGAGGCTTTCAAGATGCAGCTAGACAAGGCACTAGATGATCTCAGCAAGGCTGCCTTTCTCATGAACGGTCAGATCAGATGAAATTCTGAGGATCCCTTCCCCAGAGAATAGACCTGTGCTGTTCTATGACCCTATGATTCTAATTTCAGTTAACACAATGAGGCTCATGGCTAATTAGTGCTACTAGAAAACTGAGCCAGTCATTAAGTCCTGGTTTGGATGACTAACCTTCAAAAATTCCATGAAAGATTCTTCAAAGAGTATCCAGATCAGAAAACTGCATCATACTGACTTTCTTGCTGAAGATTCTTGAAAATCCCAGTCCGTGGTAATCCGGAAATAGTGGTGATCACTATTCCTCTGGGGAAAGAGAGAAGACAGGCTGCTTATTGTTCTTTATTAGAAGTTGTAAGAAAAGAATTATGGAACTCTTCTTTCTCAAGACACAGTTTGCTCTTGTAGGTCACTGAAGGATCTTTCAGAGAGCATACTTTATGTGACACTTTATGAGGTGGAGCATCTATTTCAGTGTTTGGCAGGGTAGTCAGTTTTTTAAGGATTCTGCCTATACATATATAGTTGTTAATACAAGGGCTGCTATTTCAAAATTACTAAAAAAGCATGTGATTTTACAGGGCCATTTTTTCTGCCAGGTCTCTTCTCTAACTGTGAATGTATCATTCACCTTCCCTGTTACTCACTGAGCACACATTGTACATGCCCAGGAGCACTATATCAAGATAAATTTTACCTAATCTGAACTCCTTTGGCCAGATTATGGCATTTCTTCTACTACTTGGAAAGCAGTTTGTGGTTCTGCGAATGCTGTTGTATGCATTGAGCTCTAAGGATCACCTTCACAAAACTAAGTATGTCCATTGATATTTGGACCCCAAATATTACATCCCTGACTTTCACCACTACTTTGGGTTTTGGTTGTAGTTAGGTTTTTTTCATGGTTTTATTATATTGTTGAACAAGTAGCAAATTCTCCTATTTGATCCAATCACACTGGAAAGTATACAGCTACTAATCCCAGGATCCCAGCTATTCAGTCCATTTAGATTCCTCTTACCCAAATTCCTGTTTGTTTTCAGCCAAAAGCTGAAATTTTTCACTTCCAACCTAAAAAAATATTTTATCCTTCTGGTCCATAAAGATTTTGAACTGAGGCAGAGCAGCTCCGCAATAGTGGCGAAACATCCTCTGCTGTGATGTAACTGCTTTCATGTTTTGTAAGAAAATTGCACACTGTAGA
>JAHLSL010000019.1:15112651-15175824 GCA_025920805.1 Petroica traversi
GGGCGGGCGGCAGCGATGCGGATGGGGAGCAGCGGGGTCTGCCCGGCTGGAGGAGCCCGGGCCGGGGCTGCCCCATCGCCCGCGGCGGAACTCCGCTCGCAACTCGGAAACGTTACGAAAAGAAAAATGAAAATAATGATAGTTATTATTATTTTTTAAAAGCACAGTAGAAAGGAGGAAAAAAAATGGCCATGCGTGAGGTGTGTGTTGCCTGTGGATGGTCCTCCTGTGCCGCGTGTAACCAGGGATGGTTTAATGAGGAGCGGCTTGAGGCTCCTAAATGAGAGGAGTGGTGATGAGCAATAGACTCCTTATTTAAAGAAGCAATGAGCGGAGTAAGGGGAAATAAGCGGGTGTAGCTATGTACATTCCTCAGTCATCGCCTCTACTACAGAACGTGTTCTTCAGCTGCTGGCTGTCAGGTTTTTTGGGAATGACTTGTCAGCTTTTGTCCCCCTCTTCTCTGAGGTGCTACGTGCAGTCTGCTGTTGCCACTGCTCTTTCTAAGCATTAGTTAATAGTCCTCTCCAGAGGATTTGTACCAGCTGATACATTTACAGTATGAAAACCACAGGGGTATCTAATACAAGCATCTCATTTCCTGCAGGAAACAGAACAGTCATACTGCAGGGCTTTTTTTATGGTCTGAGCAGAGGGCTTATTTGGCCTCTTAGCTGTGGTCGTAAATCTCTGTTTTCTGTTAGCGTGAAAATACTGATTTGCTTTTGCATTAGCTTGCTTTGCCTGTTCTCGTAAAGTTGCGTGGTAGGGAGTTTTGGTGCTTATCTCACTGCATTCCAGATTTGGGGTAGTCTTTACATCCTTCTTCATAAAGCTCTGTTTCTGTTTTACTGGATTCCTTCATTTCTGTTAGTGGGTAAGGGGTGGAGAAAATATGAGATACAGCAGTGGACAAAAGCTATGCCAGAACTGTAGTGCTCTATTTCCAAAACACAAATCACGGGCTTTATTTTCACCCATAAAATACCAGCTTGTAGGAAACTAGTGCAGCAGGTAGAAAGGAAGGAGGAAGAAGATGTAATTCATACTCCATGGAATTATTAGTAGTAGTAGTAAAATGTCTCTTCTGATTCTTGAACTGTTGCAGTATTTGACTCTTCAATATACCTTTTAAAATGAAATATTAGAAATTAAATGTTTTTTTTCCTCCTGAAGCATTTGAACGTGTGTTGTGACTAGCATGGCTGCATGAAGGCAGAGATCCTGGTTGGTGGCCTTCCTCTGGAGAGCATTGTCATTGCTTGAACAAAAGAATTTTAACAGATAGATACTGTGTGTAGTCTACAACATGGGTGGTTGTCATAGTAAACCAGAGCTGTAAACACCTGTTCAGAAACAATGCCATTTGAAAAATAAATCATCTTTGACCTTTGGCACCCTAGAAGAAACTCAACACTCCTAAGACTCCCTGTGTTGAATTTTGTATAAAATTCATGACCTAATCAGAAAATATTCTCTTGATCTCTGTGTTGCTGGGAGGAAACCTTGGAGTGTTGTTTCAGGCATGACAGATATGAGCCTGACTTAAATGTTCCATTTGGATGTAGGGAGAGCTGCAGGTGCTCTGTATTGCATTTTAAAAGTAGTGGAAATGCTGCTCTAGATACCAGGAAATTATTTAGTACAGAGGGGTTATTTGTCAGAGAGGAATAAAGCAAAATTGCATTGCAGAAGGTAATAGGATTCAGTCTTGCACAAACTTAGAATGTACACAAAGGTCTTTTAGAATAAAGAAAATTACCAGCCTGGTATTTTATAGTATTTCAAGTAGTAAATAACTGGATTCCTGTCCCGAAGGTCTTCCTGGCAGAGTGAACCTGAAAAGCATACCTTTGCTAGAGAGAGGAGGAATATTTTTGTACAGCAACATGGAGGAAATGCACACAGAGGCGAAATGGTGAATGCAGTGACAGCAGAGCACCGTCACAGAGCAAACAAAGTTGAGCAACAGCGATGGCGTGGGCTCTGTGTTTCTGTTTTTAAACACAAGTTTGTAAATAATAGCCTCAGTTTGGTTTGTCCTTGTGTATCTCATACATTTACTGGGTCAAGTTTAGAGGGTATTATTGAAATTTTAGGAAAAAAAATGGTGTGTATTTTAAGGATCTACTATTAGATATCAAAAGGGTATGCAAATAAATGCACTAATGCAAGAATACTAAGAATCTCTAGGGTCTAAATGAGTAGTATATTAGAAGAGAAGCTTCTATAAATGTTTGAAAACGACCTTTCTTTAAAAGCACGTTCATTCTTTCATCATGTCAAATGAAAACAATCAGCTTTGTGATGAGCTGTGTATATAAATTACCAAGATATTATGAAGTCTCAAAGGCTTTTATTTTAGTGTATGTTGGTAAATATCTCTCAGAGAGCCTGTTCTTGCCTGTCACAGCTTCCCCCAACTAATGTCTTGCAGTGCACGTGATGTTTTGACACTCTCCCCTAACCTACATTCGGAAGCACTTAATGTGTTTTGTCATAACCAGTGATTGTGAAAGGGAGGGTGTGCATTAGGTGCTCAAAATCAGCTCTCTGTCTGTGCCTCCCACACAAATAGGTGTTTAAGTATCAGGTGGCTGTAGCTGTGATGCTGAGCCTTTCCTGGTGCGCTAGAGTAACAGCAAACAAGGTTTGGGTCCATTTGTTTTTCTTCTTTTGAAAGAAGAACTCACATAAAATGGAAACAGGATTTCCACCACAGTTGGTTGTTTCGTGCTTAACATCCACTTCAAAAATACAAGAAATTGATTGATTATTGAATTGATTATAGGGTACTGTATTTTTTGTGGGGGGCATTATATCCTTTCTTTTTTCATAAATGAAGTGTTCATCTGTGCAGAATTCTTAGGATGCTTTTACTAACCCTGAGATGAGGATTTCATTTTTTTTAAGCACATGTATTTATTGTACAGATTTGCAGGGCATGGTCAGAGTTTTGTAGCTTTGGTTTCTGTCTTGTTTTCTGTTTGGTCTTTATTTCCAGAGAATTCCAGTCACCCTCTTCTGCAAGACTGTTTTAGCTGCTGTTTTTCTAGAAACTATAGAAACATTACAAATCACTTTAGAGAAGCAATTTACATTCTCATTTGCAGTCTCATATTTTAAACTGTTTTGTCAGTAAGTGGGGTGAAGGGGAATTGTCTTTAAACAGAGTGTTAACCATTGTGGTATAATTAAGGCTCATGCCATGTTGAAGTAAGACATAGAATTTTTTTTGACTCCTAGATAGCTTTTGTCTTCTAACCTCTGACTCCATTTTTTCTATCTACCCTGACTCCTGGTTGCTATCCTAACTTTGGATAACTTTCTCAAGCAGAACACATTCTTTTACACTTCCCTGCTAAACTGAAACTGAAAGTGTACTGAGTAAAAGCTTTTCTGTTCAACAGAAACTGAAACTAATGATATAGGGATTGAGGAAGGGGAAACAGAGGTAGTAATTTTCTTAAAAGGTACTGGAACTACTTACATGGTGTTTGAGTACTGACTTGACAGTGAAATTTAGATATGTTTGGTGATGTTCATGTACAAAAGTATAAAAAACATACCAAAATGCATAGTTCCTCAAAGATGCCTTGTCAGGATTGGGAAACCTCTACCCAGGAGATCCCAGAAAGCTCAGAGGTGTCTAACAAATGTAATGGGCTTTTTTCTTTTTTTTGAACTATGCACCCAATGACTGCTGTCAAAAGTAAATGTTTTTTGCAAAGAGGGTTTCTGGTGGGACAGTGGCTTTTAGACTAAAATTGTAGTCTCATATATGTTCTGCATCAGCAAATCCTCAAGTTCATCAAGCTAATTCTAAATTCTGTATTTTATTGTATATATATTATCTGTAAAGCCTTCTGTATTTTATTTTGAATTTGTATATGGTGTCAACTCATGCTTTTTGATAAATACCTGAATATAGTTTAGCTTGATGTGGTGATGACACTTTCCCTGTGTCTGCATGAGGCTGAGGTGCTTTTCTGTTACCACCAGAGATGACTCCCTCCCTGGTCTGTAAGGGAGCTTGGCATATTTAGGATCCTTACAGGCAGCTACTTCTAGCACGGAGATAATGCACACGTAATTGGTGCAGGTATTTTCAGGACTTCAAAATCCCGGGCTGCAAATACTGGCCAATGTAATAATGCAAATGGGTTTTATAATCCCTAATCCTCTGCATAATTTGCATGTCTTTCCAAATGCTCTTCTGCTTTTGTTGTAACTTACGGCATCACAGGAAGCGGGATATGTGCTCCTTCCACAGTAGGCAGAAGTCATCAGGACATTTTGGGATCAGTTCTTAACTTTGGTGGTTTTCTAAGTGTTCTGAAAGCAATCCCTGACTTACAATACTTAGCTTTTCTTTATCTGCAAATCAAAAGCTAATTAGAATTAGCCCATATTTAGGTGTTTTAACTTATTTCCGTTCTTTGGTTTTGCTTATCTTTAACCACTTCATATTTAAGAAAAAAAACTATTTCTTTTTTTTCCCCCTGTCTTAAGTGTAGTAATACTGGAAGGCTTTAACTGCAGCTGTTAATTAGAACTTACAGTTATTAGGCTAGTTTTGTGTATCAGTGTACTGATACACAAGTATTCCATGAATGCTTATTGGAATGCATTGTCTTAATTAAGCAAACTTTGCAGGTATGTTCTACGTCATTTTAAAGTCCCATTGCCATTGTAACTTTTTGAGTGCTGAAATTTTAAAGAGCAGGTAAAACTCCTAGATTTGAACGTTTGCTGCCTTTCCCCATGCCTTACCCCCTCCACAGTTTAGAAGAAATACAATTTGAAACACTGTTACCATCTTCATCCCTTTCCACTGCCCAACCCACCCACCCAATTTATTTTTCTTTCAGTTTTTTATTTTTGACAGTGCAACTACAAATTTGGGGAAATGCTTAATGGGGGATTTTTTGGGGAGAGTCATGGCTTCCCTCAACTTACTTTTTCAAGTCAGGTACCATTTGAGCTTGGAAAGGTGAATTGAATTTTTTTTAAGTTGCTCTTTTTGTTTTTTTAATCCAGCAGTCTACCTGAGCTGTGGCAGAAACCTGGCTTGCCTTCTGCTTACCAAGTTTAACTTATTTGATAATTATACCTGTTCTAGAAACATTTTGCATTCACTGAGTGGTGTGGAAATGGTTCTCCTCTGTGGATTTTGAATAGCAGTAGAGAAAAAACAAATGGTGTAAATAAGATACCAGAGGTTTGGCTTATTCTTGCATAAAAGGGGTAGAATCTTATGAATCTTATGCAGGATCTGGAGGAAATGCAGCCTTGCATCTGGCCTGTGCACATCATATTTATGCTTTTTCCAGGAGTGGATGAGCATGTTAAGTACACTGACTAGCAAATTTCATATTATCCCTGTAGCTCTGTATGAATGTATGTGTGAAACTCCTGTGTCTTATGATTTTTCTGCATGGAATATTAAATAAAAGTTTAAGAACTTAAAGCCTTGTGGAATAAGCTGTATGAAGAAGGAAATGTGTGCTGTTTAGGACCAGAATAGGTAAAAACTGCTTAAGAATTATTTTCTTTTTCTGTGTTCAGATGCAGAAGATGAAAAAATCTGAGAAAAAAAAGGTGCTAATTACTGTCTGTACCATAAGATGTTACATCAATCACCTGTAGTGGAACATCTTAGCTGATAAGATCTCTTTGAAGTAAAACACGAATTGCTTCCTTAGAATCTGGTCTTTTACATTTGTTTGGTTTTAAATGTAAAGTTTGAAGAATTAGAAATTCTACTTATATTTAAGGTAATATTAGGTTTCAAGAATAATAAATTATTCCTTCTGAAAATACCATTACTGTATTAAGTCAGATCCAAATAAAATTTTTAATTCTTTGATGTTATTTTATTTCAGAGAAGAATTTACATCATGTGGGAATAACATGCATTTTTCAGCTTAAAGCTGTTTAAAAGTAGAAGGATTTTTTCCCCATGAGTATTTGAAATAAGAAAAAAATTGAGAAGTTTTGCACATTTTCTATGATAGACAACATACATTTAACAGTTTCTTTTAAGAGGATTTCATTCTTCTAAAAAGCAAAAGGAAAGCTCTTTTAAGCAGTCAATTCAAGCAAATCATAGAGTTGGTCTTCAGAAAAAGAGACCATCCTTCTGTGATTTGGGTTAGTGCATGCAATGGAGATAAGTAACAGGCTGAAAAACATCCGTAGTAAAAACCTGACAATAAATTGAGTCTTCATTCTCTGGGGGTATCATTTCCTCACCCCCTTTCTCCCTTTCTTAATTTGAAAATACATACTTTTTGATACATGTAATATACTCTGTGTTTAATTTGTCATCTGTGGATTAAAATGGATAAGGAAGAATTGCGTTTTTCCATCATGAGGAATGAAGGCTGTGTTAACCTGCCAAAAGTGTGGGTGAGCACAGATCCTTAGTATTGAGTGCAAGTGTAATTTATATTAAGCAACTTAAATCTTTTATTGAAAACTGTTGTGAATGTTGGTGAGACATTGCCAGCTCTGCTATGCTGCAAGTCTCTGAACTACAGGGAATGAATCATTCTGTATCTTGGAGCACATGCAGAATGCACTTCGTGCTGTTAGGCAATGCCTTCTTCAGAATCATCTTTGTTTTCCCAAATGCCTCACGTGTGGAGGGCTAAACTACAACAAAAGCAAGTTGCTTTTTTTTCATAGGTGAAAGCACTCATTCCAGGTTCGTGTTTGAATTCATATTTTATGTAGACTGTAGAATCATTTTCTATTCTAAATGATGTATTTTCAGATAGAGGTGCACACGTGTGTCGGTGTGTGCACACATGGCCACTAAAGTTCTTGTAAAACACAGCAGATTGCTCTGAGCAGTCCAGGTGAGATAAACCAACCTCCAAGAGTATGTGCTTGGATTATGTCCTGGCATATCTCATAGCCTTAAATCTTCATAAGCTCTGGGCAAGTGTAATGGATTCTGTAACAAGATTGCTTTTTTTTTCATCCTTTGACTCACTGGACGTTTGAATTACAAAATAAACGTATGGTGTTATCTTCTGCCTGTTCTGAGCTTCCTGTATTTGTCTAATTCCCTGTCTAGCAGAGATAGGAACATGATATTAAGCCCTTCTAACATGCCTTTGCAAAGATGTATTTAATTTTTTATGCTCTTACATAAGCTATAAACCTAAAATGCAGAAGAATATAATTTGTATAAAGGACATGCAGAATTAACCACTTCATAATCTGAAAATATATGATTAAAGAGTTTAGGGGAGGTTTTCTTTTTTTGGGGGGGGGGCGTTTCTAAGGTTTTGGTAGGGTTTGGTTTGTTTCCTTTTCTTTTAAGATCTCATTTTTAAATAGGCAAGAAGACTCTCCTTTCTAAGTGGCTGTGAAAGGTATTTACATCTCATAATATGTCTGTTTTGGTTTAATTTAGTCATTTAATCACCTAATACTAAAAACTGAATAAATTTTAAAATTCCTTGATGTGTATGAGATATTCTTCTGATTCAGCTGTGGTTAAGAATCTAATAGTACACTGTAAATTTGGTACTATTATGTGTGATGCTGTGCAACCTTGAAATTTAAAAGCAACCAGGAAAATGGCATGAATGACAGGCTATAACTTTAGAGGACTTCCAGATCCTTTTGTTCACTGGGTCTACTGACTTTTGAGCATGGCTTAAGGCAGAAGAGTAGCTGTTCAAATGTTTTGCTTTTATCCCTTGAAAATATTTCCATGAATGAAAACAGATGGGAACCCCAGGACAATAATTCTGGTTTAGATTGGGTAGTTGGTCTTCCTTTGATTTAATGTTTGGAAAGAATAACAGAAATCTCAAATTCTTTAGAGTATTTTCTCAAACTTGGGGTGGGGTGAGGGGAGCAAAAAAACCCCAGCCAACCAAGAAACCACCCATCTAGCATGTAAATTCTTGTGGCTTTGTTTTGTTTAGCAGAGCTGTCCTTCAAATTCATATTAATCTGGGTTGTCCCTGCAGATGGAATAGCACTGAGATGGGAACACAATCTTTTGACACTTGGAGAAAGACTGGATAACAAGCTGTATTTAAATAACTGCCTTGCATTGTTCCTTTTGGCAAATACATTTTTCTTTTTAATTTTGGGAGCATTTTTACACTTGCTTTGATTCTTCAGCATTGTAAAGCATTTATTTTGTCTTGGAAGACCAATAAAAAAACAGTAGAGTTGAGTTTGATGTTGTCCTGATGTCTTGCTCCCAGGTCAGAAGTCATAGCAGTTCCCTGTTCCATGAGGTTTCTCATGCACCTCAAGTGCATAAACTGTTATTCCAAATTCTATTGCTGCTCCTTTAGGTTTTCTTATTCTGCTCAGTGTGACATCTGAGTTCGTGAGCTTGTTTGTTCAGTAGTGTCCTTCCAACTTGAGTGCAGTTGGTGTCTTGTTCATTTTACAGTTTGGGTTTTTTTAAATTGGGAAACTACAGTAATATTTTAGGGGGCTACATAATCACTCATTTTCGCCTCAATGCTGTGTATTGAGGTGAAAATGTTGGCTCAGTAGAGGTTGGGGGAAAAGAACAAAAACTGCCTGCAGTGGTATTTGAGTTGTGATATGCAGAACTCTCCTCTGCCAGGGGATCCTGGCTGCAGGTGTCAGCTATGTCTTTGAACAACTAGAGGTGGAAGGAAAACTGCTTCATGGAGAAGCTGAAATGGAGAGAGAAGTTTTTTGATACTTGAAGTTGCTCATAATTTAACGCAGAAAGGATCACCTGAAGAGCACTCGACTCCAAATCGACTCCCATTTGGCAGTAGTTCTTGTCTAATTAAAGCAGATTCACAGAGATGTGATCTTTCTGCCAGAGACTGAATTAATGCTTTCTAATATGTCAGGAAGAGCTAAAGCAATGCAGTGAAAGGTCAAACAGCCTTTCAGATATGCTAGAGAGGGATTTGGAGGGTGGGCAGGAAGATGGGACTATCTTTTCATGCAGCTTCATATTATAAACAAGTACCACTCCTCATGCTTCTGGTCCAGCTGTTTCAGGAAAAGGAAATAGGGGCTCTGGTGCTCTGAAACAGAATGAGCAGTTGTTTCACACTTGGTCTGATTCCCTATACAATGCTGAAGTGCAGCTACCTGTTAATACCTCATTCTGCTCTCAAGAGAGTCCATTCATCTTAATGCCACAGTCTCTCTGGGTTTTTGTGCATTGGCTGTGTGAGCAGTGTCAGAGCATGCCAAGGTTCTGCAGCACCTCCTGTTCTGGTACATGTAGTTTGTGTGCAGGACAAAACAAATACATAACCTTCTCAAGCCAAAACAGCATAACATCAGTACATCCTACTGCTGACTGCCACTGACATGTAGCCTTTTCTTACTGGCAGTATTTCTCTAAAGAGAAAGCTGGCTGGACGAGCATGGGAGCAAAAGTTTTCTTTTCTTAATTTATGTCAGCAAAAAATAATTTGAAGATATTACTGAGTCCCACATAAATAAACAGGCAGCATCTTTTGAGTTCAATCCTTTATTCCCTAACACAGTTCTCTCTCTGAAGTTAGACTGATCAAGACTTTGGTATTGGTAGCTACTTCATCAGCTTGAGGTAAGCAATCAGACAAATGGAGCAGACTTCAGGAGTTTATGAATAATTAGTCTAAAGTCCAGAAGTGACTAGTAAGATTTTTCCATTTCAGTGTATATGTAACCAAGACATCATTTCACTTCCTCATAATCTCTGTGCTCTAAACTCGTAAGTTGCTTGAATTTTAACATGAATATTACACTATTACTTCATGTTTAAGTGTGTTATGGCTTGAAACTGTAATTCAGATTAGGAACTGATGGACACTGTCCTGCCCATCCACTTCAGCTTCTAGTGGGTTGGAACTCAAACTACAATTGCTTTTTCCATCTTGTTTGGTATCTGTAACTTATATAGTTACTTCGTTCCTTGAAAGAAAACAGTCTGGAATATATTCTTTAAAAGCTAAATGTACTCATCACCTCTTACCGTTGTCTGACTCTATTTTTCCAGTTTTTCAGAAGTGGGCAGTGCCTGCTTTAGTGGTGTTTGTATTTCTTTTCTGCAGGAAGCATTGGTTCTATTTTTTGATTTTGGGTATCTGACAATTAATAATTAGTGTATTTATCTAAGTGTTTCTGAAACTGTCCTGTAAAAATCTTTGTGCTCTGCCTCTGCTGCTTCTAGAGATATGAACTTGCAGTGGCTTCTGGAAGAATAGTATTTGACTGTACCAGGCTTATCAGAGTTGCTGTTCTCCAACATTGCTGCTTGTCCACACTTGAGATTCACAGTGGTATCTTTAATCAGTGGCTAAAGTTTACTGTAACTAGTTGATGGTTCACATTTCATTCTTGAAGTTCATATATTATCTGATTCCCGATTCACTTAAAATGTGTTGTATCGATTGTTTGCAGAATAATACCAGGCATTCATGTGCTGCCTATTTATAATATCAAATTATATTTACATAAGCCTTCAACTTAATCAACTGTGTTTGTTGTCAATATCCCTCAGATATTTATTTTTAATTAAGCAAATAACTTATTACTAATTCATTGGCATTAGATAGTAGACAACAGTCCTGTGCCTGATGGAATGTGATTTTTCTCAAATTATATGTAATCTAAATAATGGGATCTCAGACGTGGAAAAACCTTGAGTTTCTGATGCCCTCAGGTTATCTGATAGAGTAGCAGTAGATGTGATGACATTCTTTACATCTGTTGTGATTTGCAGGACATGCTCAGACCCTTCCTGTCGAGAGTTATCCTGTAAATATTAAGAAAATAACTGTTTAGATCACATTGTGAAGGCAGAGGGAAACTCTGTTTAAAGAATTAGCTTGTGTTGACACACAGGGCAATTTGCTGTTATATTTAAAGGTAAAGAACCTTCATTTCTGGGTGAATGTGAATGTTTTTGTTAAACAATGAAGCTGTTCAACCACGGCATGGCCTAGCATGGTGCAGAAGAGGATGCTGCTATTATGATTTATTATAAAAAAATAGTTTTGTTAACTTCAGATAGTTTGGAATTAGCAGTACTTTGCTTGGTCCTCTTCTTCTCTATTGTGTAGTCTGGTTTTAGGGTGTTTGACAAAGTCCACTTCCATTTCCTTTCCTTAAAAACGAAACCAACTGCTTATTTAAATTGATCGTTTCAACAAGCTGAAAATGCTTTATCAAGATGAAGTACTAAGCCAGTTAAATACTTACTGCTACTACTGAGCAGCACAGGAGAAAAAAGATAATCTCATGATGTTGTGTTTTTTGTTTTCCTCTTTTATTTGTTACTGGCTGTGGTCCAGAAGTGTCTTCTGTACTATGTTAGATCTTGCAGGCAGTTGCCTGGACCTTTTATGAACGCTGTCTTTCAAGTCAGCTGACTCTTGTTACTTTTTGCCTTCTTTGTTTATGGCTGAAAAATTACTTATTCCGGTTTTGAAACAATCTTTACCATAAAGGAGTCCATCTCAAAATGTAGAGCTCTTAAATTCAAGCATTTAGTAAACTAACACTTTTATTTTAGGTCAGGTTTTTGGTGGCATTTTTTTATAGTAGTTAGGAAGGGTAACATCTGTTACAAAAAACTGCAGATTGCCAGAATTCTTATATGGGATACATGTAGGCAATCAATTCTTACTCTAACCTTTCACTAAAATAAAGGAAGAGTTCTTACCTTCATAGTCCTCTTCTTTATTAATAGGTATTTGACTGATGAATTAAGTCTCTGTGAATGCAGTAGGGTAGTCTCATTTTTAACTCATCCTAAATGTGCACCAACAATTATCACAATTCATAAAATACCTGACCAAGTCTGTCATCCCATCATAGACAGTATGGCTTTTGACTCTGAGTTGCACACATTTTTTTCAGAGCATCAGATGGCTTGAAAATAGTTTTTGACCCCCATCCCTGGTTGACAATGTATTTAACATTTCAAATGGGAGCCCTTCCTCTGTGGGTGTTCTGATAAAAGCTCTAACTGGAGTTAGGTCTTCTAGAATTTTAATTAACTCTTCACACAGGGGCCCTTTCTGTGGAGAAAACATGCATTTTCTTTTAAAAGAATTTCCAGAATAGACTGTGAGCATAAACTGCGGAGGAGGAAAATTTACTTATAAGTATAGGAGCAGTTGTGTTTCTGATTTTGCTGTAGTATATAAAGATCTGAAATTCTAAGTCAGCGTAATGTGAAAGTCTGTAAAACACATGGTTTTACACTGAAAGCATAGTAAGTCTTGCTGTGACTGCAGGAATCCCAAATGTGAACTTAATTTTGCAGTGTCATCAGTCTGGAATTTACTGCTCAAGTTGGAAGAGGGAGCTGAGATCCAGAAGCATGACAGAAAACTTTCTTGGGTGCCTGATTTCTCAGTTAGATTATGGCGCATGTCATCAAAAGTTCTTCAGAAAGTACTGAGTTGTTTTGTCTTCTACCAGCTTCCCTTGGAGTCAAATGGTCAGCGCTGAGGAGGACTTACAAAAGTGTTTTGTTTCACAGTCTGAATGTATCAGTTTCATCAAGAAGAATATTTTTTATTTTTGTTTTAGGGATTTTTTGACACTCTGTACTTGGCTCAGTCCTTGAATGTGTATTTAGGTGATGTTAATAATTCATTCATTTATTTTGTTTGAGTTGATTTTATATTTTTTAAGGGCACTCTTATTCTGAGCCTTAAAACTGAAAAGGCAGTATCTTTCATGAAGCCTATAAAATGCAGCATGTAACTTCTGGCTCAACAGCAGAGTGCTGAAAAAATTAGGGTAGATCTCAGAACATCAGGTTTATTAAAATTTTGACAAAAACACTTTTTTGCGTGTTTTCCAGATTTTTCCCTTCGGGTCATAAATGTCCATTGGATCATGTTCGAATTTACATGTCATCTAATTTTCAACTATTAGTTTAGATGTCTACAGCCTGGCCTACCTCTAAAATTATTTTAGAGAGCTGTTACAATAAGTCACTTCGGTGTCCAAATTATTATGTTAATGTTGACTATAATTTCTGAAAACTGCTTCACAAATTTCATAATCTTGAGTGTGAGGAAACACAGCAATAATGCTGCAGCTGTATAGCCTCCTCTGATGGTTACACACCCGAGATGTGAAAGCCCAGCTGTGAAGAAACTGAACTTTCTGGTACTGTTTTTATGTTCCAGTGCCAACATAATGTTCTGGGCCTCTCAGATATTGGTCAGACAGGTTCCATGAGCATGAGAATGCCTTCAAGTCCTAAAAGCACACTGTTCCTGGCTTTCCTGTATGCAATCTCCACTTCTAGTCCAGTGAAAAATGCTGACTGGTAGCAGCTGCTGATTCCCTTTTGTCTCACTTCAGATAAGCATGAGAGGCAGAATAGTGGAGGGTGCCTTGGCAGCAGAATGCCAGGTTGGGATAGCTGCCCCATGTTGTAAAGATTGTCAGACTGCATTGCTGCTGCAGATTTTCATAGCTGAAAAGTCTCCATCTGACCAGCTCTGGGAGC
This sequence comes from Petroica traversi, assembly GCA_025920805.1. Classification (NCBI taxonomy): domain Eukaryota; kingdom Metazoa; phylum Chordata; class Aves; order Passeriformes; family Petroicidae; genus Petroica; species Petroica traversi. Next base: position 15,126,141 of record JAHLSL010000019.1, read on the forward strand.
CAGAACGAGTCCATTACTGCAAAGAATGAGTGTCTTACTGCACCCAGCAAAGGTCTCTGGGCCTAGACAGAAAAACAGCAAAATCCTCAGGGAAAACTGTCCCTGCCCCTTGCTGCTAGTGCATGACAAGAGTGCATGGGAAAAAAAACAAGGCAGCAGCTCGCTGTTGCAGTCAGTAATCTGATTTACCCCAAGATTCCTAGTTAATGAATTGGAGGTTAGCAGGATTTTCTTGTATGGTCAAGTTCCTGCATCATACTCACGGCTTAAGTCTCTGGTCATAGAACTGTTTAGGTAGTGGTAAAATTATTACTACAAAGCCTTTGTGTGATTTTAGGTCTACCTTTTTCCTTAGAAAATGTGTGTGACTGTAAAAGTAATGCTTCACAAATATTTCTGTGTGCTGTGTTGAACCTGTCATCAGTGGCTTGATAACAGTGTAGATTGGAAATCCTGTGTTCTTTTATTGGAACAAAATGGGTCCAATCCCATTCAAAATATGATGCAATTTTATCTTATTGTTTTAGATCACACATCTATTCTGTTCCTCAGTTCTTGTCTTCTATTTGTGGTACTGTGCCAGAACTAATGAATCCTGTGGGATCTTAAACTAAGCTGAGGTCAGTGTTGGATAAACCATGTCAGTAATTCAGAAAAAACGGTGTCACAGGGTATTGGAACTTCTGGCTATTGCTCTAAAAAAGCCAGTGGACTTACAAAGAAAGTTCAATAACTTGCTTACAAATATGGAATTAATTTAGGCAGAATTGGAATGAGTATCTAAACAGATACTGTGCACTCAAAAAGAAGCTGTGATCCTCAAAGCTCTCCACCTGTGTTCCCCGTTACCTGCTGGTTCAGGTGGGAAGGACAGTGCTGCTGGATGTGAAGGCACTCGGTTATGTGACCTACTGTGAGGTGGAGCAAACTTTTCTGTGGCAAAAATAGTTTGTGATTCTCAAAGAAAACTGTAGTAGCCTCTTGGCTGAGCCAAATGTCTTCTTACACCATTTTCACCAGTTTATAGGTACTGTTGTATCACCTCTTTTTGCTTTGCATGGAATGAAGCAGGATTCTGTAGCTGAACTGCCAGGGTGTATCCACAGCATAATTAGAACTGCTAACGCTGTCTTTGCAATTTGGAGAATTGGAAATAAACTGGGAAAGAGAACTTGTGTTAATTTCATTATGAAGGAAGCATGTATTTTAATTTTTTTTTTAAACTCAGGGGTGCATGATGGTTAATTTCAAGATCAGCTCAAGAAATACTATATTCTGGTGAAACTTCTGTACATGACAGAGGCTGGTCTACCGTTTTTATAATGGTAAGCACTGTTTTCATTTCAGACTAAAGTAAATTCTCAGCTTCCTAATGTCTCTTTAGTAAAGAGATGTAGCCTTCATATGGCTTAGTAGATGTTCTGGATCAGTTTCCAGATATTGCCTATGAATGAGAATATGCAAAAGTCAGCTTTTCTTTATGGTTGTTGATTTTTCAGGCCCATATATTTTCAGTCATCTTCTGCCAGATGTAAATTAAAACTTCTGCAAGATGTTCTTCCCACTAATGGTAGGAAATAGATCCTTTTGGAAGGTCAAGTGGTCTTTAAGGGCACTTTGATGGAGAGAGGGGCACTGGATTGGCACTCATTCATCACCCTATTTATTACAGTAGATGCAGATGATGGAACACTGGGTTTGCCCCAGAAAGGCAGGTGCACTATCCATAGATCCAGGGATGTGAAGGCAAATGCCTAGGACCTTATGTTTGTTGATATCTCACTGTGTAATACTCACATGTTGACTGTTAACTTCTTTAAATATTTCTTAAGCTCTTTTGTGACATGATATGAGGAAGACTGTTTCTTGCATCTCAAGTCCCAGACAAACCCACTGCCACCAAAACAGTATTTGCAAAGACCACTGTGAATAGTCGTAGTGGAGATGTGTTCTACAGGTTGCAAGCAGGCTTTGTAGTTAAACAGTGATAACTGGTTAACTGTAGACATGGCTACAGCAACTCTGAATATATTTGTCAAAGTTTATTGCAGCTTGTGATTTACTTTTCTGCAGTTTCCTACTCCCACTGTGCCCCCTTCCAGTTTACATCACATTTGGGATGAAATGCATACATTTCCCTAATGATGTTTGGGTAGCAGATAACAGTGTAGGAATTCAATTATTTCCCTCCTGTCTCACAGTTTCTCCAACTTAGCCATTTCCTAGCAATCTCATTTAAGGAGAATTTTCTCTGGTTCAAGATAGACACTGAAGACATTGAGAGTTTTGAACATGTACCCTCATGTACCAGTTCATGTACCCGTCATGTTTTCTACAACTGCTGCTCCTGAAGCCGTATGGGTAGGAAGGATGATTAGTGAGTATCCTTCACTTAGTGGAAATGGTTTAAGTGATGGCAGTACCTATTGTTATTCAGGGTTATAACCTGCCCTACCCTATTTTTTGTAAAGCAGTAAGTCTAATCAACTTCGTCTTAGACTGGTGTTGATTCAAGGTGCATCTGATTCTTCTTTTGCAAGCTGCTTGTCTTTCATCTCCTGAGCTTTCCTGCTATTTTCAGGTTGCCAGATGCATCAGACATAGGTGAGATCACCTTTACTCATCCAGAACCATAGTTGCTCAAACAAACAGATCCTCCTGCTGACTGTTGCCTGAGCTGCCCTTCTGGTATCCTGATTTGAACCTCATAGAAAAGATGGAATTCACTGAAGGAATTACCCATTCTTTAGAGACAGAGATTCCCATCTGTTAAACTTCGTGTTGCAGTAAATCCTAGCCAAGATGTGGTAGATGTATGTGATTCTAAAATCACATCACTTTTCAAGACACATGGCTTCACTATTCTGTATACACCAATGTGTTGAGCTTGAGGAAAGCTCGAGTATAAGTGTTCCCATAGGTTCATAATCTTTCTTTTTGAGAAATGTCATTTACAGTACTGGTGTGCATATTAACTGTAGACATCAGTCATTTGAAACTCATTCATAATGAGTAAATAATTTACTTTCAGGTCTTCAGGTAGGTGTTCCTAACTTCATGAAATCTCCATAAATAGTTTTCTTTCAACCAAATTTTACCTTGCATTTTGAGATAGAACTGATTGAAACTCAAAAAGGGATGTCAAGTTTTGAGAGAAAAAGCAAAGTTGAGAAACCTTTCCATTTTCTGATGCAGAAGGGATAGCATATTATAACTGATACTTGGATTAGGAAAGTATAAATGCAAATATTTAAGGGGATGTCATGTTTTCCTAAAGGTGTTGGAAAGCAGCAATCTGCCTTGGTGTTACCACGAGTGAATGAATATTGCCATTACACCTTCTTGTCTTCTCAGGGGACCATGCATCCTTGACTGCTACAGTTTTGTGTATATCAGCTTACCAGCACAATAAATACAAGTGTTCTGATGCAGGCTTGTTCTACTACCAAAAGCTGAAGAATTTAAATCAAGTCTGTCCATTCTGATAATCTGTGAAATTACCACTGCTTTGTTCTTATGATTTAAAAAAGTAAGATGTGGTTGTCCTGTTATATTTTGAGAAAACTGATGACTAATTGACTGCTTGAGACTTTGTTGTTGTCGTCAACTTGTGAACAGATTTGTTTATCAAAACAGCATGCATGACATTCTAATGATGATGTTAATGAAGCAGTGCTACTGTCTCTAGGAATGCTGGACTCTTTTTCCAATATTTTTATGGTTGTATGGACCACTAAGATGATTAGGAGGAGACCTTCTCTTTCAATAAAACTTGGATGCATAACGTGTGTGTAAACATGGCAGGAGGAATCAGAGTGGTGTGGAATCCCAGCTGTAAACTCTCAGCTTAGGACATCTTAGCCTCTTTGGAGAGTTTCCCTGCTTGACTTGACCCTGACTTCTCCCTGCTTTCACCCTTTCAAGGCTTTCAGAGGAGACTAAGAGTGATAGGCTGGAGTGGGGTAACAAAGCCACAAGTGGGACTGACCAGAGAAAGGGTTGCAGTTGAGTATTGCTCTTCTCCAGGTGTTCTTGAGGAATTCCTGTATTCTTTGCATTTTGTCTTTGTTCCTCGTGGTGGCAGCACAGCCAAGAGAAAGGGAGCCAGCCGAGTGCTGCTGACCTGGGCTTTAATTACGGTTCAAATGAACGTGCTCGAACTTCAATTTTTAGCTTTTGTTTCCAGTGAGGCAGCTCAAAAAACAGAAGGTCAAAACTTCATCATCTGTGATTTCAGTTTTTATGAACTCTGAGAGACATTGATTTGGGAGAAATATTTCCTCTTCTCCTCTCCACTCTCACACCAGCAGGTAAAGAAGTCAGTATTTCTGAAGATCTTGAGCTGCTGAGAAAACTTCCATGGCTGGTTTGGAGTTTTAGTTGTCCAAAATATCATCCAAAGACTACTGCTGTTTTGAATAGTGAGGGTTTTTGTTAACCCCAGAATGAGTACCAGGACTCTTGTTCTAGTTGCCTTAGTCTTTCCTAAATTTTCATACATAGTCAGGATCTGTCTGATGTGTTCCAGTTGGAAGCAGAGAGATGGTGTCAGGCATCCAGTGAAACCTATCAACACAAGGCAAAGAAAGAAATACTGAATGTTAGTAATGAGGTACTGATAACCAAATAACTGAAAAGTCACTAATACACTGAAAATTTGGCTGCAGATTTAACACTGTGCTAATTAAAGAAGGTAGATAGAACTACCTTTTGGTATCTGAAACAGCCTTTTCTAAAATTACATCACAGGCAAGTTTCTTACTGTAGTCTGACTTCATAATGTGAGTGAATAGTTATTTTAGGGTAGCAGTGTTGGTTTGTAAATCAGCACAGGGATGGGTCCATTTCCTGCCCTCTTTCTGACCTCAGAATCACACATCAGTTTCTTGAGATTTTTTTCACCTGACCAAAAGTGTCAGGTATTTGTTCTGTCTTCTGTGTTTCCTTGGCATACTGTGAAGCTCTCATCATATATATAAAACTTTTGGAACTGAAAGCAGAAGTTCCAAAGTACCTAGAAGAAGGAAATAAGATAGGAAGACAAAGAGCAGTTTCTATGGAAAACATGTAAGTGTAGTCTGTACACACTTTTCACAGGGCTACTTATGATATCTGAGCTTGAGTTATTACAGACTACTTCAGGTGTCCCCTCATTCAAGTAAGGATGAGAATGTGCTCTGTCTGCACTCTAGTCCAGATAGATTTGAGAACTGGAAAATGGGTAATAAATATTTAAATGAGAGCATTTCCTGTATCTCAGAAGTGGGCTAAAAGGCCAATTTAATAGCTCTACCTTCCTGAGCTGTTTACAATAGAATGCATTTAAAAAGTAATAAAAATTGAAGGGATAGACCATTTTGCCTATAAACATCTGCTTCTTTACCTTTGCATTTTTATTTTAGTTATTTGAAATCTTTTTTCAAATAAATTTGAGAGCTCAATATGGAAGTCTCTGCAGCACTAGTTATAGGACCAGGATAAATGGTTAATGTAGGAGAATCAAGAGAAGGATTTTTCGCTTCTCATTCCATAAAGGGCATTAAAATACTACCAGGAAAAAGAACTATATAGAATAACTCAGTATTCATATTGGGCTTACAGAGAAGCATGCCTCAAGCCCAACACAACTACAACAGGAGCATGCTTTCTAATATGAGATAATTTGTATATTGGTTTAAGCTGCATCCTGAAGAGGACAGGCTCGTGTGTGCAGCTTTTTATTTGCAGTCATGCCAGTTTAAGAGTATACCAGCAATTCTCCAGCAAATCACAGTGTTAGATCTTAAAACTACAGTGTTACTCAACAACTGGCAGATCACCTTACCTTCTTCGTAATACTTATTTTGCCTTCTTGCCACTGTCTCATTCAAGGAAATTTTTGAATTTCAATAGCCTTGTTTTATGTTGTTAAATGTGGTAGATTTATGAACTTCCATTACCCAAATCACTACTTGTATTGTAAGTGTTAATGATGGTATTGCCCTTTCATGTAAATATAAATATAATACAGTCTACTGACCTTCACTGCTGAAAAAGCACTATTTGATGCAGTGTGGTTATGGAACAGAGTAAAAGTAGTCTTTCTTTCTTGGTGACTGAGATGGATATTCTTTTCCTTTGTTCGTCCTGTTAATTACATAGTGTAAAGTAAGTTTGTGGAAAGAGAACTTACATTAGACCAATTGGGATAGTTGGAAGGGGGCAAACTGTTGTGTACTTAAGGATTTGTGTGTTTTATGATCAGAGCATTGCTTTTATTCTACAACCAAATGTATTGCAAAAGCTGAACCACCTTTGAAAGAATGCAAGAGTGTGGTTGGTTTTTTTCCTGTGTGATCAGAAAATGGGGAATGACTTCATACTGAGATTTTCTTTTTTCTTTGAGCATGTCATTTGTTTTGCTTTTTTTTCACTGAGAGTTTTGGAAAACCTTTGAAGAACCCTGCAAGGTTCTACCTGCAGGGCAACTAAGACTGTGTTCAAGAACAGATATGGTAATAGAAAATGCCCTGTCCAAGGACTGTCTGACATGCAATGTCCTAGACTGAAAATTCAGAGGGAAAATGACAAGATGTAGGAGTTCAGAAAAGTAATTGGTACTTGAATTTTGGGAAAATTACTTTCTCTGTAAAGCACCTTGGTACATACACTGTGTTGGTTGTTTTGTAGAAGGGGCTCTGTACTTGCCAGGGGGAGAAGGGGTGAAGGGAATGGTGGACACTTGTGGATGCATTAAATCAGTTGGTGCATTTATCAAATATTGGGGATTTTAATGAATGTTTGGTGTTGCATGCAAAATGAAAGGTGCAGAAAATAGGATGTAATTGCTGCAGTCACTTACAGGTACTTGTGTCTGTATAGTCTTTGGAAGCTGTGAGGATTCTGTGGATGGGCCATAGCACTTCAGCCTTTTGTATGAAATTGCATGCTTTTTTTTTTACTAGCATCAAAATGTGCCTTTATTGCCCTGTGATGCTTTTCTTTTAAGACTGTGCAACATATGTAACCTCTAATTGTCCAAGAGCCCTGATTCATAGTATTTGTAACAAGGATCACAAAAGAAGCAATTCCCATGTATACTATGTATATATTACACAGAATGTTGCTTAAGAAACAGGCTGGTTGCTTCATCTGTTACATATTTTGCATTTAAAACTTTGTGGTTTTTAAACCACAATGTTTCAGTGGTAATGGCAACATTCAAAGGCTGATATTGCTTATGGGTGGAGTCAAAAAGATTTCTGTACAAAATATTGGCAGCTGAGTCTGGCAAGATTCACTTTCCAGACTTAGTAAGGAAATCAATTTTAATTGGCATATGATGTTCTGTCTTTCATCGCTTACGGCCTATGTTACCAAAGAGTTAAGGGCAAATACAATTATTCCCCACTTTGTTACTTTACAATAAAGTGAATTGGACTCTTTTTACTTCATGGAGTCTTGCTGTGTCCAAAAATAAGTTTTTGAACATATTATCCTTTCTTATGTGGTGTTGCATGGGGAGGGAATCTGTTGAGCTGTTGAGAGCTTTGGGGAATAAAGATCTAAACTACATCTTTCTGCAGTGTGTCCATCACTAAGTAGAAAATGCTTTTATATACAGCTGTTTGACAGCATCTCTAAAGATCTCCATCACTTTCTTAGGCTGTTCCTTTGGAGAGGATGAGTTGGAGTAAGTAAACAAAGACTTTGGGTCTATTTTGAAATCTTTGTATAAACATATGGTCTTCTGTGTCTTTAAGATTCTTTAAGGCATAAGTCAGGACTTCAGTGTAAGAAGTGAAAATATTTTTATTAGGTGGGAGGGGTCTTGATTTAGAGTTGGAGTATGCTTTTGCCTATGGTACTGATAAATTCAGTTTGTATATCTGTAAAAGATATACATGTGGAAGTGTATTGGATATAATAAAATCCTTAAAAGGCCATCTAGCTGCATAATTTTGGAAGGACAAAAAAAATACTGACTAACTTTGAGAAATCTGGTTTAGGTTATCTGTGTCACAGTCACTGAGCTCATGTCCTTTCCCCTTCCTTTTTTGTTAATCATTCCCTCATGAGCTCCAGTCATCCATTTGGTTCCAGGAGGGATCGGTCATTTCTCCCTGAGTTAAAATGCTGGATGTATAAACTGAAACTCTTAACATGTCTGTCTTGCATCCAGATTTTTGAGACTTATGTTCCTTGTAGAAGAAAGAGGATTCCTAACCCCTGACTGAAGAGTCTTTCTGAGGCACAACATTGTCTGTTACAAAGAAAAAAAAAATCCCAGAGAATGTCTTTTTAAAACCATGAACATACCTACAAGTCTGCTTGTCTCTCTTTGCCTCCCTTTGCAGCCCTGTTCTTCCATGTTAAATCTGTTGGGGTTTTTCACAGTCACTACACATCAGCCGTTTGCTTTTTTAAAATTTATTTCAGTTTTCCTGCAGAGGAACTTCTCAGCTCCAGACTCTGCTTTCTAATCTTTTTTTTTTTTTGGAAGAGTGCCTTTTTGCAAATCCACATTGCCCTTTGCTGGAGGTAGAGCAGGGGTTTACTGAGCTCTGCAGCTTCCTTGGCACTCCTTCGGCTGTGTTTGAATTTTTTCTATTTAGTAAGCCATTTTGGAAGTCTCGTGAGCAGGCTATAGCAGTAGAGCATAAGAGGCTGTAAGAATTAGCTACACAGGATGATTTCTAAATTTACAGAAGCTTTACCTTTTAGGGGATTATGTGCACTGTTCCTAAAAGTGCTGTGTTTTGGTGTTTTTCAGTTATGACAGTACTAAAGCAGTCAGTCTGGCTGTATATCTCATTAATGTTGAGTCATACATTTTAATAATAGCTGTATGTTTAGAATTTCCTAGGATTTTTGTACTTGCTAAAGTGAGAGTGAGGTAGGCGAATTAGTCTTTAATTTGATTATGTGGCTATAGACCTCAGATAAATTTGTTAGATAAACTGAACGTGTTACAAGAGTGCTGTATTTGTCTTATGTAATCATGAAGTTGCTATTAGTGCTTGTTACAAAAAGGTATTTTTAAAGGCATGATGTCTGTAGAATGAACATTCAAATAAATACGTGAAAAACACTGCAGGGGCTGCTCAGCAAAATGTGAAAGTCTGTGAAGAAATGGTACCATTTTAATTTTTCTAGGTAAATTTTTCACAAAATGCCTTCCTTTTTTTCCTTTTTTATGACACCTCCACTTTTTTCCCCTCTCCCCAATATTATAACACATGCATTTCAACTTTTTTTGGATCCTTATAATTTGTGAGCACTTGCACTATTCACACTTCCCACACTTGTCAATCTTCAGTAAAAACGCCTTCATAAGGTAGATATTATACAATTTAAAACATAAAATCCCCTTTACAATTATTTGTTACAGCTGTCTTCAGCTTCACTAGGGTAGCAGCAGTGAAACAGTTCCCACTTACTGATTTTTCATCATGCTTCTCTAGCAGTATCCCCAAGTCCATACTTAGCATGGGTGGCTGGGACCAGGGGAAATGAGGAAAAGGAAGATGTCCAAGGAGCACTTGGGGCTGTAGGAGACAGCAGTGTTTCTTCATTTGGCTGACGGGGTGCTTCTTTTTTTGGTCTTGGAAAGACATAAAATTCACAGTAAATAAAATTATAGTAGAGGAGTGAAATGAGAGCCACGTAGGTAATATTAAAACTAGGAAAAGCCAATCTTGTCTTTTTCACAGGATATTGCTAAGTATGTGCTTTGTTCCTATTTCTTCACATAATGAGAAGGAGGTGAACTGTAAGCAGAAAAGTCCCTTCTGCCTAAAAACAGTATGTTAAAAATCCTTGTTGGCACCCCTTGAATTCATTGCAGTTGGGAGAAAATAATCTTCACTGTTATTGGTAAAGTGAGCTCCTTTTTCTGCTACAGCCTGGGCCTTTTCTTGTGCTCGCTAGAAATGTGACACTCATTGTAATGACTAAGGGAACTAATCTCTTTAATCAACCAGTCAGATGAAATCCTGCCTACTTAGGACCTTTGGGAGAATAGCATGTGCTGCAGCCTGTTTGTGAACGTGCAAAAAGGTGCAGTTTATGTGCTTTGCTTCTTCAGTGCAATCCATGCCAGTGAATGCAGGTGGTGTCACCCAGCTTCTTCCTCCTGTCATATGCAGCTGGGCAGTGTGTTTTTAGGAACAAGGGGAGCACTGTAACCAGCACTGTGGGAATTCAGGCTATGGATCAGTTTTCCCTTCCAGACTAAATGACAATCAAATGTACTTTCCTGAAATCTTAGCAGTGTCTTATCGTAGCTGCAGGGTGTTGTTCTTCTCTGTGTGTGTGTGTGTACACTCCCTTCTTTTAAATACACTCCCATACTGTTTTACTTCACTTTCTCCACTATTACACCCCACCTCAGGGGTATAAAAAGGGATTTCCAGACCCAGGTTTCCGCTCTAGGATTTTCCAGCATTCACTGCTGCAAGAGAACTGGTGTGATTGATTCTTAGGAAGCTTAAAGGCGGAAATAGGTCTGGTGTAAGAATAGCTTAAATATTGCAAGAAGGCCCTGAAATTGTTTTATGTTCCTGAGTGCTCAGCAGCAGTGATGCAAAACTGAAAGCTTAAGGATTGAAACAGCCTTGGAGGGAATAATGTGTATGGGTAGGTAGTAAGAGGATTTATAAAAGGTCACGGGAGACCCAAGGCAGTCCATCCAACAGCAGTGGCTAAGGACTGCTGAGAGCCCCTCTGTGAAACTCATGCCCTAGATGGTTCTTTTTAACTGCTCTGCCTTCTACCCCGAGTTCCCTGAGACAGCTCAAGATGGGCTGTTAGCAATAAAGTTATTCCTGTGCTTTGATAATTAATGACTCTTGTATGCAAGTGCCTGGGGTGTGGGGGTAACAACCAAAAACGGCAGTAGGTGATCTGTATCAGGATTTCATAACTGGTTTTTTGTGAGGTGCTTCACTGTGTGGAGGGTGGCCTCCAAAACTGTCCCTTAGGAGAGTTACTAGCCTGTGGTGAGCCCTGTACCAGCTGGAAAATGGGCTTATGTTGCACTACGTGACATTTGCCATGATTTGGGAGTACTGGTCTGTGATTAAGCTTCAATGTTTTACTGAAAAAAAGACTTTCTGACCACCCAAGAATATTCAGTTCTGCCACAAATTAGTGTTGTAACTTTTAATGAATGGCTGTGCATTTGCACAATATGTGAAACTAGGGTGGAATTCTTCCATGAATTCCATGAGAAAGATGTTATTGGTACTGTTACTGACTTTGAGTTTTGAAAATAAATCTAGGAGCCATGTCCAGTTAGCAGCATGAGGGTACATTTTCTCTTTATGAAGGACTCTTCTCAGGTACCAGTCCTTTATCACATTTTGAAAAAGTGGCTGAAAATGTCTCATGAAAGTTGCATGAAAAGTAATGTTATTAAGGCTAGAGTTTGCTTTTTTGGGAAAAGGTGTGTGTTTGCAGGCCCTACCTAAGTACAGACACACGTCAAGTGCTGTGTTTTTGTCAGTTTTTAAAAGTATGGTATCAATTGCAGATAATAATCCTTTTCCATAGGAAATAAAATTATCTTTGGTGCACATTTCTACTTTGACAAGTTCATCTTCTTAGTCTTACAAAGTGTCACTTAGCAAAGCAATAATTTATAAAAAGACTGAATAATTGTAAGCCTTATGGTCATTATTTGCAAAGGAGGAGTTGCTAATAGTCCTCCAAGTTAATAGCTGGGGTTAATGTGTATTTTTTAATGGGACAGATTTATTTTCATGAGAGCCAAAGTTCTTTCTTGCTTAGACTGTGAATTCCTTAAGGGAATAGTAAGGAGTTAAGAAGGAAACATGATGAAATGTTGGTCTTTGCATCCAAAAGAGGATTTAAGTCATGAACTCCTGACCTTGTGATCCTCAATTACTTATCCCGGGTGAGGGAAATCTGTTCTACTTTAATGTTTTTATTAATGTGACTTGGAATGAATGTAAGCATTCTTTCCTCTTAGAACGTGTTTAAAGAAAATAACTCTGGATTAAAAAATACTAGATCTTTTAATTTTTAGTCCAAGTTTTTTTGCATAGCCGGTTTCTAACAAAAAAATTAGTTTTTAGAGAGGACTGGTTGTTGTTTCACAGGGTACACTGAACCTTGACAGTGGTACACTGAGAGCTGATGGCCAAGTGTATTAGAATGTTACCTAATAAATAATATATTTAAATCTCTGTTATGATTTGGCTTCTACAAAGAGCACTGTAAAGGCTCAGTGCAAGGGTTAAGCAGTAGGTGCATTAACCCATCTTCTGCAGGTATTGAAAACCATCTAAACACACCACCAATTTTTACCAGAAAAGTAGGTTTTGTCCTTATTTACATGGTCCTAATGTATCTTCTCTTTTACAAAAAAAAAAACAACAAAAAAAAAAAAACACCAAAAAATCCCCAGAGAAAATTCAGGCCCATGTTTTATGTTGCTAAGTGTCTTTCTGCTCACCATTTTTGGGCATTAGGGCAGTTTCAATGCACTGTGCCATGTTTGCCATTATTATTCGAAACACAGGGAATTTCTGTGAAGTGTAGGAAAAGCAGTGCAGCTATGTTTATGCAGCTGCAAATTAGTCCCCACTTTAGAGAACTCATTTGCAGGTCTCAGGGTTCAGAGCTTCTTTAGTAAAATGTGAACTCACGTGAGGATGGAAGAAGGCAAATGGAAATGAGTGCTAGAGCAATACATGTTAGTATCACTGAAAATTAACTCCTGACCTAGCAAAGCACCCAATTTTTAACTCTTATTTTTCAAATGATAAATCATGCTGTTGTAAAAGCCAAATATATTTTTTGGTGTGCTGTAGCTCGAGGTCTGCTTTAAGTTAAGGTTACTTAACTTGTCACTCTGAATGCTTGTGTAATGTTTCATTAAGTGTTTAGAATTCACAAAGCATTGCATGCATTTGCTTTACAGAGCGGTGGAAATCTCTGCAGGAAAATAAGTGAAGAGAAAAGAGAAAATAAAAATGTCAGATCCTGGGATCTGACCTGGTGTCACCAATTGGTAGTTCCATTGATTAGGCTGCAGATAGGATTTGCAAGGCAGACTATTGAATTTTTGCTGTGGACTGGAAATCTCATATTTTTGTCTGAGACAGCAAGGAATTCTTGTGTTTGGATTCTTTGTTTCATAATATTAATGCAGTAGATCTGCATGTATTTTAGCAAATATCACTGGTCTGAAAGCTATTTTTGTCAAACGTTGGAAATGTGTTTTAACAATTCCCAAAGATTGCTTTAGAAGAGGTTTATATAGGCTGTCATAACTCACATGTCAGTTAACAACTTAACATCTTTGAAATCTTTCTTTAATCATTTTTGCGTGAAAAACTTAACTTTCATGAACAGAAATAAGTACAATTGTCCTCATCTGAGAAGTCAAGTGAACATAAGCATGAGAAACAACTCCGAGAGGCAGCAGATCTCTAGCAGAAGAGTGCCAGTATGCTGCTGTGTATACTCAGGGCAGTGATAAGCTCTTCATAACTCATTTTCCTCATTCATAAATTGAAGTTAATGACATTTTCTCGCTTTTTTAAAAAGCAAAAGCAAAGTATTAGGTCATTCCTAGCCATTAATATTTGGAGCACGGAGCTAGTGCTCACTTAAAACATGCAAAGACTGTTTTTCACGTTTTCCTGGTTGATGCCTGCAAGGTCTCTTGTTCCTATGCATTGGCATAAGCAGCCTGGGGCCTGCAGGTCTCCTCCTGAATCCACCCTTGGCTGCCCTTTGAATGGGAAACTCCTCACAAGCTCTCTGATATTGCTCTAATTCTGGCAGTCTAAGCCTCGGGCATCATCTTTGGCATGAGCCAGGGCTGCCATGGTTAGGATGAGCTCTTCTCTGACTTTGCACACCACTGCTTGCACAGATTTCCCAGGTAAATGTGCAGTGATCCTACTTCCACGGTGAGGAGAAGTGGTACATGGCCTGCAAGGCTGGGATATGATGCTAGGAACCATTTAAACCGTGCTTTGAAGTCTGATTTGTAGTTCTGAGGCTTCTTAGAGCACTTGCTCACACCATGTATGAGGATTTCACAAATACCAATGAACTGATGTGCATAGCAGCTAATTGACAGGAGATTTCAGTAGCCTAGGCACCTGATAACTGACTCTCACAGACTCTCATATCACAGTTTGTAGGGGTTGAGTTGTTTGGGGGTTTTTTGAGGTGGGTTATATTTATCTAGTTCAGGGCTCCTAAGACTTCCCATGCTTTCTGGGAAGCACTTTGAATTGCATGCCACGTTTTATGTATGGAACTCATGATACCTGTCCATTAGTGTCATGGCTGCCAAGTCCAGCATCTGGGATGCAAAACAAACACAAAACAACCAAAAAAATCACCACACCCCAAAAAGTTGAGATGAATGCTTGATTTATAATAATTCGTGAAATCCATGAAATTAGAAGAGAGAGCATTTTTCACGTTCTGTTTTGTTTTGAAGAACTGTTGAATTGCTTTCATGACTCCTGCTGTTAATAAACTTGTTCACTGTAACTTTGCAAGAGAGGAGTCAAGAGTCCCTTACAGCATAACACTTGTTCATTCCCAGAGGAATTCATTTTTGAGCTTAGCATGAGGAAGGAATCCCGCTGGGAAAAATAGGGCATTGCCACTTAATTGGACATTGCATCATAAAACATATTCATGAGGGAGAATGGTGTGGAGGGAATTAGAGTCACACAGGTATTCTTAGTTTAGAAGAGTCTGTGACTTGCTAGATCTTGTATTTGTATTAAAATAAGCTTATAAGGCATGCTAGATCTTGCATCAGCTTGACATGCAGAAAGGTTCTTGATGTATAGCACAGTCATGTCAGAGTGACCAACATGCTTTCTGTTTCCACTCCTCTAAACTCCTCCAGCATTGTGGTGTCTGTGGTTGCCACAAATAAATTCTGTCACACAGGACCTCTCTGAGTTGATATTCGCTGCTTAACAAGATATTTGTCAGTCTCGGGTCCATTGTTTATCAGATCCATTTCCACTCAGTTTTCCATTAGTCTCAGTTTCCTTCCAGAAATAGCCTGTTTTTTTCTTTGACCAAGTTCTGGCTGACATCATTCCTGCCCAATCTGTCCTCCACAGTTACCAGTTCTAGGTTTTCTCTACCGTTTTCACTGCAGTCCCAGTATCTTGTTTTTAGCAGCCCCTGCTCCTGTTCTGCATTTTGATGATACCACTTCTAAGTCCACAACATTTGAACCTTGCACAGAAGACATAGGGAGCATATGTTTTTTCCAGACTTTCCTGGTCCCAAATCAACTGCAGTTTTGGGAATACAGAATTTCTCATGGGTCAGAGCATTCCACCTTGGGATCACAAGTATGTACCAAGCAGGTGCAACATTCTTCTCCTTCTTGATTCCTCTTCAAAAAGAAAAGGCTTGGAAAATTGACTAATTTTGGCAGATTTTCACATGGATAGCAGATGGGTCCCATTATCTTAAAGTTTACATTGCCCTGCAGACTTCCAGATCTTGACTTAGAGCATGCAGATGCTCAGACTTGTTTATATTGTGTTCATAAGTTTTTGTTTGATTTTAAGATGTCATCAGAGTATGTTAAGTCAGGCAAAGCAGTCGATTTTCTCTTTGTTCCTAGAAATGACCTGTTTTGGCTAAATTTTCCAAAAAATTCATTCTGACATGACTCTCAGCAGGGAACATTTCTGCACAGCAGCTAACATTTGGCAAAGGCACAAGCAGTTGATAGCAGGATCTTATAATGGAAGTTGTCAGTCAGTCTTATTAATGGGCAAGCTTGGAAGCACTGTTGCTGATCCATCTAAGAGCTCTTTCATTTGAGGTGCCTGGGTGTTTTCTACCCCAATATGTATATTTTCTATACACTGAACTCCAGAGTTACATTGCTTATGCAGCAATATGGATTTGCAATGCAGTTGTCTGTCTGTTTTTAAAGCCTCAGCATTGGTAAGGTTTTATTGACTGACTAAGGACCGTAAAAAGTTTAGGAACCACTTTTAAATGTCTGCTATTAGGCAGTTCACCAAAATGTTCAAAATGTTTTTTGTAGTTTGGTGATGAATATGTTTCATGCTGTACTGTTAGGAAGTCTGGATTAAAAAGGAGACACTATTTGGGTTGAGATGTCAGCTGTAACTTGTCAATGATGATGACAGCCTGCATATCCCCCTCAGCCTAGGAACCACAGTCCCAACTGTTTAAAGCCAGGACACAACTTCCTGTCTGCAGGGCAGTCTGGTCTTGGAAAATTTCAGGTGTTTGTCAGTATTTAAAATAATTATCTTCATAATAAACTCGAACCTGAGCTTGCATCCATCAAAGTAAAAGGAAGATCACATTTGTTGTTGGAGCAATGCAGATTAGGCTTATGATGATGGGCTTTCTTGATTAACTGTTGAAAAGTTCCATTTGGTTGACATATTCCATACACTGTTATGAAATTCAGAGTATGCTCTGCAAAGCCATTTGAATTGCCATGGCTTGACTTAGAGTAAAATAAGTTGTCTCTTAAAATAATAAAAATGCAGGGTTAAAGAAGATCTTTCAGATGGACCTCCCTGGTAAAGAGCTATATTTAAGCTCTACCTAACCAACGTTTTTCCAACTTGTTCTTGATAATCCTCCAGTGTTAAAGATTTTGTTGATCTTCTGAATTAACCTGTTGCAGTGCTTATGTGATTCTTGTAAGTAAGCCTTTTCCTGGTATAGACCTGAATTCTCTCTTGTTACAAATGAACGTAAATATTTCCTGTTCTCTCTGACTGATCAGTATCTTCTTTGCAATAGTCTCTTGGATTTTAAAAAGTATTTTGTAATTTTTTTGGGTAAATCTCTTCTATATTCAATACAATTTGTTCAGTCTTTCTTTACAGGTAAGGTTCCTTCTACATGCTACAGTTTTTGGACACTGTACTCCAGAACTGATTTGAGAAAGTCACATTCAAACCTGAACATCAGTTCATGTTAGTAATTCCTGTAAAATGCATTAAAGGGCTATATCCTCTACCTGCTAGTGGAATCTCCTCCTTTCTGTCAGAAATCTGTGTTTAACAATCAGAATTAAACTTTGGGCACTATCCCACCTGTTACTACACAGTCACTCTAGTATTACCTAGATCATCCAAATACTGTATAAACAGTGGTTTGACCTCTTGGCTCTTGTGACTGGCATGTCAGAGAAATTGTAAGTGGGCTGATCAAAGTAAGTGCAGAATAGAAACTGCAGAGTTTCTTACTCACCTGAACAGTGTTGATTGGGACAGCTGTCCAGCTCACAGTGAGCTTGAATTACTTTATATTATCAGGCTTGCACAAAACCCTTTATGATGGATTAGGAAATTCATAGGAGGAAGAAACCCCATATCTGGGATATGGATCCTTATCTGTGTTGACATATTCAATGGGTTTTGAAAGGCAGCAAGACTGTTCATTTGTTTACTCTATAGTCCTTACATTTATTTGACATTAGTTCAGTTTCAATGTTCTTGCTTGTGGAGGGGATTGTAGGGAATTTATCTTTCCTTTTTTTAATTACTTAGTGCATAACTGGAGTTCAGGCATGTAATTTTGTCTTTTAAGGAAGTCTTCATGATTATGCAGAAAATTTGGTAAGAGACAAAATACAATTGTCTAATATGCTGCTGTTTGTGATTTCTTGCCTTACTCGAGGTACCCAGCTGGCGTGTGCTGCTTGCAAGCTCATTAACACATTTCCTGCCTTGGCAGGAACCTCAGGCACCGGTGACACCCTTGACCTCGCTGTTCTTCCTGGAACAACTTAGAGTTAGGACTTTTGCTCTTTTCTGACATGCTCCCATAGATCAGCATGTCATGTTTATGGCCTGTGGAGCAGAGCAAGTGCTGGGAGTGTACTCTGGACTCTTCTGAGCTAATTGCCTTTGAATGATTGTCTGTGATTACATGAGCTCGTAACGTTTTTCATGCATTGCAGTCCTCTGCTCCTTGAGACATCATGATATTCTGTCTAACCATCCTTCATGAATTGTTCTTGCAGGTGGTTTTATCTGATTCCTGTTTTCTTTTAGAGTTATATTTTTATTTTTCCCCTAGGGGCACTTTTTCTTCTTCTACTCTGTGAAAATTTACTTATTTACTTATTCAGAACATTTTTGATATACTGCTACTTCATGCCAGTGGAAAGAAGAAAAAATAAATACAAAAAAAACACCCCCTCCTAATAAGAATCTGAAACTTTCAGTGTTCCTTTAATGTTCTAACTGAAATGAGAATAGTCCACCACATTTTAAAAAGGTGAAAGATTTTAAGTCATTTTCTTTAACTGAGCAGTGATTTCCTTTATAGGTGGACTTGTTTCACGTAAAAACATTCGGGAGCCTAGCTGTAGGTGCTGCTTGAAAATTCTTAGGAACTTGGCATTGTTCCCTTCTTATTTATATTCCTTGAAAACCTTTTTCTCTCCAACTGATGATGCAGAGCAGTGAAATGCCATTCAGAGGACTGAAGTGCAGAGTCTACTTTAGATATCAACTTAGACCATAAAAACACAGCATTGTCCTTCTATAGCAGGGCCAGATCTTTAGATTCCAAGTATGGTCACGTGTTTTAGATGAAGATATTTTATTTAGAAGACTCCACGTACTCATTGTGGTACCTTTAGTTTTCAGCCTTGTATTAATAGACTTTATTTACACAGCAGGCTTTTAGAAAGCATATTTTCAAAATTACTGTGGAAGATCTTATTGAGTTTCCAAAAAAAAAAAAAAAGAAAAAGAAAAAAGAAAAACCACCCAGAAGTCATTAAACCTGTAGGTCTACATATATGTACTGCTCCAGTCTTACCCACTGTGAAATGGGAAGTGAGCATTCTTAATGCTAATACATTGTCCAGAACTATAATCTTATTTAATTTTTGTGGGTTTTTTTTTCTTTTCCTGCAATGTCACCCATGTTCAGAATTAATACAGGTTCTAAGTTTCAAAAGTAACATTAGTATTTGGATTCCTAAGTGCAGTATGAACTGTACTTCCTGGTAAGATGTAATGTATGGATCTGTGCAAGATACTGTAGCACTGCAGTTTTAGGCTGAAATAAATTTTTAAATAAACTCAAATCCAGAACAGACTGTTCTTAGCTATACCTTTTGAAATTCATTTCAGTTCAGACTGTGCTTGTATTGTTAATGTCTGTCTTGAAATGCTCAGCAGACTTTAAAACACTTCTGTCCTTGCTTGCTCTAATTCATTTGGAAGATCACATGGCTTTAGAAGAGACTTTTTTTTTGTTTGCTTTTAATTTGGGGGAAAATGCTAAACATATTTTTGTCTATTTTTAAAAGAAGCTATAATTATGTCAAAAATATCACAATGAGGAAATATTGAGTATGTATACTGGCTTTTTAATGTATTTAGCATATGGTAAAAATGGAGCCTGAAAAGATTTGTACAAGGACACATTAAATTAGTACAGAAACATGCTAAACTCCTTAAAATGGATAACACTAAAAGTCCTGTCTATGTTTTTCCAAACCATAATGAGTACTTGGTGAAAAACATATTTTGCTTGCACAAAAGCACTCTGAAGTGAAATAAGTATGCCAGAACTCTAGAAAATGAGTTCCTCAGCGAGTTCCTCAGCCAGCCTAGTAAGTTCAGGCTTCTTGGTCATCGTGAAACTTATCTGTTCTTGTTACACTTTAAAATCCACAGAGTTAAAGCAATCAGAATTATCAGGACATGGTAAAATGTGCAACTTACAATGTTTGGATTATTAGAAAATAGTGATTTTTCTGCTTTTATGCCCATTAAAGTTACCTTTCAATGAAGCAGTTATTCTTAGAGGGAATAAAAATTGGGAGTCAGTTTAAAGGGTTTCACAGTTTTAATTTTGAAATACAGGATTACCATGATACTAATTACTAAAAATCTAAGAAATTAATAATCAGAACTAGATTGATATATAAAGAAAATAATGATAGTAATAAACAATGAATAATAAACTATGTTAGAATAAGGAAACTTTATTCTGCTTTCTAAGAATTTTGGACTTGTGAGGTCAAATGAGTTTAAGTTCTTTTAAAATGCATTATTAAAAGACAAGGCAGTACCCATAACAGCATCACAATCTAGCAAAATTGAAGGAGTTCTTCTGGTATTCAAGACAGACTTAATCTTCAAAATGTACTCATGTCAAGTTGTGCAGGTATTTTTATATTAAAAAACCGTAAAAGTCTAGAAAAGAAAGAACTTTAATATTAAATACAGTGAAATCTCTGCTGAAGAACACCACAGGTGACAAAAAAAAGAAATCAGTAAAACATGGCATAGATAACTGTCTCCAGAAAAACTACTGTAAATTATTAAATTAACAGAACCAGTTTTACATAATTAGTGATAAAATCATAGATTTATAGTATTCTCAGTGCCCAATTTTAGACTCCTGCAATATGATACAACTTTCTCAGCCATGAAACAACAACTCCTATGAAGCAGCTGAAATTGATGCTTCAAAGAAGTAAATGCTTCAGCATTAAGAGTTTAATTTTCCTATGTCACTCTTTCCCATCCTGCAGTACCTCAGGAGAAATTTCACTCTTTGTCACCAAGAGAAGGAACACAGGGAGAGTTGCCACACACACTGGGTGCCAGAACAGTCCTGCCAACTGGCATGAAGGAAGGACCTTTCCTCATCCAAACTGTGTCTATAATTTAAGTTCCTGTCACTATAACCCATAGATATGTGGTCATTTTTCTTACATTTTCTTACATTTTTCTTCTCTAACCTGTTCTAAGCAGTGTGCTGTCTGCTGCAACACAAGCAAAATCACCGTCCATACTGTCCTGGGGGGCATCAGGCACAACATCTCCAGCTGGGCAAGGGAGGGATTGACCCCTTGTGCTCTGTGCTGGTGCAGCCTCACCACGAGCCCTGTGAGCTGTGCTGGGGCCACAACACAAGAAAGATGGAGAACTGTGGGGGAGCATCCAGAACAGGGACACAGAGATGATGAGGGGCCTTGAAGCCATGGTCTGTTCAGCCTGGAGAAGAGGAGACTGAGGGGAGACCACATTGCAATCTGCAGCTTCCTCATGAGGGGAGGAGGAGGGGCAGACACTGATCTCTTCTCTGTGGTCAGTGGTGACTGGGACAGATAAAATTGCATTAAACGATGTCAGAGGAAGTTTAGGTGGGATATTAGGAAAAGATTCTTTACCCAGAGGGTGGTTGGGCACTGCAACAGGCTCCCTGGGGAAGTGGTCACAGCACCAAGCCTGAAAGAGTCTGAGAAGTGTTCAGACAATGTTCTCAGGCACATGGTGTGACTCTTGGGCTGTCTGTGCAGGGCCAGGAGTTGGTGTTGGATGATCCCTGTAGGTCCTTCAGTGTAGTCTATGATATTATGACTGTTGGCTCCAAAAAGAAAGTGCTCTTTAACAAATTCTGCTCTCAGTTCTACCCATGAATGAAACATTTTGATGTTTGGGATTTCTTTCTCATCTGTGTTTTCCCATTGTAGATGTTTTGAACAGATGGCTTCAGTTTTATGAAATGTGTGGCAGTACCTTCCATTAAACTCTGTGAACTAATAATTGTGTGTTTATATTTGGTAAATTATTTACTGTGCTACTTTTATCTGTACAAGGCATCATATTTCCTTTCTTGAGGATGTTTTGCCTGTGTCTGAAGCTTAAGATGACTTTTTGCATTACTATCACTGGCATGCACTTTTTTTCCTAGATTTCACTTGGTGTGTCTTTATAAATCTCAGTTGTTTTTGTTAACACCTAAAAGTTTCAAATAAGGATTGGAACTTGGTCTTAACTTGCATTATAGAAATGTGCATAACAAAATTGATGGCTGTACCTGGTTTTATATGTGGCTACCCTAGTAGGATCCTTTAAATGTTTTTCTTTCTTCTTTTTTTCTTTTTAATTTTGTATTGGGAGAGGTTCTTTATTCATTTTAGGCAGAAGGTTGGAATCTGTGTGGGCTGGCCCATTAACTGTAAACTTTGTCTTCTAAACTTGTTTTATTAGAAACATTTTGGTATAGTGTGGAATAGATTTGCACGTCTTCCTTAGAGGTTTACTAAATATGGCTTAAAATAATGCACTTTACGTAACTTTCCTACAAAATAAAAATTATGTGTATGAAGGAGAAATGTATCCCATCTTCAAACATGCTCTATTTTTTTTTTCAAATATCTAAGAATAGCTTTTGGCAGCTGCTGAGCCTCTGAGGGGATCAAAATCACTTCAGGGACAGTGTGAAGCTGTGTTCGCTGTAGCAGACGTTTCATCTGCCCTCTGCGTGTGTTCTGGGGCTGGATGGCTGGAGAGCAATTGCTTTTTTGGAGATTGCAGGCTTTGCTGTGTAATTATGTTGACATGCCTCGTATTGTTGTCTTTAACTCTTCCCCGTGTAGAAATTATGCCTTTGGGCTAAAGGATGGATGTGGAATTTCCAGACCAAGTTTGCTTAGCTGCTGCTGTCAGCCGCAACAACTATGCATTCATGCCTGACTTTGAGAACATTTTCCTTAGCGACTTCTGAACTTTTAGAAGCTTGTTCAAGCCCTGAGACAGTACTTCTAATTTGGCTGCCATAAGCTGAAAAATTCCAGGCATTTCTGTGCATGGGTGTAAATCAGCTGCACAGTACAGCTGCAATGAGACCAGCAGAAGAGGAAAAGCCACGTGCATTTATTTCTGTCCAGGAAATCCCAGACAAGGATGGTAGCCTGGCATACTCATGCACTACCTCCTTTCCAAAGCAGAAATCGATTCTCCTCAGGATCCCATTCGTCTCCCTGCTCTGGGACATCCATGCCAATATCCTAAGCCCCATGCTTCCCTACCTCTGCCTTCTCCAAACCTGAACCCTGTTCAAATGTGCTGTCACACGTGTCCCTCTAACCTTGTGCTCCCTCCGTTCCCACTGCAAAGGGAGCTCTCTCCAAAGCAAAACACAATCCTGCACTCTTCCTTCCCTTTCCCACTCCCATCTAATTCGAGCCCAGCCCTGCCCTCCTGCACTGCTCCTCCCTGCTGATGTGCAAACAAGGTCCCAGCACA
The DNA here is from genome assembly GCA_025920805.1 of Petroica traversi. Classification (NCBI taxonomy): domain Eukaryota; kingdom Metazoa; phylum Chordata; class Aves; order Passeriformes; family Petroicidae; genus Petroica; species Petroica traversi. The sequence goes on from JAHLSL010000019.1 coordinate 15,149,198, forward strand.
ATTGCTGCCCTGAGCTGTGGCACAGCCCCTGTAGCACTCCCACATCCCAGGCCAGAGCTGGGATCCTACAGAGTCACAAGCATGGATCCAGGCAGGCTGGTTTGGCCTGGCCGGGTGGCTGCAGGCACCTGGGACTTGGGGCAGCTTCTCGGAGCAGGAAGTTTTGGTTGGCCAAACAATGACTTTTATCTTGCTGCTCCTGTAGAAGCTGAGCCTGGAAGGCACTGCCCTGGCTCTGTGCCCTTGCTGCAGGCATGGGTCAGGGAGTGCAAGCACAGGGCACCAGCCACTGGATGATGAGATCCTAAAATCACATTGTACCGCAATGTGCAAATTTGGTATTTGGCACTAGCTGGGAAAGGACTATGCAAAGCATTCTTATTTCACCTGCTAAATTGTTTAAATGCTAAGAGATATGTTTCTTTTTTTTTTTGTTGGTAGAAAGTGGAGAAAGAGCAGTGGATTTGCTGTATACGTTCCATTACCTTTTTTTCATTCTTGCAACTTTTGTTTCCCTGTGTTTCACAAACGATTTTTTGGCAAATACATATCACAAGATATCACTGTCTCACCATGTCTTGCTCATTGCCTGAAGTGATCCATGAAATTATTCCTGTTCAGGGAAAGAGACTTCTAAAACAAAAATTGAAAATGGACATTTGAAATACCATGGAAACAGGAGCCAGGCTTTTACCTGAAATGAGATTAATTTTGGCAAGTGGGGAAACTCTCAGCAAGCTGATTTGCTGAGGTGTGGGTTTGAAGATTGCCCAGTCTGCTCTAACGGTGACAAGAAGCAAATTTTGTTTCTTCATCATTTAAAAAAAGTCAAAAAGATAAGAGTTCTCAAATGTTTTCTGCCAATAGAATATAATTAAATCAAGCAAATAGTAGAATGCAATATTTACATGGCAAGACTGTTCTTGATGTGCTCTGTAGTCTGTCACATTCTCACAGAAGTGGTGAGTGGCATTTTTTGCCTTATCTTCTGCCACTTCCCAATATTTTCTTTTCCCATCCCTCAAATAACATTCAGGCCTTTAATTAGCTTCAAATGAATAGAAGACAGTGAACAAATTTTCTGAAAATCTTAGGATGGAGATACACACCTTGATTGAAATATTTCCAAAAACAAACTGTCCTAATAAAAATCGATGAGAAAGTTTGGGGGTTTTTTATGAAGGCTGTAATATCAGACACATATTTAAAATAATTTCTTCAATGCAAAATATGTTTTTCACTAAAGAAAATTATTTTCAAAAGTGTTTTAAAGCGCCAAGGGTCTTGGATCAAATACTCATTCAAGTCTAAAAACAGCCCTAAAATAGAGTTCAAACTCCATATTTAAATTTAAAAATACTAAATTGAGTAACTTCTTTTTATAGAAGATATAATACCTAGAGCTTAAGTTAAACTTTGCCCTCTTTATTGCAGAGACAGCTGCCCTTACCTGACCGTGGTCTAACCATGTTCATATATTAAGCCAAATCTAAAAATACTGAAAAGAGAGGTAGTTTGGTACACCTTATGCTTTACGTGACTTGTTATATTTATTGCCTATATATATGGTTTCTAAATAAGAAGAAAAATGCGGAAATCAAAGCTTAAGCAGACCTAAATTCCTTGGAGATGGGATTCCAATGAGAAAAAGATACCCTTCAAATCTCGGTCCATAAAGGTAAATATTCATTAAATATGCAGAAATGAAACATAGTTTACCCATGTGTCTGCTCTCTCAAGTTTCACAGACTCTTTGAGCCCAGATTTTCCATGTTGGCACATAAGCTAGCAAAACTGATGTGCTTGTGTGTTTAGGCTTGGTTCCTCCTTGCCTGGGAAGCAGAGGAGTTATTAATAGTTATTACTACTAGAATGGTTTGTGATTTCAGGCTGTATCAAATGTGTGACTGGCTTCCTGCTGCACTGCACGAGGGACCAAAGCACAGGCAGGACTCAGAATCTGCTGCTGCGGAGCTTGCCAGATGTTTGCTGTTTGCCAAATTTTAAACAATTACAAAATTTCCACCATATCTTCAGAGCACAGCTTCCTTCCCTGCCCCCTCAGCCAACTTTCCCTCTCCCCTCCCCTTCCCTTGGCTTTGCTCGTAGCTGTGAGTGCTCACTGTTCCTGTGGATCACAGGCTCTGCTTTCTGCTGACTGAGAACATTTATTTACGTTAAGGCATTTTGTATTCTTAGGTCTACAAATGCAGCCCAGTGAATGGGGTGTTTTCTAAAAAAAAATGACTACAGCCTCTGAGAGGGTAAGAAATAATTTAGACCTTGAATATGAGTGAAATGTATGTGTAACAGCTGAAGACAAAGTTCATAGTTCTTGATAATAAATTGACATATATTTCAAGTCCTGGTAATTCCAGTGTTCTTATGAGATGTGTGTTGAGTTCAGCTGTGGTTTTCTCAGAAATTTGTAAAACAATTTCAGATCGCTGTGGTTCTGGTGATATACAACACAAAAGAAGTGGAGATCACACTGTGTAAGGTGCTTTTTTTCATGAATGAAATTATTTAGTGTCTAATTAGAGCTAATATCCAGGGAAGAGGCTTCTAGTAGCAGTGTTACAGAGCCAGGAGGTGATTGCATAGTACAAGGATTAATGATTGCTAATTTTCTTAGCAAACTTAAAGTATTTTAATAATAGAGCAAGTGTTTAGATGCTATCTCTAAATTCAGAACCTACCAAACAGGTATTCAGCCAGACTATTTTTATCCAAGTGTCGCTGTTTCTCAAATCAAACATCCATCCAAATACAAACTTATAAAGGGATCTAGAGATGAGGATATACTCCAATCGTCCTAAACAATGTTCAAATGTTTGAAATAACAGAAGCTATTTTTGTCTGTCCACAGTCCTTCTCTTGTCCACATGTTTGCTCGTATCATTTGACCAGGAACTTGCTTTGTAGCCTTTTCCTTGCTGCTGTCTTTGTATTGTATGGATAGCTTCACAGCTTCTGTGAAGGTGAAGCAGCACTCAGAGAAAAGCCTTTACCTTTGCCCTGAATCGTGCTGAAAGCAGCTGGCTTGCTCACTGAAAGGAGTTAGTTGACCTACGGAAAAGTTGATACACCAACCTTCAATTACAGCCTTAGATCTTCCTGTCCCTGCTAAGGACCAAAATAAGATTGTTCTGGCATCCTCTTTGTTTTTATAATCCTTATTTGTTGCTGCTTTGTTTAGCAGAGTTTTAGATCTTACCTGAGTATAGTTCTTGTAATTGAATAGTCATCTCTGATAACCAAAGGCTGTTTTGAAATTAAATGTTTCCTAGGTAAAGTGGAAGAATATGCACAAATTGCAAGTTGCTGTACTGTATTAAATTTTCTAGGTGTGCAGTTATGTTGTTCTGGTTTTGTTAGCCATGAATTGTAGAGATTTTCAATAGCATAGCTTTTGTTAAGACCTGAAAGCACTTCTGGGGAAGTATTGTTATCTCATTCCACTTTGCATTGACTGGTTGAGACTTTTTTGTTCCTATTCTAGCACCCTTGACTGTCAAATAAATTGGATTATCCCAGTACATTTCCCTTCCACTAAACCTTTGTATTTCTTCTAAGGTATTGTTGTACTCTCAATTAAGATTTTGAGGTTTTAAATTCTGAGTTCAAGATTTAGATGTTATATGTATTTTCTTTGGAAGGTCCTTCTATGACTTCTAGCATCTGTTTTGAAACAAGCTTTGAAAGCACATGTGAGAAAAACCCTAATGAGTGTTGACTATATGTTTTCATAATACAGATGTCCTAAACATTTACTTTGAAACAAAAGTAGATATTATCAACACTGTCTCAAAGATAACTACTGGACAACTTGCAGTGTGACCAAAATCCTGAGATTTCAATGTAGCCAATTTCCTTTGGCTTCTAGGAGTTGGGCTTGCTTGCAGCTAACACTCTCAGTGTCTCCTCTGTGACCAAGTACTGCACTTTGAGACATCCCAGGAAACTTTTTCCTAGAGCTTGACTCTTCTTGGGCAACAGGAAATCCTCTTCTCCAAAAGGCCTCTGAAATACTGTGGAGATAGTGAGGCAGCAGTGGAAGCTAACCTTTGGAATGGTGAATCTACTTTGATCTTCCCAACACCTATCTTGTTGCATCTGTCAGTTGACATGCAGTTGTTCTTTTCCTTCAAGAACATGGGTGTATGAGAGCTGTGCTTTCTTAGGCAGAGAAACTCTAAAAGAAACAAACAAAAAGAACTTTTTTTGTTTTCCTCTCTTTTGTGCCCTCTTTGGCAGCTATGATACAAAAACTGAAAACCATAACAGATAAAACCACAAGCTATCTGGGGATCTTAAACAGACACATTTTTCTGAAGCTATATTAACTACCTACACAGTATTTGAGGGGTTTGTGAGTGTTTATATGTTTTGCCTTTCCCTAGAAGCTGACCAAGAGCTTGAAGTTTTTTCACACTGTCAGTGTTGAGAAATCTGTAAGTGTGTAGTTCCATAATGACTACTGAAACAATACTTTTTTGTGTGTTGATTTTAACATAAATTTTTCATTTTTTAACATTCATAATGCACATCTGGAGCCCTGTCACTCAGATGCAGGCTTCTGTATTAGATAGCCTCACTTTTTTAGTGAGTCTCTACTAGCAATGGCACAAATGCCCATGAGACTTGGTTTTAGCTCACAGACCCTGAGTTACTCAGTGATTGTTGCTTTAGAGGTGCAGTGCAGTGTGTAGGTGGCAGAGTACCAATAGCTGTGCATAGATGAGAAATTCTTAATTTAACTAATTCAAAATTAGTTCCTCTAATTTTGGTGTATGTAAAGGTTAAAATAACACGCACGTTGGGAGTATTGTTAATCCAGAGTCTGTAAACGTGGTCTCTCAGTAACCTGATGGTAGTAGGGAAGAAGCTCGGAGTAGAGCCACTTCAAAAATACACTGGTTGCCCCAATTGAACTCATGTTGACATTTAAATAGGGTGTCATGTTCCACAACAGATGAGAAACAATGCTTGGCAAGAGGACCATTTCAAGAAGTGTACAGGAAAATGGGTCTACTTTCTCTTTTCCCAGTGGTGGATGAGCTATTTTGGTGCTGGAAACTGTTCCTGTGTGAAGTGTATGGGAAAGAAATAACAAAAGTACACTGAACCTGGAGAAGGAAAAAAAACTACTTCACAGAGGGTAGCACAGAACAGCCTTAAGCCTGTACCTGGGGAAACTAAAACCTGGCCACGTGGTGAAAAGCAGCTTTGCAGAAGACTAGTAGCTAAAATCTTTAGAAGACTGAACTGCAGAAAAGAACTCACTTGGAGGAAGTAGGAACAGTAAAAGTAGTAGCTGGGCTAACTTCTGCTTCTCCAGGGGGGCTGGTGGTATTCCACAGCCAGCTCACTTGCAGTAGTAGAAATAGCAGGGATTAATCGTTAACTGGTTTGCTATTTGTCTGATTTTAACACACTGCTACCAGGGCAATGAAGTATATTATGAATAATATAACAAAGCAAATATTTGTAATATTTTTACGCTAGCCCAGGTGTGTAGATACATATAGCTATTCTATTACCTGCATGTGGGACACAATTCTTTAAAACTATATAATTAGCCTATCACTTTAAGTAATAGCTTCTTCAAAACTGCTTCTTTGTTTGGATTGCCTTAGATACTCAGTCAAGACACTGGTAATTTAAAACTTCATTTTCAAAACATACTATTTTCTCCTTGTTTTCTAAATAGATCCTTAGTAAGAGTAAAATCTTGGCACACTGTGGTCAGTAGAAGCTTTTCTTTCTCTTCAGCTATGGATCCTATTTATCTACACAAGCTATGGGAAAAGCTGACTGGAGAGTCCATTTTCTAACTTTTCTTGACAGGAATACTTAGCCTCCTTGCATCTTGTGATCTAAGAATGCAGGATCATTAGTCAGGAAAAGCTTCCCAGAGAGTTAGAAGAGTAAGAATTCAGTCTTGGGTGATTTAGAGATTCTTTGCCTGTGTAAAAAGTATGATGTAGTAGCTCATTCCTTTCTGTTTTAGACTTACACAGCCTCCTGCCAGGGAGGGCAGGAAGCTGATGTTCAGGTGATGAGTCCATACCGAGCAACTCTGTGTAGCTGAGCAGCTGTTGGAACTCCGTGTGGTGGGCAAGGAATTCCTCTCTTTCAGGAGGAATTAGCTTGAGCTTGTCACAGAGCAGGAGCATCCCAGCAGCCTGAGCTGTGCTCGCTAATCATACTGGGGTGTTTTTAACAAGATTTAATAAACTTTGACAGGAGCAGGTAGAGGATTAATCAGCAAGACATCCAAAAGCAGGGCTGTAAGAGTGTGAGAACAAGCCATTTAGCTGGCCTGTGGTAAGAGGCACCTTTTTCATACTGATGCCTTTAAAAGCTGCCTGATTTGAGGTTATTTCCACTATCAACGAGTTTGGGGGTTTTTAATAATGCTTGCTTTAGACAATGTTTTCTGCACATCCCCTATACATATTGAGCGTTGCTTCAAGTGCGGGTTAGCACATTGATTTAGCTTTCAATTCTTGTCCTTCATTTTCTAAATAGTCTAAAAAAAACCCCACAAAACCCCAGTTTGAAAATGTATTTTTAACATTTTATCAGCCCTGCATAAGGGGTAATATTAGGATAAAAAGGGGGAGATAATGCAAAAGTAGTTCAGTGACTTGAAATCTCGGTGTTGTGAGAGTTTGCTTGGTTTGTTTTGAAAGCCAGTCCAATCAAATTAAAAGCAGACAAAACTAAATTTGGTTCAGAGTTGGCTCACCTCAGGTTTCAGCAGGAGCTGTGAAAGCCAAGTTTAAATTGGGACAGGAAGGGAGGGAATGTGGTCAATAGCCTTAAAGTTGAGCATTTTAAATAGGAAATCTGTTTATGCCTCCAATAGCACTTGCTGTTCTGATTTGTTTAGAAAAGCTAAAACAATTCAGAGCAGTGGAGTTGCTTGAGGCTTTTCTGGCTGGGGTTGAACTAAACTTTGTCAGAAATTTAAGCTCATCTCCAGGCTTTGATTCATCCAGTTAAGTTGTGTAAGTGATTCCAATTTTTACTCAAGGCACCATCTTGGCATTACTTTCTTCATTTTCCAATACTGAGCAGAGCAACTAGTTTTAAGAATACATCATGCAACTTTTTCCACGTTCTAGTCTAAGAGTAAGTCTAATTTCATCATATTTAAATACTGTTTCAAGGCAGTATTAATGAGTGTAATATGGGATCAACAAACATTTTTTGGAGGGAAATATATTGATATTGCTCACTGCTGAAACATGGCAGGATTAGTGTGGCTTATTTTTGATAGGAAAAACAGAAGAAAAAGACCTCGCTCAAAGAGGTAAAAACTAAGGAGAATATAATTGCTAGGTTTTGCTGGGGTAAATATCCTCTCCCTCCCAAAACCTTCACTGAATTTTCTATAGGCAAGGCCTTTGCATTATTTATTTTATTTCCTTTCATTCTTTAGCTTAACGTTCCTCTCCTCCCCGCATCCTTACATGTCTTCTCCCCCTGCCCCTGCACCAAAATGCCAAGGTTTCCAACAGGGCAGTTCTCACAGCAATCTCTGCTAAACCACTGAAACACTAGTGGCTTAAAGCATCATCTTTGCTGGTTTACTAATGTTCCTACCTGGATAGTTCACTGATTTATGTAACACATTGTATTTCTATATGTACAATATATATAGTTTGTGCAATACATTGTATTTATGTAATTCAGGCAAATAGTGGGGACAGGAATTCTATTCAAATCATTGTATTAGGAATTCACAGGCTGCTGATGTGGAAGAAAATAACCACATCCTTTACTCAAATAACAAAACTCTTAAAACTGCAACAAACAAATTTGGCAGAAAGAATACATGCATATGCAGTTGGAATTGATACATCCTTAATTTAGTTCATGCCAGGTTTTTATTTAAACATTTACTACATGTGATGTTCTCAATCCAAATCAGATCTTGCACCTTTGGGGTCACTTTGCAAATTTCTGGCTAGAATATTTTAGATATCTTTAACACAGATAGACAAATCTCAAGACCCAACACCTCCTTTTGATCTGACAGCTGTAAAGGGAAGATGTGCTACACGTCATAACCCAGAATTTGCAGTCCAGATGTGGAACATTCAGAGGATTTGTTATGACAGTTCATGGTTTTCCAGAGTGGTGAGTTTTATAAAATTCACTGAGAAACATGTGAGATTCATACACACACCACCTTTGCTCTGTCCCTAGTAAGTGCCAGCAGCAGTCTGGAGTTCTGTGGGAACACTGCAGCCACCCTCCAGCCCTACAGAATGGTGTGGGAACAACTGGAATATGTTGGCAGCTCTGGAATTGTAATGTGATGCAGAAGATCATGCATATGTTATGAGAAAGATGTGATTTCATAAATCTGTCAGCTGTGAAGGGGAGGTGATGGTGGTTTGTAGGCTTAATGAGACGTTAGTGAACAGTTATTGTTAGTGGCATAGGAGTGAAGAAACTGTGGAATTTGTCAGGTGTTTCATTCTGCAGGGAAGAACTCGGTACATATTGACAGCATTTAGATTTGTACTCCCTGAACCAGAACTCTAGCACCAGGATTTTCTTTGGATTTTCTCTAGATCGTGAAACATATTGGTCAGGGGAAAAGTTAAAACTACATAATAGTCAAGGCTTTTCTAAAGAATAATCAAATTCCTTATATTGCCTCTCCCCAGCACAGCCACAAGCTCTGTTCTCTCTCCTGGTTTTACCAGTTATGAAGAGTATGACACTCACATTTAAGGAGCAGGGGACGTCATCTTAAAGAAACTTAAGAGGAAACTTAAAGGAAAGGGTTACTCTAATCTTGAATTCAAGGGAAGAGAATATGGAGCTGACAAGCATTCCTCCCACTAATATTCCTCTTCTGTCAAATACCTATATTATTTTCTTTGTCATCTGGATTCTCTGCATCTGGATAAGGATCTTCTCTCCTTTCTTCTCTCCACCTGCACTAAATTTTGCTGCTACTGAGCAGCACCCTTTTATTCCCATCATTTTCCACTGCAGCTTCAAGCTCCTTTTCTTATTAGCTCTTTACTTCTCTTTAATTTTCCTGGCTCTGCAATCATGCATTCATGTGTGCAGTTTCTCCTTTTAAAAGTACTTTGAATCTTAAGAATTCTGCTAACATTTCTTCAAAACAAAAGCATACAAATGCCAATTGTAGCATTTTTCTTACAATTTTTCAGTTTTCTGCCAGTCATGTTATGTAAACTGATACTGTTGGAGCAGAGTTTAAATTTAGGGTCTAGCCTGTCTCTTCCATCCTCTTTCCTTATGTGAAAACTAATCAGCTAGAAATTAATTTGGATAAATAATTTTTTCTCATATGCTGTCCTCTAAGCACAAAACACGTGCCTGGGCTAACATTTGGACTTTAAATATTGTTTTCCCCTTGCTTTTTTGACTGTAGAGTGAATGCTGTACTCTAAATCCAGGGGAAAGTGTTGAGACAGAGAATGTTTTCAGAGACTAAGCCATGGTTTGAACAGTCACCTTTATATTGCAAGAAAAGAACAGCAACATTTTGAAAAGCTAATGTGGTGAGGGCAAGGAAAAATTTAGCTATATCTCAGAGTTATGTATGCATTTATTTACAGATGCACAAGTTAAGAACGTTAATGTACCTGTTTCCTCTCCTGCCCCAGTCCCCAAACTTCAGAGCAATCCAGAACAGTCCATATATATTCCTTTTTTTCCTGCTCTGTTGAAGTACCCCTTTACATAGAAGAACATTATCTGTTAACATATCACTGTGGAAATTTGACTTTGTGGAGACAATGAGGAGGTATTTTCATTCTGGGAGGTTGGCAGCTGCTAAGTGTGTAAAAACATTCTTCCTTCTAACCAAGAACAATCTCCAAAGTTTCTCTTTGTGTAACAGACTTAATGATGCTTTGTTCTTTCTGGTTGAGCAATAAACATAGACGGATTCCAGCTTGGATGTGTTGGTCTGCTCTTCCAGAAGAGGTAAGGGCAGCACAGTTTCTGCAAAGGGAAATATTTGTGCCTCTCTCATTTTCTATAATTCTTTGAAGATGTTTGGGGAGTAGTGAAAGAAAGACAATCAGCAGACAATTTTCTTCCTGTTTCAAAGGCCTTTCACAAATTTTCTTTGGGGGGGTCAACTAAGTACTGAAACAGTCACAGGGATATCAACAGAGTATTCATTCTCATGATATTAATGTGTTGTCTGTTTATCTGTTTTAACAATGGATTTATGAGAAAGTTTTATGTCTTTATATATCAGTCAGTAAGCAAAGGAGATGTTTCGGCTAAACAAATTGAGAAAAAAAGCTGAGGATCTTGGAAATGGACCAAGCTAGGGGAATCAGCTGGAAGATTTCTGGATTTTTGTCATTGGAAAGCATGTATTTTTGGCACATTTACAGAAATCAAGGATTTCTCTTTCTTTACTTTTGAGAAATGTAGTGGTATACTTGCACATCTTTTTTTGTTCGTTTGTTTGTTTGTTTGTTTTTAAAGTACCAGACTTTCTCTTTTGAGCATCCAAAAGCAGTTCAAATTCCTGGAATCCCATATTAAACTCTTCTTTCAAGAACTCCATTTGCTTTTTACACCTCTTCACAGGATTGCTTTGGGCATATCTCAGGCTTGTTTATCTATGCTGATCATCACTTAAAGAATTTTAACTTTGGTATGTGTGGCAAAAGGCTTTTCAGCTGCTCTCTCGCAACAGTGTTCCTACTAATGCTTGTTCAGCATCTCACTTGTTGCACATCCTCCCTAATTAATATAGTTCTGAGGTCTGGCCAAGTCTGTATTTCTTGTGTCTCTGTTCTTCTTGATGGGTTGCATTAAACCTCCCTCCATCCCACCTTTACCTACCAAAGCTTTTTTGGAATTGAAATTTTGTCCTAAATGCATATTAACAGTTACCTTTATACCTGTGCTCTTGAGCAATATACAAGCGAGAGCTGAAACAAAGAATCAGTAAATATATTAGAGATGCCTCTTAAAATGTGAGCAGTTTAAAATTCAATGCATATGCATCCATAGATTGAGAAAGTTTGGAGCCTTCCTTTCATCTCAGCAATAGAGATTGTAGAGAGGGTATTTGTAGAGACTATTTTGGGAGAGGGGATCAAAAGAATGTTGAAATAAAACATTAAGTGGAATCAGGAGGCCTCTAGGAAAAATTTTGCCACCTCCAACCTCAATGGTTGTCACGTATTCATCAGTGATTGAGAAAAAAGCTGGTGGCTGATGAATGGTTTCATTTTTTTAAAAATTATGAAACCTTGATTGATTGCAATGTTGGTTGTCTTCTTGTGACCTAATTTACCTTTCATCTTTTCTAATTCAGAACTTAGTCAGAATTGCATAATTTACAAAGTGCTGCAAATAGAGATTCAAAATAAATTTTTCAGGTGGGCTAGCTATGTCTTAAAAAGAGATGGGAAAGAGAGATGCACTTCAACAGGAACAGGGCAAGAGGACACAGCCTTAAGCTCTGCCAGGGGAGGTCCAGGCTTGACAGCAGGAAGAAATTTTTTTTACAGAAAGAATGATCAGGATGGTGTGGAGTCACACTGGAGAAACAACTGGATGTGGCACTTAGCACTGCAGTCTAGTGGACAAGGTGGTGATTGGTTAAAGATTGGGCTTGATGGTCTTAGATGTCTTTTCCAACCTTAATGATTCCATGATTGCATGATCTGTGTATTAATGAGTCCATATTTATGTTCTTCAAGGGAAGTCTGTACCTACCTGTCAGCTCTGAGTTTGCCAAATCACTGTCATCTCTGGACACTCAGGTGACACTGGAGATAAAGGATCAACCCTAAGAGGTGCAGCATGTTGGTAGGAACACTGATGACAAATGCACTGTGCAGATTTGTGAGAGGTGGATGCATTCATGTCAGGACAACGGACAACATTAATGGCACTTTAGAGCATGAATTGCTGCTCTTCAATTCTTTCCATGGTATTTACTATTATAACTGAAGAAATTGCTTTCAAGCAGGGGAAAATTGAACAAGAAAATGAAACGTTGCATGCAACTTGAGATCCCAATCTTTGTAATGTGATCTACAGCTTGAAGCCCCTTTCATGTGCTCATCAGAAACCACACTGCTGTGAATGGTGATGCACATCTTCCAGCTGGAGCAGGCCACATGTCCTGAAGTGTCTGTGGAAGAGACTTGGACAGAATAATCCTTCCCCATCAAACAACCAGCCATGTATCTCCTGTGGCCAAAATGCAGGCTCTTGCATCTCATACTAGATGTGCTTTTGGTCCTGTGAAGGAAACGTGTAACAGCTTGCTGTCCTCTAACCAAAGCATGCCAAACATATGGGGAAGGAACATTTTTGGACCTGTAAGACGTGTGGTAGTGGAGTCACTGTGGAGGAAGGAGGGAGAGAACTGCACAGAAGGGCTGACTGGAACAGGCCCTTCCTGATTCACTCCTTGCTCCCATGTAGGGGAGGAGAGGGAAGGGCTTCCAGGCTGGTGCCATCCAATGCCTTGAACTAGGCTTTTAGAGGATGTGCTTTACCTGCAATTCAGCAACCATACTCATATTAGTATGGCTTCACTGAAACCTTTTCTTTAAGACAGCTTAAAGGTGCCTGATGTTGCTCTGGTCTGAAGGCCCCTGTTAATTTTTGTCACAAGTAAGACTTTTAAAGAGTGATTGAGACATTTTGAGTTATGGACCTGTAGCACAAGAGTTCATGCCATTTTGGCAGCAGCCTTTTGTACACTAATTTGGGGGAATCTGTCTTCTTGCTACTGCTGTGGGGCTTGAAACTGTAAAGCATGACACAGCTAGTGATCTGCAATAAAATTCAGGTCGGTCTTTCCTTCTTTAGAGAAATAATTTATAAATGTCCTTGTTGCCAGGCACTTCATAACTATATAAGTGGGAGAACCTCTTAGTGATATACCTTAATTGCAGAATTAATGATGTTTGAACTTAAGTCTGTTTGTTGAGACTTCATTAGCTTTTCGGCTGAGAAAGCAAGTGGGGGAAAATGTACTCCAAACACGTGAGTTGTGCACTGGGGCACGCCTGGAGACAAGCAGCCAGCTAAGGCCCCTATAGCACTGCTGTCTCACTATTCAGCTGCTGTTTCTTTCATGAGTTACATCTCTTGTGGGTTCCTTTCCCCTTTCAGTTTATGTCTGTGCTGGATATCTTTTGTTGTTTTAAATTCTAGGTGTGTGTGGTTACCATCAGAAAAGTATTTTTGTGTGTGTATATGTACACCTTTTTTTTTTCAGGTTTCTGTAATGTATTTTCATGACTGAGCATCAAACACATGAGCTATTTTTATACAGTGATGAGTCCTTAGATAATCCTGTTTAGGATTTGGTTTTGCTTTGATTTTGGTTTCAAACTGTCTGAAATGGGACTGCTTGGAAGCCAGCTAACCACTACACGGTGTTGATGAAGGGTAGTTCCTATATGAAACTTCTTAGTGTCCTGCAGCAAACTTTTTCAGTTTCTTAGAATAAGAAGACCACCTTATAAGTGTGAAATTCAGTGCTGTGTATTACAGTACTGGATTTTTGTTGCAGAAGAGCCCCCTTTTAATGAGAGTGAATTCCTAGTGCTAAGAAGCAAAAATCATGTTTTACTGTTTTTACTACTTGGCATGTCCTCAGACAATTTGTTTGTTGTGCTGGATCATCACGGGGTCTGTTAGATCATCTAATTGAAAAAAAGGGAGTTTGTAGTCCTGGAACATCTCCAGAAGTTGTTTGTTCCACAGCCAAGTCCCTCCTATGCTCTAACACTGAGGTCATCTCCATAAGTCATGTTTATTAGGTTTAATTTATTTCTCTATTACACACTTGGAATCTAAAAATTTGTACTGAAATATACAACATAAAGTGCCTTTTAAAAATAACAATGCAAATATTTCTCTAAGGTTGGTCGCCTGGCCTTCAGCCTTAGGTTGAAGGTTACTCATTCGGTACTTCAACAGAAACTCACTGATTATCATTGCTTCTAAGATATAGATAAGGTACTGAACAATGGATAAAGTTTTTTAAAATGGGTATGTTTGTGGGGGGAAAAATCAACATGCTTTGCTTTTCATGTTTTCACATCTGATTTTTCAGGAACAGTAGATACCTTACAACATGTTCTGTTAACGTCAGGCCTGCATACCTTTGTTTCTGTTCACAGTGTCCCAAGTTCTTCCCTCAACAGCTTTAATCAAGTTTTTCTTGAAAAGTATATTTGAGGATAGGGTGTGTCTGTTTTTTTGTTGTTCAAGATCATTCAAAACCTAATCTGCTGCTTAAAAGAGGCACTGAGAAATGAGGTGGGGCTTTAGAATTTTATATACTGATCTGTGAGCAGGAGTTTTTCAGGAAACAGGACTCTTACTGTTTCTTTTGAGAGAGATTTTTATGCCCCATGAATCAGGAAGGAGAGTTTCAAAGGGCTAGCTCCTATCTTTATGTAATTACATATTCAGTGCAATCATCTGAAACGTGTATCATCTGTATCATAAAGGAAAAGAGACTGCTGCTGACAGCTCTTATAAGCATGACAAGTCAGAGGGAGAGGGTTTTAAAGTTTATATTGTTCTTTTATGATGGTTGTGGGTACTCACACAACTTTGTGAAATCATCTATATGATTTCCTGCAAAACTGATGCTGCTGGCATTGATTTTCACAGTAGATGGTAGGTATTGAAGAGGCCCCAAACAAGAAAGTACAGAGCAGAAGGGTGGTTTGGGGGGACAAGGAGGAAGAGAGAAATTTATCAAAGAAGACATCTATAAGAATTAGAGAATTTTCATAAAATGATAGGTTAGTCCTGGCAATTAGACTTGGAAAGCAACTAAAGAAGATCAGGGCACAGAAAGAAACGGAAGGTGGTAATGCTTAATGCACTTACTTCCTATTCTAAAGATAGCTATCTAGATAAAAACGTCAGTGGTATGACAGAGTAATTGTAGACCAGGATGTATTCAGTTTGCTCCAGCTGCCTGACCTTGCCTAGCAGTTGTCTGAAATGAAACAAGCTGTGTTCCAATCAGTACTTTTCTCTGGGCTGCTATAGAATGTTATATGAACCCCCCCGGGTGTCTGTGTAGGTTTTGTGGGCTACTGCACTGAAACCTGTTAGCTGCAGATTTTTCAAGCTCAAAGGAAAACTGCTCTGTGTGCCCAGCTCTGCCATGGCTCTCAAAACACCTGGAATAATTCTTATTTGGGCTGTCCAACCTGTCAGGAGATAAAGATTATAACTGGAGTGCAGCTACTGTTCCATCAAGCAGCCCAGTGCAGAAGGAACAGCCTCTTCATGTAGCTCAACTAATTACTGGACTGTCATTTTGCAGTGTAACCACCCTTGCTCAATCTATATTGATTTTGAGAAGCTTAAACCTAAGTCCTCTGGCATTTTTATGTGGAAAATGCAGATCTTTCTTCTTCTGCCACCCTCATTCCCCCAAAAGGAAGTATCAAAGAGTAAGATCCACCTTGCACACTGAAATTGTGTGACAAAACCCATGGCATTTGCAGGTGGATTCCAAACACTTGAACACAATAGCAGATTCTGCAAACTTTCATGTTTGAAAGTGACGTGTTATCATAAGTTTGCCTGCTCTTGATTTAAAGGTCTGTCTGTATTCTGCCTCTCAGGATTTTTGAGGATATGTATGCCACTGTATAAGTGGGTTGATATGGACAGCTCTTTAATACAAGCCATGAAGTTGGCATCATAACACTGACTTTAAATGGAGAGGTAACTTCATACCAAGGGACAGAAAACTTTTGTGTACATACAAACCAATAACGAACCAATTACATCAGGCTTTTAATTACATGAACCTACATGGAGAAGAGGGAAGCTCTGATATGCTGCTTGGTTTTCATTTTTCTTTTAAGGGAAATTCAGGCTTACCTCAGTGTGTTGATAGGTAAATGCAAATTGTCATTTGTATAAGTACACATAAGGCATTTTATTTAAATTGTCCTAGCTTGCAGTTATGGTAGAATTTAGAGGAGGAGGGATTTAAAATATCAAAAAAATAATGCAAGGAATAATGTATTGTTACAATCCCTGTAGTGAATAGATACAGAGTAGTTTACAGTTGAAGCATTTTTATTCTTCCATCTTTGTGAAGCATCACAGAAGTTGGGGTTCTTTTCAACATGAGATGTTGAAGATATTAATTCCTTGTCCATATGGATTCTCTCATTGCTTGAAGTCATTGGATGGCTTATGAACCAAACTGAACAGCACTGTATTGAAAGAACAATTCCTTTTAAGTGAAGAAAAGCATTAAAATGTATTAGCATTAACTTCTTAAGAAAAAAAGTGGATTCATTAATACCACTAAAAATGAAAAACCATCAAGAGTTGTTAAACTGCAGGCAAAAACTCTGTCACTTGCTGGCTACCAGCAAGTTTGACTGGTCCTTTACTTTCCAAGTTATTTACACATCACTGAGAATACACTAACTTTGGCTTGCAGCCATGCAATGCAGTTGCTCAGCTGTATTTCCTGCTAGTAACCTTTACTTCCATTTCACAATGATTTCTGGGCACTGGTTATTAGATCTCTAGATGAACTCACCTTGAATTCATTTATAGTTGGGAAGAGAAAAAGGGATTTCAAGGGAGGGATTGATCAGATAATAATCTAATATTTTTTGTAATTAGATTTTAAACATCTGTGTTAGAATTATTTTAGTTGTGGCATTGCACCCCACATTTGAGTTACTATAAGATTCAGTCCTTTTTGCTGCAGTTTTTTAAAATTGTTACTGATTATAGAGTTTTGCATAATGTCCACAGTTTTAACTCTTGTTGGATGTAACATCATGCCTTTACTGTGCATGATTATAGCACATTTTCTGTGTGGCCCATAGCAGAGGTTTTTCTGATTATCATTGATCTTTTAACTCCAAAATGTTCAAGTGAACCAATTCCAAGCATAAACTTGGGATATGTAACAAAAATATTTAAATCTGGAATCAGGGTTTTCATTGCCAGGTAAATAAAAATTTTTAAATTAAAAAAACGTACCATGGTTTACATTTGGAGTAGAGGAAGCTGTAAACAATTTTTTTCAGCAGTTTTGTATTATATATGGATAATATAGGATGGGTTTGTTTAGTTTATAAGTAATCCAAATACTTTCAGAGTATTTCTGAGTATAAAGAATGACTTTTTAAGTTACCATCATGATTTCAATAACAAACAATTAGAATGATCATCTGCTAAAACTGAGTTCTTAAAATCTGATAGTATAATTAAAAAAATCCCTTAATAGTTATGTAGTGTTTGTATTTTTACGTCTGTTGATATTTTGAATTTTTGAAGTGCAGTCTGTCCATTTAGTATTTTCCAGAAAGGCACAGAAAATGATCATAGAATGGTTTAAGTTGGAAGGGACCTCAAAGACCATCTAGTTCCAACCCCCATGCCACAGGTAAGGACACCTTCCACTAGACCAGGTTGTTCATGGCCCCATACCCATTCAACAAGGTCATGGCAACAACGTGCCATAAATTGTCCATTGTATATCCATTATCAGGATTCCATAGGCAATTGAAATTGCTAAGAAACACAGAATTTGGCAGCCCTAAAAGTATTTTGCCACAGCACCAGTTTTTTGTTAATCTTTGGCCGCATGCTCTATGCAGTTAACAGAAGACAACCATTGGCTCGTGCCACAAATCACATAAAAGTTTAGAGATAGCACATGGAAAGTATCCAAGTTAAACTGGAAAATTTAGGCACTTGACTCAGTGACATATTTTTCTCTTTTCAACTTACCTTCTTGCAGGGCGTACAGAGAAATAATCTGATGGTTCAGAGAGCTGTAAATAGCAGAGAAGGTGACTGGGGCTGGGGAAGCAGTATGGTAAAGGCATGAAGGGAGCCTGAGGAGATCCACAGATTAGCAGGAGGCTATTGTTTGCTGACACAATAGAAGGAACAGGCTCCAAAAGGTGTGTGGACGCCTGCCATCTTCTGCCTCTTTTCCCTCTGCTGGATGGGACTTCCACAGCAGAAACAGCAGCTCACCATGATAAAGTAGAAGCAGGATGAAAGGGATGCCCAGGTGCCCTCTCTCCCCTGAGACAGTTGCACTGTCTCTGAGCTGGACCAGGCTGGATATTGGTGTTGTTTTCTCCAGTCATGCACTTACCATGATCCAGGGTCTTTTGGCAGCTTGAAACCCTTGATTTTTTTTTTTTCCTGACTATTTACACATGGCTCGCGGCATCACAAGCCAGAATTATTAAATAAGGTGAAACAGTTCAGTTTGGAATATATTAAATAGGTTTCTCTAGTCATGGAGAGCTATCTCGTACTTGTCTGGAAAGCAGCAATATGCCTTAGATTTCTGTAAGGCAAAACCAGTGGCCCTGACCCATGGTTCTGGATACAGCATTGCCTGCAACAACTTTGCAGTGTTCTGCTGCAGCAGGAAGCTGCAGCCCTTGTGTCCAGCATGGCAAGGCAAGCTGGGGTATGAAATGTGCTTTGCTTGGTCATCACAGGCAACCACGGCCATCCCTGCTCTGATAAATGCTGCTCCTCCCAGTCTCTGATACCAGCCATCCAGCCTAACCTTCTTCATCCCTCTCCTCTGTACCTCTGCCTATTTGTGTCATTTGTCTTTGAGGAAGTGACCAATGTTGATCATGTTTTCCACAAACTCCTATAATGTTATTTTCCTCTTTGTGAGGGATACCTTGTTTGATATGTCCTGGGCCTCCAGTTTGGCAGGGCAGGGAGGGCATATCCCTGTTTAGTTTTGGTTTGCTTTCATTGTCACTCTGACAGCTCATGGTCATTCTGAAATGAAATATTTCCAGAAATTAGGCTTTCAGAGGGGAGGACTCTATGACACATTCAAAAGAGCTGCATCTGAGATGTGTATACAACTCATATTTAGGCATTTGCTATATTTTACATATTTCTTCAGCCTCAATAAAATTATACAAAAATAATTACATAGAATAAACTTCTGTCATGCACTCTGTGCCTTTTACAGATATAAACCTTGAATCTTTCTGAATGTACAGCTGTCCACTCCCAAACACAGTATAAATTGTTGCATGGACCACAAGCATTTGAATGGTACTGAGGAGTTTTAGCCCAGCTTAATGTAAGTCATTTACATGGTCAGACAGAGCATCCTTGTGTGCTTCTTCCAAGCTCTCCTCTTTGTACAGTGTTACAGTGGCTTGTATTTCTGATAAATATTATGCAGGGTTAGCCGTTTTAATAGCTGGTTTTCCCTACATCAGCAAGCAGCATCCTGTGCTGTCTAAAGGTTAAGAACAGATTTATCAATGAAAATTTGTAGTGCTTGATTTTATTTAAATCAAGTGTTCTCAATTAGTGTCCATGTAAAAGAACTATGTAAAAGAATACAATAGTCTTAATGATCCTTAAGTGGCAGATTATGATCATATCTTTATTAGTGGCAGTAATTGTGGTGACAGTGTTGCTGACAGGTTAAACCATTTTTTACGACAATAGCTTTTGTGCTGTTGCATGGGGATCAGAAATGCAGTTCCTGAAGATTTGCATATTGTGAAGAATAGGCTGCAAAGACATGGAAGCATAATCTTGTCATTGTGTTTAGTGATGTGGGTGGCAGATTGCTGTAGCTGATTCTGAGCAGGAAGAGTCTGCATATGGGTAGGTTTAAAGCCCTTTAAATGTTTTAGCATTGGTAGGCAAATTGGTTGACGATGTAAGTGTTGTTGTAAGTTGTTATATATTCCAAGCAGCTATAAGCTTTCTAAAACCTTCTCAGTGTTTTAAAACATACAGTGCAGTGTCTGAGCAGCTGCATTAGCTGAAATTGCTGGATTAGACCCGTTTTGCACTTGTGCTATTGCTCACCTTAGACACTGCTGTGATAGTTCTGCATAGCATTGCACTGCGTCATTGGGACATTAAGATTTAAAATTTTAAGGAGGTTGCAAGGCATCAGGGTAGAATGGGTCTTCTTAAAATACAAACAAACAAACCAGAAAACCCCAAATCAAATAACAATCAAAACCAAGCCTAGAATTACACAGATTGTACAGAAATGTGGCACCACTGTTGATAAGTCAGAAACTTTAAACCCAGAGAAAATGTTACCGTAGTTTAGGAAATTTTCTCACATTATGCATTTTTACTGTAAAAACAAACATTTTCTTTCCCAAAGTATGTGAAAAAATACAGATTCCTCAGTAACTTATTAAATGGCTTGTTCCAAAATGTGTGCAAGTTCTGTGGACTTTTCAACCTTCCCCCCTTCTCCTTCGTGCACCAATGCTTTTATCACCTTTCACCCCAAGTGAAATGATCCTGTGAGAAATATTTGCTCCAAAGAATCTAATCCATGTTATACAAGCAGCCCAGTAGATGCTAGAAAAAACTTTTGAGTTTTAGTAAAAATAAGATCAGTAAGATTATATGGGTTTGAATTTCATGAACTCATTGTATCAGAATAGCATTTGAGACCAGCAGTGAATAAAGTGAATAAGCAAACAGTAGAAAAAGAGAAAAAAGTAGACTTACTTTCCAGGAGGTTCTCACACTTTGTTTAAGGTTATTTTTCTCCCTCTCTCACATAGGTATGCAGAGGGAATAGTCATCTATATAAGTAATGTATCTGTTTAGTCTTCATATTGACCATTTTCTCTGTCCAGAGAAATAAATAAATTCATGTCATGAAAGCCTGAAGTTTAATTGTAACATAAACTTGGTTGTGGAAAGGACCAAGTGGGTCAACAAGCCATGTCTCTTCAATTATGAGCAAATATGTGAGAGCTATTTAATCCAGAGATCATCTGCTTGGTACAAATATACCATAGAAATACTTACAGGAAACTTAAGATCTGTATCACAAAAGGCCAAGCTACAGGTATTTGTTACAAGCAGATGTAAAGTTTAAAAAAATAGATGCATAAGGAGGAAGATACTGTGTTGTTGTTTATTCAGTAAGTTTTGATATTTTATCTGGATTTGCTAGTCATGCAGTCAAGCAAAAGCTATATTTCTGTGATAAATATTATTGATGTAAATCAGGCTGTGAGTGCATGAGGCTACCAACTTACTGGAAACATTATTTCCTGAAGCGAATTTTTAATGACTGCTCTTGTGTGTAATTGCATGTTGGGATCCTTAAACAGGGTTAAGAAACAGTTATAGAATTCCTCAATTCGTTCTAAGGTAGTTGTAGGCAATGATTTTCTATATTTGTAAGAATTTTCTGTTGAGAGATACCATTGACCATGCAGGCACTCACAAGAATTAGAGCATAACTTTTTAAACATGTCAATATTTCCTTTTATTTTTTTTTAAATCAACCATTTCCTGGGGTAATTAAAAATTAATTTCTCAAGCAGAGAAGTTAAAACAATGGAGAAGAAACTAAAAAGTATCTCTAAGTTTATATCAAGGTAGAGGGGTAATACAAGGAAATCCCAGGTCAGATGTGTTTGGGGTAAATGTAGAGGAGATTGGCATGCTCTGACTGTGAGTGTCCTGCTCAGAGGTCTGCCTTGGAGTTAAATGTGAGGTTACAGCACATCACACGTATGTTCAGTGTCTCACAAGTTAGTTTTCCGTCCAGGTTTTTCTTCCTGTCCAAATAGTGAGATCATTAGAGTCAACCTGAGCATTTTCTATTAAATGTGAAATATTATATGGCATACAAAACCTTTTACAAACTGCAGACAAATGGTTTGGCTTTGCTGTTACAGCTGTGCAAGATGTTAGTCAGCATGTTGCAGAGAATCCAGGACATGCCTCCTGTATAGATTTTACTCCTTTTCTGAACGTGGTAACTTCAGCTATAATTCTAGCTGACTTCTTTATTTATTGATTAATTCATTTCTAAATTAGGTCAATATTAGCATGTTTTGCCTGGCTTTATTTAAATCTGTTTAATCCTGACAACTCTCCTAAACAACTGATTAGAATTAATTTTTTACTTCCTTAAAATGGGAATGTACTGCTTTGTTCAAGGCGGGAGGAGGGAGGGGAAGTTGGGGAAGTGCCCTTGGAGTGTCCAGCCAAGTGAAATTCTTCATAAACTGGGATACTGACAGAAAAGTGCCTCCTGTTTTGCCAAAAATGTAACATATCCTATAATACTGTTGTGTTGAAATTCATCAAAAGAGATGTCTCTTTTGCTTGTTGCAGATGCGTGCATTTCATTTGTTTAGCAATGTTATTTCATTGTAATATGTAGGAATATTTGAACCACAGGAGGTTGCTTTGTCTTTTAAATGCTATTAGGACGTTACTGGATTTATGTTAGTTTAAATCAGCTGCTTCTGCCTCTGGTACCAACAGATGGACGTGTGTGGAATTCTGCCATGTGAGTCTCTCTTCGTAGATAAGGAATTTCTAGTCAGAAAAGACAAGAATAAACACCGGAATTATTTTATCAATAAGGGTCTAAAGGGAAACCCCAAACTGATGGGGATGGCCATAGCATTCCCTGTTCCCTCTGCTTTCTTGCAGGACATGGATGAGGAATAACTAGCTTGGATGAGGAATAACTAGCTTGAATGAAAGAGGATTGTCCTCTTTCTTTAGTGTAATCATACTGCAAATCTGCTTTTCACCTGATGCTGTTCCACACAGGATTCCTAAGGAGCATCTGGCTCCTGCTTAGATCTAATCCTCCCCTTCACAAATGCTTTCTCAAGGCTAAAGGCTATCATTGTCATTTTTGTGGACTGCTGCCTGCAGTTTTTCTATGGAAAACTCTTCTTTCTCTTCAGACTGTTATCTTTAGCCCCCAGCCTTCTACCACATGACACCACCTGCTTTCTCCCTTGTGCTGCCTTCTCCCTTTTGCTCCCTGTGCTGCACAAAGATGGGGTGGGTTGTGGTTTGTGGGAGAGGAGTAGGCACAGAAGTTGGTTAGTCAGGTGAGTTACATTCTGGCAGCTGCCAAGTCAAGGAGTATGGCTTGGGAATGGGGACAGCAAACCCTGAAAAGGAGCCAATGAACTATTCAGAGTTTTGCCAGGCCCCTCAGCATTGCCTGGCCCTCTTATGCATCAGTGATTTTGTCCTTAATCCATGGACGTGAAGTCCATTCAGGATCAGGTCCACAGTCACTGTGGAAATGCATATCTCATCTTTTCTGGCATCTCTCCCATCTCTCCCTGCTTCTTAAAACAGATGAGCCCCTCTCAAAAAATTTTAATGACTTTTGAGGTCATGGGTTTAAACAAAAAGATGAAGGTTAGATATTTTTTTGAGCGTGACATTCACTTCTCTGCAAAGGATGTGCTGTTTTTTTCCTAAACCCTTGGTCAGTATTTTTAACACAGTTAGAGTGATAATTTTTTGGTTCCTTGTTCATGTATCTTATAAAATTCCAAATGTAGCTTTCCAGGGAGTGTGTACTTTTGTGTTAATATTTGACACCTGGAGAGAGAGAGAAACTTACCAATAATTTATTACTAGAGAGAAAGAATTCTTTTTCTTGAATACCTATGCAGTTACAATTAATTTTTCTCTTTTTTTTTTTTCTTCTCGAGTTTGATGCTGAGGTGGAGTAAAAACTCAGCCACTAGTGATTTGCATATCCTGATTTGCAGCAATAGGCTACATGAAAAAGAGAGGTTAGTGAGGAGAAACCAGTCAGGTCACCAGTGTTACCCACCTAGTGCATTTGAGGACAGTGTCAGCAGAGAGTTCAGAGATCCCTGTGAAAGTCGAGGCAGGAAGACTGGCAAGCAGGAAGAACCTCCTTACCAGTGGCTTAGGTCCCTCCTATGCTTTTGATTGCCTCCATCCTTCCATTTGCTCTTGTTTTAAAAAACAGAACCAAAGCCGCAAGAGAGGCTGTGTAAAGGGAAGATGGGCTGCAAATGGTCTGCAGGGTTTCTATAGAGAAACTTTCTTTGCAAGAAAAAGCTCTGCATCAGTCCTGCTCTGGATTGGAGGGGCACCCAGGTCTCTTGGGTTGCATCTGTAGGGGCTCCCCATTAATTCTTACCGAGGTTTTGTCCCTCCTTACCCCAAACAGAACAGGCACAAGAAACAAGACTGATTTTGTGGCAGGGGTGGCCTCCCAGTGTGGCTTCAGCTGGGTTGTCAATGCTTCCCCATGCAAGAATGCAAATATGGCCTCAAGCAAGCAGTTTGTGCTCCCCAGCATTCAGCCTGAGGCTCACAAGCAGTGCATCCTGAGATAGGAACTCGTAAAGGAAAGCAGAAAATAAAGGTGTCTCCAGTTTCCCTCCAGGATGGCTTATGCTGTGTTGCCTGGTTTCATGAGGGGTTAGTACCAAGTCTGAGCACAAAAGTAGAAGGCAAATCTTATTTTTTGCACACAGATATCCACTCAGTTTGTATTTATATTTATATATTTGTGCATATATAAATATAGATATGTATACATATGTTGCCTGATCTGAAGGGGCAGAGACAATGTGAAATACCTCATCTTTCAGGAACTCAAGGAGGATCCCACATTGGTTGCCTCAGGAGAGAGGGGAAGACCAGGAAGAGTCCTCTTTCCTTTGTCCGGGGTTTTGTTTTTATTCCTGTGTACAATTTGTACTGGAAGTTGTTTGGTGAAGCAGCACTGCTGCAACTTTTTATAGAGTTTTAGATTTATCTGGGTGCAGAGGAGACATATTGATATGATGGCTATGGTTTCTCTCTGGACAATAAAAAAAAGAGTTGTGTCCAAAAGGGGTGAAAAATTCTCTATTGTTTCTTATTGCTTCTAGGATTTTGTAGTTCACTTATGTCAGGATAAGTGCTGTGTTTGGGAAAAGCAAAAGGAGAGTTGGGAATATAATTACAGCTAAAAGTTCTTTCTGGGCACAGGTTGCTTGCGCATGTCATTCTTGAACTGTGTGATCTTTTCTCAGGAGGAAGAGACCCAAAAGGGTCATGGGGTTTTTCGAGGGGGAGAGAGGAAATGAGAAACACTTTCCCTCTTTTGGAGAAAGGTAAAAGCAGGATATACCAGGATCCTGTAAAATTCTATTTATTGGCAGTGAGCCGTTTCAAAGCTGGGAACAAGCCTGCACCAAAAATCCCAATGTTAGTACGTGAAAGAGGAAAACTGCTGAGGAGAGGAGGGAAAGAAACAAGGCAGATTCCTTCAGACCAACTGACACTAGCCAGATTTGGGACTTAGGTCTCAAACTGAGATATTTACATAGGTAATAAATATAACTACACACATCTTGTGCATCATAAATTACATCTGACACTGAAGGACTGAAAACTCAGACCTAGTTAGTGATTTCTAACCAAGCCGTTCAGTTTTGAGCTCTCATAGTGCTGTGGTGGGGAGCAAACATGACTGCTCTCTGCAAAAGCTATTCATCATATATCCTGTGTCTGACAGCCCCCAAAACCAGCAGTCACCCTCAGTTGTGTTTCCAAACCTATCTGTAAATGAGGTGCTTTTTGCCTCTCCAGATGGAAAAATGCCAATAGGAAAAAAAGCAGTCTGTCCTAAAAAAATGCAGCTCAGTAACACTTGAAAAATGCATATCCTGTCAATCCTGTAGTGTGTTACCTCCCCCCTCTACCCAGCTCCCCCCACCTGTGTAAGATGGAAGATGAAAACAGCTTCCAGAGTCAAGACCAAGCAGTATCATAAAACCACGTATCTGGCACTTGAATTCCATACTCTCCTGAAAACTCCACGTACCCAACCACAGGTGGAGCAGTACCTGTTCATTTTCTGGGTCCTGCCCTTTTCACCTCAAAGTGCTCAAAATAGGCAGTACCATTCTCTTCCTTGATTCAGCACTTCCCACCTGAGTGAGGGAGCCATTGGAAAAAAAATAAAAACATAACAAAACAACAATTAAACTAAATCCTTCTGCTTGTAAAATCTAGTTTCTTTTTGCTGCATGCATCTCAAGACTTTTTAGATTAAAATGTTATTTTGTTTGATTGAAGTTGATGGCAATCTCTCTTTGATTTTAGTCGGGACCAGGATTTTGAACACTTATGTATCTATCAAAATACTAATTTTTCAGTAAGCCGTCTGTGAAAGTATGGGGGACTAATAATACTTGGGACATAAAAGCTGAAAGTATTTTGGGACTCCAGAGTAATGTCCATCCTTTTTGTGGTGTTCTTGTGCCTCAATGTATCAAGCATCAGGTTTGAGTAGTGCAGGTGGTTTCTACAGAGGGAAGAGCCAGGTGCTGTACTGCTGCTTTTGCACTGAGGTGCCAGTTTGCAAGGCAAGAGGTTTGAAGCAAAAAGGATTACCTAGAGGGTTGCCTAGCTTGAAGTTTCATTTTAGGATCTAAAATGGAGGTAAATGAAGGAACGGAGATACGGCTTCTTGTCGACATTCGTTGTTGTAGTGATATTAGACATGTATGTTATCATGTTTGGATTACACATTATCGTGAGCTGATTGGACAGCTTCATTTTCTGCTTCAGCCGATACAGTTTGGAATATTCAAAGGGAGACACCGGCCCCTGTGCTGCCGTGCTGTGGGAAGGGATATTTTGTAGGTTAAGAGGTGGAGGCAGGGTGTGTGCGCACACCGTGTGCCGGGGCTCAGGCGGGCAGACCCCGCCGCTCCCGCAGCCCGGTGCCAGGGCCGGCTCCCTTTGAATATTCCAAACTGTATCGGCTGAAGCAGAAAATGAAG
>JAHLSL010000019.1:15176224-15270278 GCA_025920805.1 Petroica traversi
GCGGGGCGGGCGGGGGCGGCCCGGGCCTGGCCCCGGCCCCGCAGGATCCAGGTAGATCCGCCCGGCTTTTACCTTTCTCCTTCGGCTTCCCTGCGCGGAGGGCTGGCAGCGCGGCCGTTTCCTGGTCTCGCAGAAAGAGGCAGTGCTGAGTTAGGAAGACAAAAATAGACCTTTACAGAGAAATATAGGGATTGTGTGCGCGGTGGGGAGGGAGAGCGGAGAGCGGCACCCGGCTGGTTTCCAGGAGGAGCCCTTTTCTCCCTCTCGTTGCATGTTAGGCATTTTTGCACGGCTCTCTCCCCCCACCCCCTCCCCGCCGGGGCAGGGTTACCTCTGCCGCCTGCTCTCCGCATCTCTGGTGGGGAGCGAAGCAGCCAAGTCCGCTGCCATCGGAAAGCGGCCAGAGACCATTTTATGCGAGAGAGCCGGGTGGGAAGGAGCGGAGAGGAGCCGCCGCAGGGACACACGCGGATATAAGGACTTGTCTTCTGCCTCCCCCCCCGCTCCCTCCCCCTTGTAAATACTAAATCTGTGAAGGCAGCGATTTGACATCCACCCTGAGCAGCGGCTATGGGGTGTTTGGGCAACAGCAAAACGGAGGATCAGCGTATCGATGAGAAAGCGCAGCGAGAAGCCAACAAAAAAATAGAGAAGCAGTTGCAGAAAGAGAGGCTGGCTTATAAAGCGACACACCGCTTGCTGCTGCTGGGTAAGGAGGAAGGGGCAGCGGTGGGGGCCGGGGCGAGCAGGGGCAGCAGCCCCAGCCGAGAGGGGAGATGCGGCGTGCGCCTTGGCTGTGGAAAATGTAATGTAGGCTGCTGTATCGAGCAATGAGCGAGGCGTCCACAGCGCCCGAGCCACATGGATGCACACATACAGAAATGCGGCCGAGGTGGGAGATGCTGTCGCGTCCAAAATCAGAAAAAAAAAAAAAAATCGCCCCCAAAAAAACCCCACTCCGACCCCCCAGTCTGAACCGTGTATCACAATGTTCTCCCTTCTTTCTCTTTTAGGGGCTGGTGAGTCAGGAAAAAGCACTATTGTGAAACAAATGCGAATCCTACATGTCAATGGATTTAATTCAGAGTAAGAATTATTGACACTTTGTGACTTATTTTTCCTTTAATGTTGGAAACAGGTTAACACACAGTACGCTAGGAAATTTCTCCTCTCATCCCTTGTGTTTTGGTGGCTTGACACTGTGTTTTGAGGGAGGGAGGGGAATGAGAATAAGGAAATTGCTGCTATTGTATGTTTGCATTTTCTCCTTCTGGCCCCTTTACTGTATTTTACACTGTTGCTACTGCAGCGCTTGACAGGCCCCTGTGTAGCAACAACATGGCGACTACTTTTTACATAGAAGCAAATAACCAAATATTGCATCTGTCTGTAATATAAAAATACATGTCAAGTCATAATCAGGATGACACTGTGTGCTGTTTTTCCGGTGCTGGGGTTAGCATAAAACTGAAACTAATTTTGCCTATTTGTTAGAAATCATCCTGTTTTGTGAGGCTACATCATTTTCTCTCTGAAGAGCTCTTTGCCAGAAATCGTTATTAATCCATAGCTTTCATTTTAGATATTTGTTGGCCTTCACCTACGTGTTGTTAATTTAGAGCATGTTTGCAGCATGCTGTAGAAATGAAAGAATGACTTCCAGTTCCATCAGGGGAGGCTTTGCAGATGTGGCAGGGATTGTCTGATTTAAAAAAATATGTTAGGGATAAATGTGCATTGCTCTTCATACTATACAAGAAAATGGATAAGGGGAAAATGCATGTCTTGCCTTTTTTTTTCTATTAGTATGTTTTAATGATTGAAGAGCAGATAAACAAGCGATCAGTGAAAAAAATTAAATGCAAGTGACTGAACTGCTTTGGAAGAAAAAAATCAAAGTGTTAATATTTCTGTTTTAATGCAGAGAAAAGAAACAGAAAATACTGGATATTCGGAAAAATGTTAAAGATGCGATTGTGGTAAGAACACACTTTATACTGTTCTTAAATGATTGTTTGTACTGGAAATTATAAGGATTATGCTCTCCAGGATTGTGATGAGAGAAATCCCATTTTGCTGATCAGATTGGATTATCTTCTATTGATCCCATATCCTAGATTTATCCAGATTAATGCGTTTGTTTTTTTGTTTTATCCAATTCCAGACTATAGTTTCAGCTATGAGCACTTTAATACCCCCAGTTCCATTGGCCAACCCAGAAAACCAATTTCGAATGGACTACATCAAGAGTATAGCTCCTCTTTCTGACTTTGACTATACACAGGTAAGAACAGAAACCACTGATTTATTCTGCTTCACGGGGGAACGTGTTGCTTCACTTTGATTTACTGAAACACTGAGGTTTTTTACTTCTTGGAAGATGGTCATGGAAAGATCTTATGCCAGCATCACCCCTGTTAAGTTTCTTACAAGACTGTGATGGTTGCACCTGTTTTAGTGGTGCAGGGTTTTGTTGTTATGGATTTATTTGCTGCTGTTTCTGCATTTAGTTCTCTTGAAATTTTCTGATGCAATCCATACATATTGACACATCAAATAAGACTTTGTTGAAAGCTGATTTCCTACGTGGAATTAGATGCAGGATGTTAGTCTGAGGAGTTACTGTCTACCTGCGGGAAAGGATATAAAAGGAAATGAAAGGCTGGAGTGGCCTCAGTGTTGTTTCCCATACTTAACTGCACTTCAGAGTGGAAACCTGCGTAAGCAGTGGTCAAGTAAGGTGCTTTGCTTCCTCATGTTTTGTAGTTGGCATGAGCAGTGGTTTGCTTGTATGTAAATGTTGCCTTAATTTGATATGGAATCAATGTGGGATTTCTGCGTGGAGGCTGATCTTTTGCAGACAAATGAGAGATACTTTTCAGATTAACTTGCATAGGCATCTTGCATTATTTTTGTCTTTTTATGTTATTATTTATAGGTACTCGCATAGAATGTTTCATATTTTATGCATGACATGAAAGCAAGTGCATAGACATTCTGAATTTTATTTTTGCAGTAGCACAGTTTTTAATTTGCCTTTAAATGGTACTGAAAGCAATTTGTTATGGATACAGTAAGGACTTAGAAATGTCTTCATTTGTTGGCTAAATGACTGCGAGTTGTACATGCTATCAATACTGCCAAATAATCCATTTACAATAGAGTGTCTTTAGGTTATTATAGCTTCAGGGTACAAGGGGGAGAAGGGAAAGAGTCGTTTCTTTATTATATGACTCATATTCTCTGATGTGTGGTTTTGCCTCTGGTAAACCTACCACTTTGAAGGTTCAAGATAAAGAAAAATTATCAGACATCTTGTACAGTTAGAATTTAACACAGAATGCAGATGTTAAAAAAAAATGACTGCAAGGTACGCCCACATATTGCATAATTGCTCAATTGGTGGATGTAAGTTAGGGAGAATGAGAAACTTTTTTTAGAAATGGAATGTGAGCTTGACATGAAGTATTCGTCTCATGCAGGTATTACAGTTCTGAGGCATTTGTTGCTCCTTTTATGTGGATTTTCTTTTCTTGAATTTTGACCCTTAGATGTTTGAGTAAAAAAAGTGGTGATGCACATACTTTGCAATTCTCTAGTACATATGTTCTTTTGAGTTTCTGGAATTAAAGAAGGCTAAACTGGACTTTTCATAGGGCTGAAGATATTTTTTTATTTTTATTGCTTTCAGATTTTCTCGTTTTCCACAGAGGCTGACTATATCTAGTCAAATTTGACTTGTGGCTTGGTATTTTGTATAGAGGAAAATTTAGCCTTCTTGGAGGGGAAAAGAATAGGACCCAGTGGACTTTGAAACAATTAATAATTCATTTGAAATCTCAATTCAAAGTCCATTTTCATTTAAAATAAAAATATTAATAAGTGGTTTTTAATTAAATAGGTTTTCTGAAAATACCATCATGTTATTTAAATAGTGTCAATTACTAGTCCTAATTTTTAAAAATTGAAAAGGTTGTTACAAGTTTAAAAGAAGAAGAGAAATCCAATGCTGGTTTAGAAGTAAATATTTCTGTGTCAGTTTCATATTTTCCCTTCTGTTTTCTTCTCAGCTCAATTCATAGGTTTAATGTTTGTAAAATGTCAAGTATGCCAAGATTTTTTGGGGCTTTTAAATTTTTATTGGTTTAGAATGTTATTTATCTCTAGGAGGATTTGTGAACAAGACAGCTTGAAAAAAATGCTATTGTGCTTCAGGGCTTGATTTTTCGCCAGTTTAAGCCAATGATAAAGTAAAATTAGGTTTCCAGCTGAAATAACTTTTGACCCATTTAGTATTTTTGGATAAGAACAGATATAAAAATAAATACTTGGATAGTAATCAGTCAGGCATCCTCTGCTAAGCATTACTGATTCTGTAATTAAGAGCTGATGTATGGAATAAGGCCTTCTGAGCCCAAACCAATGAAGTATTTAGCAGTAGATATTCAAACGTTAGGTCTAATCATCCTTCGTTCAAAATAGCTGTAAAGGAAAAAATGCTGACTTAGGCAGCTCTGGGGCAAATTTTGGCACATTCTATAAAGTGACAAAGGTTGCCTTTCTTTAAATGAGGGAAGAGGCAGCTTTAGGATTTGTAACAGTATGAATGGTAATGGGTTGTTAAAGACCCTTAGTGTTGCAATTTGAATTACAGATGTGTCATTTTTTTGGATGACATTAGCCATGTAATCTTTGTCATAAAAATCGATGTGTGTTAGTTGGAGATGGATTTCAGATGCATTGCATGCCAAATGGGGGAAAATGACTGCACCTTATCTTGAGTCTTTAAAGAGAGATCCCTGATGAAATGCAGAATCTTCACTGATGGCACAATATGACCAACACTCCTGGGGCTCTAATTTAAGTATATTTGTGATTTATTGGGTGTGCTTGGACAGACATTCTTAAACTGCATATAGGTTAATTAATACACATTTAATTGTGAAAATTATCCTTAAAAATAGGTGGATAAGAAAATACTGATTTCCTGTGTGTAAAAACATACTCTTAATTGTAATTGATAACTGAAATTCCAAGAACTTGAGTAAAGATGGGGACTTCATATTTAGACTCTTAAGATATTTTTGGTCTTTGTCTGGTTTCTTAAATTACATACCTCTCTATAAAGTGTAAGCAGAATATTTTATTTAGTAGTGATACAAATTTTAAAACAAATGGTTTTCTCTTTACAGTGTTTTAACATTACTTTAAGAGTCTGTGAAATGCCTCCCACAAGAGTTTTACTTACTTTAAAAAAATCTTTATTTATCTGGTTTGGTTACAGTGCCTTGATGATTCATTTAGTTTATATAAAAAAAAATTGAAAACTTTCTGGATTTCTTTTATTATTTTTACATAGTCTTTCATTACTTTTATAAAAGACTGTACAGTTTTTACAAAGTATTTCCTGGCTGACTGATGCATTAGAATTCTATAAATCATAAGAATTAGAGCTAGAGTTTTTACAAAATTAATAAATAGAAATAAGTCAAGTGTCCACTATATTTTCATCCTTGAAGTCATGACAGGAATCAGAATAAATTTTTGTCTGACTAGATTAGGCATTATCTTTGCTCAAATATTGAATCAGCAGAAGTGCTTTAACATTGGAATTGTAGCATGCCCTGTCAAAAAAAGTGGTTTTTATTATTTTTGGCAAAGTGTTGATTGATATTTGTTAAGTTAACAGGAATTGCTGTTAACAGGACCTGCTGAAATTTTAATCCTTTATTGATGGGGATTTACTTTGACCTTTGTGAATCAGAGTGAACCTATTAAGGCCATATTTTGCTGGTAGCTGTGGTGTATTATGTAAGTGTGTGTTTACTCAAGTTCAGTTGTCTTCATTAAAGTTTTTGAATTTTGTGGGCACTGCAAAGCTGCTCAGTGCATAATTCCTTTACCCCTTATCTTCCAAAAAAATGTAGCCAAATTAAGTCACTTTGCATAAATTATGTCTTGGATGAAGCTCGTTTGATCAATTTTGAGTGGATTTTTAGCAGGTAATGGTTACCCACCCCTAGGCTGCATAGTCAAGTGTTTGGCCATACAACCAGTTACAGTGAACATAAATCATCTGAGTAGTAGAGAACATGTAAACACTTCACAGGTTTTAGGGAGCAGGGAGAGTTTTCAAAAGATTCATCTTCCTTTGCAAAGAACATTTTAGGGAGGCAAAGTATTTTTTGGGAACTTCCTAAGTAGTGAATTGGGTGGATGCAGTCCCTTGTGCTAATTTTAGTGTGTGAGTTTTAAATATAATTTTTACAGCTATTTTATTAGTCAGGCAAGCTCTTTAATTTAGCTTTTAAGAATGAAATGTTAATGTGGGCATTGACAGAGAAAGTACTGTAGATTAATCAGGTCCGTGGTTTGCTTTGCATATTCAGATATTGCAGTTTGAGTTCTGTCTGATGTCCTTAAGTTTCCTTCAGGTTTTCTTCTTAAAAATTGGGACATTGCATTCATAATATAAAGACACAGTGAAGAAAGATAAATACTTTTGCTCAGAATTTGAAGTTACATAGACTCTTGTTAAGCATTTCAAATTTTTATACCTGGTATTCAAATTCAAACTTGTCAGCTTCTGGAGGTGGCTGCTCTTCACAGTGGGCATTTCAGTGTTTGAAGCTACTGAAAATCTTGCTTAGGTGGTGTTGGGCTGTAGAAAATCTTTATCCTGGTTTAAAAAAAAAAAACCTTGATAAGTGTGGTTAATATATGGTTAAACTGGCTTGGGTTGTTCAGTTAAAGCTGTGACTTTATTTGACCTCAAATTGTTTAAGTTTCCCTTTGAAGAAGCCCAAAGGAGTTACAAAATAGCATTACCTTGCATTTTCTGTTTTTCAAATAACTCACAATCGTCCCATCGTTTTTGTGAGTGTGAAAATATACTATGTTCTACCTGAAAATAACATAATTAGAGAGAATGCAGGCAATATTGCTACTCAAATAGCTTCACTTGCCTTTTCTTTCTGTCCAGATTTTTACTTTAGGGCTTTGTTTACTATTTTGGGTAGAATGAACACGAGTTTTTATAACTATCTGTGATAGCAGTACTTAACATTACTATGGTCTATATTAACTTCTTAAAATCAATTAGACTTTTTAAAATTAAGTCATTTGTGATGCTTTGTGATCTAAGATGCACATTGGTAGTTTTTCATATTTACATCAACACATATTTTAGTATTTAAACAAACACAGAAAGTATCTGAAAGGCTAGACAACAATAAAGTTGTGTTGGTCTGGCAATATTAGTACTGCCCTGAATTAATAACACCTGAAGAACTAAAGAAGAAGGCTGTCAGAGAAGAAAAGCTGAAAGCACATACACTGTTACAGCAGTTGGCAGCTTCTTAGTCTTCATATAAAGGTTAAAACTGTCAGGAGAACTGATGCTGGAAAGTAGTGGATATTAGGGAGAAGAACAATGAGGTAACCCATGAAGTGTCTTTGTTGTGGTAGCAGTTGTTTTCATGCTGTACACTATAAATTAACAGCAGATGCAGAATTTGAGCTCTTTTCATGTGAAGAGCAGATTCTGCTGAAGCCCAGCAATACCTTTCCTTCAGTGTGAAATACCTGTTTGCATGCAGATGTGGCTTAAGTGTGTCTGCTTTTCATTAAATCAGCAAACTGAGTCCTTAATGTTCTGATTAGTCAGTATTAAAGTTACAAGCATTTCATACATGAGATCAAAAAAATACTTCAGTGTTACTTGTTAGGTTGTTCTTGTTCTTTGTAAGCAGTAAGTTTACTTTTGGAGGTTCAGTCAATCCAGTAGTGCTTTCAGAAATAATCAGTTATTATTTTAACTGTGTAGTTTCAAAAATACAGGACTAGAACTGGGATCATACTACAAACAGGTATAGGACAATTTGGGGGAGAAAGGGAAAAAAAATCTCAAACCAACAATCCACAAAACATCTAAACCTAAATTTATAATATATACTGGAACTGCAAAATTGTACCATGGTTTTCTTTAATTCCTTTATTTTATCTCCTTAATAAATAATCTGACTTTACAGAAAACGACTAGAGCTTAAAATCAGAGTGGTTTGTGTATAAAGTACAGCTCTTCTGGAAGCTCAAGATTTCTTGCTTAAAATACACAGTTTGTGTTTGGGGTGGTGCTTGCTTTAGACAAGGAAACCCCTGATGTTCGAGCATAAAATAAAGTAAGGTTTTTGCTATAGTAGAACATTATTCCATAATAAAAGTGTAACATTTTTCTTCCATCCCTTGTTCCAAACTCACTCACCCACAACAGTTTTTACCAATGATAAGTAAAGAATTAAATCTGTATCCCAGGAAAGGAGTTCAGGGATCTGCTTAGGCCCCCAGCAATTAACAGTAGGAATACTGGGAGTGGGAGCTGTAGGAAATCCTGTACATGATCACAAATGATCCAAAGTTAATAAATAGAAGTTGCATTCAGAAGGAAAATTAAAGAGGCAGATATTAAATTTTGAGTTTATTTCTAAGCCTTCCTGTCTTAATATTTTTAAGAGCAGATTCAACTTTGAAATATCTGGAAAAGGTTCACCTTTTTCACAGTACTTTGTATTTTTTAGAGTGTATTTTTTCGTAGCTTACAGTGTAAAATAATTAATTTCATCCTGAAAAGGCAGTTATTTGAGAAAGTCTTATGAACAAAGCTGCCTGTGAATAAAGTTCAGTGTTACATTAAGCATTACATCATCATAGTAACGCCAAATTAAATGTTTGCTGTCTTATATTGTGAGTCTGATTTCCCAGATAGTGAGGTGATATTCACACTTTTTCCAGCCTGATTTTTTAATTATCATTACACAGAGACTTTCATTGTGAAACTGGTAAGATATTATCATTTATTATTATTGCTGCTACTAAGTAAAACTAAAGTTATTTCCATGGTTTCCAAACCTGTTGACATTTTTTGGTATTACTTCCAAGTTTTGTACATATTAATACAAATTAATTAGAGGGTTTTTTACAATCAGTCCAGCATCCAGTCAACTACTGCAAATTATTAATAATAAATGTCATATTATTTTTTGCTACAATTTGAGACAAAAAGTTCACATATTTATATTGCATTTTACTAGGATAAAAATATTTTTGCATCTAAGTTTGGATATTAGATTTGATGACAACAGGAAGACTAATAACTTGAATTATCATTTTAAGTAGGAGTGACTGATTTTCCTTACAGAACCAAAAATGTATAAGAGTATCATTTCTGAACATTAGAATATTTTTGCTCATCAAGTGTTTTTCAGTGTACCCCCTAATTTTGAGTTTAAGAAAGGCACAATCAATAGGTTAAAGCCTGTACTATCATTGTCTTTATCCTGGCCACGTGTCTGTGAAGGATACAGATTTATTTTAAACTGTGGTTGCTTTGAGGGTCTGCTGTTTTGAATTCTTCACAACTGTGGCTGCTGCCAGTTATCTTCTGAAAGCAAGCCTATGATGCAGAGGTGGCAGCAGTCCTGTGCCATCCGAGGAGGTAAGGTTTGCAAAAACAGCCAGTGCAATAGCACTGATCCCTAGGGCGGTGCTTGACACAGCTGTAATAGCCTGGTCAGAATCACAAACTGATCCTGATTCCCAGTCTTTCTTCAGACAAGAAACAAAATAAATTCTTGTCGTTTTTACCACTACCACTGAGTAGCACTGAAATCTCTGTAGATTTAATTACCAACTAGTTGACGTATCAAGATTTGACATGAACGTCGAATGATAGCAAGAAATTCTCTTCTTTTTCTCCTTATGTGTAAATTGAACTGATTTACAGTGGAAGTAAATGTAAGTAAGTGCAAAAAGTTACACTCTTAATGAAGATGCACTGTCCATCTGGTCCAAGGATGATGACATTTCAGACTTTCAGAAGAAGGATATTGAAATTTTTAATGAATTGCCATTATTTATAAACTATGTTAAAACAGATTTTCCAACCAAAGAAAAGGTAGACATAGCAGAGTATGTTTCATAATTGTCTTTATTATCAATTAATTCTTTTCATCTCTTAAACCAACAATTGCAGGTTGATTTGCTGCTTTTGCCATTTTTAAGCACTCTGGAAAAGTAGTATGCTTACTAGTCTGGGAGAATCTTTGTTTTTTACTTCAGTAACCATGATAAAAGCGTCCAGATCACGAATAAATGGTTATATGTATGCGTCTTGTCACTGAAGTCAGTGCAGACCTATGGAACAGAAACTACTCAAATAATATTAGTGTCATTATTTAGAGTTCCAAAGTGAGTGTACATCTGCATAGCAGCAAAGAGCTGCATTCCCTTTCTTCAGCACCTGATGAGATCACAGCTTCTCTTTCTGCGACAGTGTTGAGCATTGCAGCTTAGACCTTTGCTTGTTTTTTTCATCACCTCCATAGTTTCATCCCTGGCTTGTACTTATTGTCAACAGCAGATTATCTATTTTAATGTCAACAAAGACTGCATACACAGATAGGATATTTTGTTTGCAGAAGGTAGCAACCTGAGCAGAGGAGCAGAGAACAAGCTAAACAGCGTGAACAGAAGACTCTATGTATACCTTGCATACACTGAAGTAAATAGGTTGAAAGCCAAAAAATATTATTAACAATTTTTTTTTTCCCCTCAGGATCTAAGAAGCTCTTTATAATAAATATAAATAGGACTGCTGTAAAGCAGATAAAAGGCGAGAACAATGCACATTTGCAGTTAACTGCTAAACATTTCCATAAAATGTTTATGGTTTTGTTCTGTCACCCTTGTCACATAATTTGTTTTTCTGCAGTTAAAGAAATTCAATTCAAATTTCAGGGCCTTCTCTTTAAAAGGAGTCAGGAGGAGAATGTAATTTGTAGTAGACAGTTTCAAGTTCATATTGCCTTTTACTTTGGAAACTAATAATAATTTCTTGGAACGGAGCTACCTCTGGTTGTAAGCATGCCAGCTATCACATGAAGCATGCAGATTAGGGTTTCTTGCTTTAAATCAGTAGATTAATTTTGGTTGGTTTAAAGGGTACTCTTGTAATTAATCTACTAGTATTTGTTTTAAAAATCTGTGCTGGATGTTTTGAAAGGATATTTATCCTTGGGCAAGAAGAATATTGGAATTTTTTCTGTTATGTCGACGTTAGAGATGAACTTTGCCTTTTAAATCTTTTAAAAGTAAACATTTTCTGACACTTCTGCCAATTCATTACATTTGAGTTTTCTTGGTGCTGTCAGTAGGACTTAAACATATTTTAATGCAAATAATTATCCCACTGTTTTGAACTGAAATTGTTTAGCAAGATGAAATAGGCTAAAGATATGCAAGCCCTCTTATCTCTGTTAATTTGGTGAATGCTTTTTGATCACGTCCACCCTCACTTCCATAGGATGTTAAGTGACAGAGCTGTGCAGATCATTCTTTTCTTAACATACACCCACATACTTTCTTTCATAGGAACTAAATAATACCAAATTTAAGAACTGTCAGGTAGGAAAACAAGAAAAGGCAAAGAATAGTTAACTAAAATAGGGGAAAGTGTGTCCTCACTTCCCTCAGTGCAGACAGTGAACTGCCTCTTGCCTGCAAACCTTCAGCTGACCACAAACAGCAGCAAGACCTGGTTGTCAGTCAGCTCCAGAGTACCTTTGGTGCAGGCCATGTGCCTTAAGGAGTAACCAGCTCCGGGCAAAGAAATCCCCCCAAAACCACCAAAAAAGTGGAGGAGAAATGTGAATGAAAAAGCTGTGTAACAACTATACGGTCACTAGAGGAAGAGGTCAGGCGTCACCACTTGCTACTGAAACTGTGTCATTAATTATTAGATTTCCAGCAGGTATCACAGCGCAGTGAGGCTTCATGGTAGGATTTGTAGCTTTGAAAATGTGAGTGAGAATATTCTTTGTGGCAGGCAGGTGTCCTCTAACTTTAGCTTCTCTTTCCATCTCAGGATGTCAGTGCTGCCTGTTCCTTTTGGGAAGGAAAGACTCACTTGTTTAGGACAGCATACTTATAGCTGAACAGTAGAGCTTTTCTTTTCCCACCCCTAGAATTAGCATTTCTAATCACTGTTGTTATCTGCTGAATTTCTTCCTAGATTTTAACAACAGCAAACTTAACACACTAACCAACAGTAGAGTGTGGATATATCATGGACCAAAAGAGTAATTAGTGTAAGTGAGAAATCATAATTAAAAAATAATTTTAGGGACTAAAACTCATTTCAGTAGAGGAAGATGGCTGTTGATATTTCTGAGAGCCAACCATTCAAACCACAGAGCGTTGGTTTGATTTTGAAGAAATAAATGATTCAATTACATCCTTGGCCTTCAGTTCTACATAGCAGGTTTTGATTCTTCTCACTGATGAATGAAAGGCTGGCAAGAACTATTATATTCCATAAATACAGAAGTCATCCTAAGCAACTGTATTCCCAAGGGTCTAATCTTGCAAAGGCCTAAACATTTGGATGTATATGGATCTAAATGCACAGCTAGTACTGCCCACACAGCATTCATACAGCTGAGCTTCCGGTTATGCAGTGATACTAATATAAAAATCACAAATACTTCCAATTGAAAAACAAAACAAGCAAATCATTTTTCCCCATTAATTTTATATTTGGGAGGTCGTTGAGCACTTTTATGGATTTTCTTGGGGGTGGGTAAAGTTGTGTAGGTTAGAGATTGGCACAGAACTTGAAATAAGCAAAATGGTTTTCAGATAAGTGACAGTTCTCTGGAATCTATTAAGCTGTGAACAGTAGGTCTTTTCAATCACCGTGATTCATTTTCATATTGTGGGGTTTTTTAATAATAATATCTTTAAAAGGCTTGCTGAACAGTAGGCTGCAGCAGCATAACTTTCTGTGCAGAAGGAAAGGTTTTATGCACAGTGTCTTAGATAATTTACCTTAAATTGATTTGCACAGCTCAATAAAACCATAAGAACGCTGTACCAGCTCAGATCATGGGTTCATTTAGCACCAGATCTCATCTCTGACCGTGACTGATAATGAAACAGGAAAAAGAGTTTAAGAAGGGGACATGTACATAGTAATGATTCCCACATTGGTTTTTTTTTCCCACAGATTTATGGCTGAGGGTTTTTTTGACTGGGAGTGGTATTTCTGAATTTAATAATTTTTGGTAGATTTTTCTTCCAGGAATTCTGTTTTCTTTTTCCTTTTGCTCCCCCAGCCTGTGTGAGCTTTCAGTCATGGCAGTGAGTTCTGCAGTTTAAGTATGTGTTGTATGAGGAAGTGCCACTTGATTGATTTGGAGGTTTTTGTTTGTTTTATTTTGTTGTGTTTTTTCCCTCCAATCCTGCTGCCCACAAGTATTCCCTAGTTTCTCTATTAGAAATATTTCATGTTTCCTACTTTGCTCATCTCAGTGCATATTATATATCTTCAAATATTCATCTTTCCACTTAAAGAGTCTCCTTAACTGGTTCTCTCACAGGGCTCGTTCCATGTCTTTGCTCATTCTTGTTGCCCTTCTAGTTTTACTAGACCCTGTTGGCAATGAGAAACCCATACTACAGATAATGTTCAAGGTGTTGTCTTATTTTTCATTATCTAGTCTTTTATTGTGGGGTGGGGTTTTTTGTTGTTGTTTTGCTGTTGGTAGAGAGTTTTTGACACTGAGTTGGTGTTTTTGTATAATTACAGTAGATTATTTTATACTTCCAGAAGAACTTGAACACAGTTGCAGGTAAGAGGAATATGTGTGAAGGCCTCTGTACCAATACATTAGCAGAGCCTAAAGGGTGCTATTAATGATAATTATCCTTATCTCAGGTATTTTCAGATCTGTAGTACATGTTGACTAGTCTGTTCAAAAAAATCCATTGCAGTCAATTTTTTATTTTTTCATGTGTAATGACATATCTTCTCATTTGCTATACTGCCATGTATGACTTACGAAGACGCATTTTTAAAATTATCTGCCATGACTAATATTTTCTTCTGTGCAGATGGAGAACACACTTTATTTTTGTTCTTAAAATGGAAAATAAATTGCTCTTCAGCCTGATTTTGGAGAGGCAATGTTTACAGTACCACAAAGGACATTTGTGCTTTTAAATCTGCTCATAGTTCCTTAATCGTTCATTATGGTTTGCCTGATTTAGCAGAAAAGAACACCATTGTTTGGAACCCTTCTCATTAGAGAAATAAAATGTTTAAAAATATAAAATACCCCCTTTTTTTTTTCCTTCACAGTTCCTAATGCTGTGTGTCACAAAGAGAAAATGGTCTGAACTTTTTGATCTCCCTTGGGGAAATGCTGCAAGTAGCAGAATTTTGTTATTTTTATGTCAATTTAGGTCTTACATGATTCAGCACTTGTGGTTTGTGGGAAAAAGCGTTGTAGATTGTGATTAAAGAAGCAAAAATAGTAAGGAGTGGCTACTAGAGAAGGCCTCTTTTTACTGCTAAAATACTTTTTTTTAAATTCTCTTTTTTCATTTTTCAACCTGTACCTCTGTTCATCATATTTTCTCTATCAGCAGTGATGAGCACAATTCAAAGAAAGTAGTTCAATTCTGTTTCACTCTTCAGGGTTTTTTAGTAGTACAAGGGATTAAGAACAAGTTGCTGTAGGATCTTGGTAATATTAAATCTGTACATTAAAGTCTGTCAAACATGGTTGTCTCTAGCAGGTCAACCAGTCATCGCCTCCTGGTAGTGATGCCTTACAAAAGGCATTCCTCTCAGGAATAAACAGAAAGTCTCTAGGGAATGGAATGGAAGAGAATACAGGATGCAAAGAAACTGCTTGTAGTGCAGGAAAAATTCTTTGTTTTAATAATGGACCACAAACAATAAGTTAACTCATTCTGGGATGCATTAACAAGGCTGTTGTACCAAAAAGCATGAAGTAATTATGCCATTCTCTTTGGCAATGGTGAGTCCTCAGCTGGGGTATTGTGTCTAATTTTGGGAACTGAACTTGAAAAGAAGTACACAAATTGAGTCCAGAGGAGACCGTCAAGAGTAAGAGGAGACAAAGCAAACTGGATATGTTTACTCTTGGAAAGAGCACTCCAAGTTGAAGGGCAAAGGGAACCAAATAGTATTTTTAGTATTTTAAAAGCTGTAATTGCATATTCTTGTGCCTGTCTTTTTAGAGGGAGGAAATGAAGTTGATGAGGGGAGGAAATTCCTCTCTTCCTTGGTGTATGGTAGTCCACATGTTTGGGATATTCTGTAACAGTGACTGTAAATCACAGTCTCACAAGTACTCTGAGATACAACTTCCCAGTTTCAGACACGTCTGTATTGTCAGTGACATGAATCACCTCATGCTCAAGAAGTTAAAAACCTCTGAAAATCTGGGAAACTGGAAGACCATGATCATGTCAGTTGTTTTTTCACATTTGCCACTTTGTGTTCACAGTGCTTCTATGAGCATGTTGGTGGAAAGCCCCTGGGACTTCTTTTCCAAAACTAAATCTTCTGTAAGCACGTCTTGAATTAATCTAGGACTTCATTAGTTATCCAACTACTTTTGTTATAGCCATGCTGTATAAACAGACAGTGATAATTTCTCTTAAATAGTGCATGTTCTTTCAGGATGCTATTTCAGACAGTGTAGCAGACTGTAATGGATCATACACAAAACTCTCTTATGCTTCCACACGTTGATTGTTTTGAAACTCATTCCTGGCAAGATGCACATGATTCACTTCTCGTGGAGGGTTACGCACACATTTCCTAATTGGACAGGGCCTAACATTTTCCTCCCTAAAAGCAGAAAAAAATGGCTGAGGGAAGTAATGCAGTCAGGAATACTATCTCTAAAGACACAAATTAGCAAAGAGCATGCCTTCATTATATTTTCAGTTCAAACCAGGAGTTTTTGT
Organism: Petroica traversi; assembly: GCA_025920805.1. Lineage (NCBI taxonomy): Eukaryota > Metazoa > Chordata > Aves > Passeriformes > Petroicidae > Petroica > Petroica traversi. The sequence goes on from JAHLSL010000019.1 coordinate 15,192,062, forward strand.
TTTCATGCATGTGTGCACTGGCATACATACGTGCATTTAAGCAGAAGACTTTTATAAGACTCTGTGGCATCAGTGAGAAGGTTCTCCCAGTGGAAGGTGGCAGGTGAGTAGCTTTGAAGTGACGGCTCCCAACTATTGTTGTGTGGAAATAAACTTCTGAGTCCTGTGGCAAGCACCATCCTTCATAGTCTCTAGGGAATGGAATGGAATGGAACGGTAGTCTGCAGGCTTTTTGGAGATGTGTGTTTTGCATTTGTCTGCAGAAGAAGGGTTTGAGAACAGAGTTAAGACAAAGCTGTTGACTTTGCTAGCGAAAGGTTTGAAGAACTACAGACACAGATCACAGTATATCAGGTTTCATTAGTTCTCCTACAGCAAAATCTGTAGAAAAAAGACATAACTTCCATTTCATATTCCCACTAGGAGTAGTTCCTACTTCCCTGATGGAATAAATTTAAAGAAAAAAATGCTGATGTCTTGCAATGTTGTTGACTCAAAGGATTGCTGCATTGAAAAGCAAATCTTTTCTTTGGTTCTGTAATTGTTAGGAGTGGTGGGCTTATTATAAGTACAGACACATGTCATGCTAATACCTTTCCTGATCCATCCGTGTGTGATAGACGTCAACATACTTAAACTTCAGGAGCTGGAATCCTGGGGGAAACAGATTAAAAGTATGCAGTAAATCAAAGTTTTCTTTTCTTTTACTTTTTCCCTTTCCAAAATAGAAACAACAAAACATCTCTGCAAATAGCATAATTAAGTGGGTTTGTTTTGGGAGTTTTTTTGTAAAAACATTGTTTTGCATGCTTCCAGACACCAAGAGGAAAATTTAAAACAAAATGTTTTAGCACTTTATGGAGGGTTGCTCTGTATAGTAGGGAGAAAATCCTGACGCTAACAGTCAGTTTGACTCGGGAATTCCAGGCATTTGTTCCTAGCAAGTTTGCTCTGAGCACTCTTGGTTTGCTGTAGGTAAGGACTGGCTCAGTTGTGTCACTGCATACTCTCTCTGGGCAGGTTTTTCCAGTGTGGAAAGGTTGGGTTCTTGTTGGGACCTGATGTTTCTCAACTGGAAGGTATATCGCTGGCTAGTTACTTTGGAATTAATTTACTTTTTTTGAGATGCTTAGGCTCATATGATACCCTTTTCATGTCTCTACATCAATGATTTTTCTTCTCAGGATGTATATTTTTAGCAAGTCATCAGTCTTTGAATCACGCCGCTGCTCTGAGAGTGCATGCTAAGGAGTGCTTACTGTTCAGTTTCATGTGCGTTTGTTCCAACAATGCTGCCAGGCTAAGCCATTGTCCTCCTTCCTCCAACCCTCCCCCATCACTATCCACTCCACTTTGCCATTTTTATGCCTGCACTGTGCCCTCAGCTGTGTCCTGGTAAGGCTGTTTGGCCTGACCAAGTGAGGTGGAGGGAGAGGCTATTTTTAGTGTGGATCATTTCCGTGGTTTTAACTGAGGGCGGGTGACACAAAATGGAGAAGAAAGCAGAGATGGGAGCAAGCAGGAGGATGTAATGAGAAGGTGATGGCTGTCTAAACAAGCAAGCTTACTTCCTCCACCTCTGTATCTGCTGAGTTTAGAGTGAGACCAAAAGCTGCTGAGAGTCTGTGTGTGTCAGAAGAAACTCCGTGCAGTGTGCTGGTTTTGCTTCTTCTGATGTGAAGACTGACATTCCTTGCAGAGGTTAGGTGGTATAAGAACAGGTCTGTCTTGCTCACCCTTGCCCTTTTGGATAAGTAAACACAGCTACTTCAGTTATTTCTAAACTTATCTTTGTGGACTGGAGCTTTAAGGCTTAGTCTGGTGCCTTTCAAAAGCAATCGACTCACATGAACTTGAGTGTACAAAAGGCTTACATGGCTCTTTGAGCCTTATGTCACGAGAACTCTTTTCTCTTGGCTTTGTTGTGTAACTGCAAGGCACTTCCACTCTGCTACTCTTTATACTGAAAATATGCTAGATAGGTATGCAGAAATCCCATGAGGGGTCATTTGACCACAAAAAAACTTTTCAGAGGAGGGTACCTATAGACATACACGTTTAAATTCTGTTTACATTTTCCTGTGGTATTGGATCAGCCGGCGTAAATGTTCCTGTGGTGGTATAGTAAGAATGGGGCGTTGTTCCAGTGCATGTCAGTGGCAGTATGCAGAATCAAGCTATTTTATGAAGTTCACATGGCCTTTGGAGGAGATGGGATGGGTACAGAGTTCCCAAAACAGAAATTGGCTGTGGGTTCCTGAGTATGGAGAAAGCCTGTTTGGTTCTAGTTCTTGAGAAGTTTTGGAAGACTGTTGTTATGTATCATTGTCCTGACCTTGCCCATCTCTTTTTGGGCATCCACTGTTGCAAAAATTATAGTGGGCGAGAAAGAGCTCTTGTGTGACCCTGTAAAAACCTTCTTGGTATAAGATTTAAGAAGTCAGCTCCAGAAGAGATTGATTGCTTTCCAATGTATCCCATATCAGCACTATGCTGATTCATTTTTAAATAGGTTAACTAAAAGAACAAATGAATCATAGCTGTTGATCAGGTGAAAGTTTTGCCTTATATGCCAGTGAGATTCCCCTATTAACCCTTATTTAGTTTTTCCATTTGCACCATAGCAAGTATGAGAGACCACACTGCCTTTCTTGCCAGAATGCATGATGGTTTTCTTTCTGGTTTTCTTCCTGTAAGCTGGGAGAGGCTTCTACCACAGGAAAATCATCACCTCATTTCTACCAGCTTGTCCTTGTGAAAGGTGTTATCTGATAATGTGAGGGAGCCTGTGGCTATCCAGAAAGGAAAGGGCTCCCCACAGCAGCAGTGAAGCTCCTGAAGTTTCATAATGTATACACTTAAAAAGCCTGAGGGTCATTTGAGATTTTAGCTAAGCTAAATTGTGTTGTTTAGGAGATAAATGGAGAGCAAGTACGATACAATCTAATGTTTTGTCTTCATAAAGTCCAGTGAAGTTTTTCAGTTGAACTTTTCAACTCCTGCTAAAATGTTAAATACCACCTCTAGTATCTGTGCCTGTATTAACTCAAGCATTAAATTATTTAATCTCTTTCCACATGGAGGAAAAAAGAGGAGAAATGAAACCTCCTTTGCATTTCAACCTGGATTTATGTAACCAGAAAAAATGGAAAGCAAATATATCAGTCTTTGCAAAAAATTGATTCCACATTAGCTGAATACTTATATATTAAGTATTATAAGCTGAATACTTAAAAACATGTACTATGTGGAGGCAAGCTGAAAGCTTCTCTGCATTTAGCAGAATTTGTAATTTGTTTTAAATTGCATTGCTGCCATCTTTTACCTTAGTTTCCATGTGCAGTTCTCCAAAATCTGAATCCTCTCTTATCACAAGAAAAATGTACCAGTGATGTTTCCTGAGCATGTAAAGAGGCACTTGGAAAGGAAGTTCACTTTTTTATTATGCGAAGTAAAATATTGGCATGAACATGTTTGTCACCAGGTTTATTAAAAAAAATCAAGCCACTTTAGACTGGAATGAAATTGCTCTCCATCTGTGTCTAAATATAAATTATCTAAAATATAAATATACTACATGTTCAAAACTAGTACAATGTTATATCAATAGAAGCCAATATTGTTATTTTATTCTTCAAAATGAGTGCAAAACAAGAATAATGTCATTTTACTCAAAGGCTTAATTTAGCAGGTATGGTTATGTTGTTATTTTTTTAAGATCAGAGTGAGTTTCCAAGAAAGTTTACAAAGTGGTAGATAGAAAATGTGATTGAAAGCCAGTCAACTTAGAATTAACCTCTGCAGCCAACTAGAACTGAAAATTAGCACTGAGGTAGAGAAATAATTAGCTTGTTTTCTCATTTGCATGAATAGTTGTCAAAAATACATTAAAAACAAACAGCATAAGACTTGGAACTGAATGATTAGTACCATCTTTAAAAATACCTGAAACTTGTGACTCTTTACTTTACAAGCAGAGAATATTCAAGGAATGGAATACAATTGGTTTGCATCAGTTCCAAAAAAAGCAATAGTATTTGGGGCTTAATGGATTTATTCTGATTTTCCAAGACCTTTATACCTTGTATGCATTAGTAAAGTGTTTACCGTAAAATACTATTTAACCATTACAGCAATGTATACACCTGAGTATTGCACCAGTTTTTGAGATGTTTATTATACTGCTTGTTTTATTTATAGTGTTACTATATTGTCTTTCTGGCAGTAGTCTGAAAGAAGTGGGAAAAAATTTCAGCATTAATAGCTGTCTAACAACAGGAATTATGTAGGTTTGTTCCTTTTTTATGGATACACATAATCAACACTAAATACTTGAGGAATTAATCTGAATATTTCTTTTTTGATTAGTGCTTTTCACAGCATCAGAAAGGCTTTCCTGACTCTCCATGAGCGTGCTTGGTACTCTCTTCTCCTGTCTAGGGACATTGCTCTGGGATGGTTGAGGTGAAGGAAAGAGGATGCTGAAGGAGGCACCCCAGTATTTCCCCTGGTTTTCTCTTCTTTCCTCACTATCCTTGACTTGTCCTTTCCTGCCCTGGTAGGACCTGGGCAGTAAACTCCCTCAAAGATGCCTCCTGAGCAAAAGGCCTCTCAGGAATGGCTTGGCTGTTTCTGCTTCGTGCCACCTGGGCAGACATCACGAGAGGCCGAGTTATATTTTTACCTGACACGAGCTCTCTGACGTGAAAAATGAACTTTTGCCCTACATGTGTGTGATACTGGCCTGTTGAATTGTTTTCTGTCTAAAGTACATGTTTCTCAGTGTGAAACACTTCCAGCTAATCAAAAAGCGCTGGATAAATCCACTTGCATAAAAGGAAGCATGTTGGTAATACAGACCATGTATCAGTAACATCTGTACTTTAAACCTGATTGAACAAAGTTAGAACAAATAACTACTGATATTTATGAAAACCTTTTATACAGATTACATAAAAGCAAACATCTTAGAGAACATAATCACTAAAAAAATAGGAGATTTTTATTAATTCTTTGAACCATTTAAATGTAGCTTTAAAATCGTATGTACAAACTAGGCTGCTAAGCTTTTACTGTCTTCCTGTAAGGTTAAGATTTAATTAAAGGTCAGTGTCACACACATTTCCACAATGCATAGTAAAACCCAGGAATGAAATAAGCCTCACTTGAACATTTGATTAGACAAGATAATGTATTTCCCCCTGGAGTAGTTTGTTATTCAAAACAAGCTCTTTAGGGAAGGAAGTTCACATCAGTTGGTAACTGTTCCTGTGGATACCGAAGAACTTTGTACAGTACACACTACAGTAAATTGCACTGCAGGTCATTTAATAGCTGGAAGCATGTCCCATCTAAAAGTATCAAAATGTATTTTAAAAAAACCCAGCTAGATAGCAAACAAACAACAGGCTGTGATACTAGAAAAAAAAATAGCACCCACATTTACAAGCATATTCATCCTTTTATCTAGTCAAGAAATTGCACCTTTCTAGTAGATGAATTTTAGAAATGCTGTTTTATACCTTGTCAAAAGAAAACCATTTTTTAAATTGACTATAAACTGATATCCTTAGATGTAATACAGAACTGAATAACTTTCAGCTTCAGTTTTCCTGTAAACATAGTTGTAGACTTCAAAATGATTAGTTGTTCTGGTGTCATTGACCTACTTGGACCCTTCTTGTGTTCACTCACTACACGTATCTTGAAAGTTCTATTGACCAGCAGCAAGGGGTGGCAGCAAGCTCTGTTCATTAGGACTCAACTAAATTTTAACTTCTATTTCTGATTATCTGTATTAATTGACATTAGACAGTAAGCACAAAGCTAGTGTTTTGTTTTGGACTCCTAAAGACTCTCTGAAACAATGACTTTTTCTTGTAGAATGGGAACAGTCCATCCAGTTAACAAATGTTTGTTTCTGGAAAAGCAGTTTCCAAACATTTTGCAGTATAGCAATAAGTCTGCTATATCTCTGGTGGGTACTTGAGTTTTGAAATCCAATTTCAATCTAATTTTGACTTTATCTTGGACTGCCATGTTGTTTGTGTCTTTGATTACAGAAGTTTCTGTTAAATAGCCACCCCAAAGAGTTATTGTATTCTGTGGTTGCTGAAGCTGCTAAAAAAGCTGTAGCTTGTATCTCAAATTTGTTCTGCGGAATTATGATGATGATGATGGTCATCATAAAAGTTTCTTAGATTTGGGGGAAAGGTTCTGCAAGTTTTATGTAGTATATATTATCAGTATGTAATTCAGTATAAGTATGTATCAGTGTATATATCAGTTTAAGTATTTATGTAGTATATAATATTATAGTATGTATTAAAGTGTGTCTGAGTATGGCAATATGTGGATATTGCACAAATGAGATAATATAGTTTTATATTGCCACCCTTGGTACATAGTACTAGCATTTGAGCTACAGTCTGAGTTAGTAGGTAGTCCCTAATGTGAAAAATAGGTATTTTCTGGCAGCCAGCTCCAATCTCTGTACTATTCCAGCAAGTAACTTAAATCTCATTTCCTCCATTCCTTCTGCCTTTCTTCCTAGCTAAAGCAGAATGGGGTATGTGCTTGGCATAATCTGCTTTTGATCTTTACCAGGAGCTGTAAGTGGGTTTTTTTTCAGTTCTGCAGAGTGTAATTTGTTCTGTAAGTAATGGGGCTAATAAATTCTGGTTGTCTGTGGATGTTGTAGGTGCCCAGCCTTCTTCTCCAGTGACAATAAATAGCCTGTTTCTCCTTCAAGTCCATTGCTTAAATCTCCTCAGTGCAGTCCCAGTCCCCTTCCAGGTGGACAAGAGGCAGTGCATGTCAGGGAATTTTTGGTGGAGAAGTGCTGGCTGGCAGGGTCAGACCATGTGTGTCATGAGCAGCTAATTCAGCATGAGCAGGTAACTTGTTAGGATCATGCTGGAAACTTCCCTTCAGTGAGGAGGTGTCGAACCAACCCCTTCCTCCAGCCAAGGGCAGTCTTGTTAGACTTGGAGGCCTTCATTGAACCCTCTGCCTTTTTGTAGCATTTGTTTAGAACTGGCCAGTGGGTCACAGAGTTAGGTGAAAGCCATGATTACTTGTCAGGCAGGTGATCCAACAGTTTAAGTCTCCATTCCTCAGGAAACAAAGCTGAGGAGACAGCACACCTTGGCAGCAGGGCTGAAACAGATTGGTAAATTAAGCTACAACTGGAATTTAAATGTGGCATGTACATTTTATGCTTATGGTCACATTATATGCTTATGGCTGCCAATAACCTTTCTCCTAAAAGACAGTATATTTTTTAAGAGCTGTGGAGTGCTGGGTAATATTTTTCATTCTCAAGGAGGATGGAAAGTTTTCTGCGCATAAGTTGAAATAAATGAATTCTTATGAACAGATGAGTGGAGTGATGGACCCAGGTGCAGAATGCTGAGTGCAGCATTGCCCCAGTGTTTGCTGCACAAGTTTGTCTTTGCTAGATGGGCAGAGTCTTCTGGATAATGTTCTGTATAAAAGGGGATCTTGTGTCATTTTTGTTAATGTATTTTTAAGCTCTTTCAACAAGTTGTAAAATGTTTGTATCAACAACCGAAGCTTTCATTTCTGGTTTTTCTTTCTTTTTTTTTTTAATGGACTTTTTTGCCAGCCTGCTTCAGTCAAGCATGACAGATCTCAATTTCAGCCCTCTGAGTTGTGCACAAAGCACAAGGCTGGTTTTCAGAAGTACATGCACATTCAATACAGGGCTAATTTGTGATGAATCGCTTTTAACAATAAAAATAGTTTTAAAGTATATTTTAGATGAAGAAGTTAATTTCTCAGAGCATGCTGTGGAGGAAGATGTTCTATGTCCTGTATTTCATCAAAAGATCCTATCTACAGTGTCAGTATCATCAACATAAAGAGTATGATTTGCTGGAGAACAGCATAGGATTTGGGGTTGATATCTATCATCACCACTGCCAGTCAGATTTGTAGTGACTGTCTCATTTTTAAGGTCTCATCACTTCTAAACCACCTTTAAAATACAATCATTACAGAAAATAATGACTTTTAAAATAGAAAAATGACAGATTTTTAACTAGTTTTACAAATTTATGGATTCACACATTTTAATTGGTGTCCCCTTTAATGTCATGTCATTAAGTCCACAGTAAGAGAGTTCTTGATGTGTACATCTACATAAGAAAAGTTCAGTTGAAGTGTGTGCTGCTAGCTAGAAATATTCAGTGTAGCATTTTCTCATGATTCATAAAATGAATGTAACAGGGAAAGGGGATATGTGTTGTGAAAAGTTTTTAACAGAAAATACAGAAAACATGAGATCTAATGGTGTATTAAATCAAAAATAACCTTCAATAGCTGTTCTAAATTAGGCAGAGTTTGATGGCCAAACAGACATGCTTCAAGTTTTTGTTTGAAAAATCATGAACTGCTGAGGTGCAGTTCAGCCATGTCTTTTAGCTGGGAGGCTGTGACAACCCCTTCCAGTGACAAAACTGCCAATGGCACCAGGAGCCAATACTTGCAACATACCCAAGCTCTATTTTCATTCAAGAAAAGATACACTGTCATAGGTCTGTTTCATGTGGTTGTGAATTCATCTTTGCCTTGGGCTGGCTGAAGTGACTGTGGGTGGTACAGAAGACAGAGTTGTGTAGCCATCATTTTCATGCTATGCTGTTCAAAGCAGGGGAAAGTTGTTGTTGCTGGAGGGAAATGTACAGAGGGTTCCTGACACCAGAACACTTCAAAACTTCTGTCCTGCATGAATCTGATGGTTTGATTTCTTTAAGTACATTGAATTGTGTTTAAAAACTTGTTTTGATGCCTGAAATACTCCATTCTAACTTCTTTTTTAAAAATTTTGTCATTTAAGATCACTGTTTTGTAAGTGAACATGAATAGCCATTTTACAAATACAAGTGTAATACGATATCACTATGTTTCAGTGAGTTACAACAGAGCTCTGCTTTTCCTTACTGCAGATAAGACACGAGCAGTGTAGTGCTTTTCAGATTACTGAGCATTTAATGAATTTTAAGATGAGATTATTCAGTTCATAGCTAGGTAGTTTGAAGGTATGCTTTCTTCAAACATGATAGCTCTTCATTAAAAGTTGCAAGTATCATTTCAATTTTCGTATTATAGTCTTAAATTTCTTAAGGGCAAACCTTATACTGAAAACATTCAGCATAGCTAGAAAAGTGAAAATATGGTTTAAAAATGTGAGAAAATCTGGTGATAACAGTTGAGAGTGTTTATTCAATACTGTAGCTATCTTAACCAAAATCCCATTAATATGTGGAGTGATTCACTTTTTCAAAGTGGACAGTAGAATTTCAACTGAACTAAGAGATGGAAAAAGGAAAGGTATGGTATTTATATGTTCAAGCCCTTATACTATATCAATAGTAGGTGAATAATGATTTGTAACATTGTTTTTTTGTGGCACAGAATTAGTTTACAAAACATGGAGATGGATTTACACATACACAAAAATCCATTGCACTAGTCTTAGTTTAGCAGAAAGACTGTCATCTTCCTTAATATTGTCTTACTGTAATGTACACAAAATGTATTAGTATAAACAGAATTTAATGTGTGAATTTAGACTCCTTTAGAAAAAGAATACGAGCAAGCAGGCAGTTAAAATTTTTTGTGTGTGTCCCTAGTAACCTCTTAATGACATTCCATGTCATACGGTACTTTTCTCAGTCCAGTGAATGAATAATAAAGTGACTTCCCCCTTCCTATTCCCCTGTCAGCAGGGTTGGTTAAATTGTAGAGCTGCCTAAATAGTTTGTAAGTATATCCTGCCACACTTTATTAATCTCTGCATAAGACTACAGGGATGCAAACATTGTAAAATACGTAGTACCATGCAGGTTTAGGCAGTCCTATGATTGCAGTAGAAGAAAAGAGATTCCATTTTATGAGTTTGAATTATTCTCCCATAAAAATGCTTTCCAAGCAGTATGCCTTATTTTTATTTTGCAAGTCTGGTGCTGTCTTTCCAGGACTTGGTTTAGTTGGTGCAGCCTCTGGCTATTTTTATTCCACTTCCTAAGAAACGTGGATCTCAACACAAGCCTTTTTGCAATCCACACATTGTCTGGAAAATCTTACATACTATATAAAAGTTAATCTACTTACCTGAAGACCCAACTTCTTCCTGAAGTATCTTGGATCTCTTCCAGGATCAGCAAAGAAAGGTCGTAGTTTGGAGCTATCATATACAGAACCATTGTTGAAAAAAGAACTCGGTGTTTAAATTTAAACTTCATTGTTTTGTGTTTAGTTATTGACCTGTGTATCTGTGAAAATAAGTGCATTTCTTCCTTCCTCTCTCTCTTCCTCTCCCTCCCACCAAGGGAGGTCGGGTCCTCCTGCTACCTTTCTGCCTTTGTCCCCCATTAAAAATAGAGCTCCTCCACTTCATTATCATTTTCCTGAGCAGCTCAACCCCAGTGCACTCGGTCACAAGATTCACTTTCCACTCTTGCCAGCATCCCTACAGACTTCTTTGTCCTAGATAGCACTTCCCTAGTGAGACACCAGATGACTTAAGGAGATTAGACAAGGGTGACCAGTTCTGTGGGAAGAAAGTGGGAGGTGTCTGGGTTCTGTTTGCGTGGGAATCCTCCTGGTAGGCTGAAACTCTCTCCTTCCGCTGGGTTATCGCCTACGGAAGAATCCAACAAAACACTTTCAATGGGGATAGCAGGTTTTTGCTTGCAGCAGAAATTTTGTTTTTGGCTTGAATCAGGGTCTGGGATAGTGCTAGTTTTTCGTCACCTGGAGATTTTCTCAAAGAGCTACTGTTCCTTGGTGGGATTTTTTTGTTGTTGTTATTCCCCCATCAGGTTGATTTTGCATTACCCCTGTGGTAAATCGTCAGCAGAGTTTGAGGAAAAGAGAGCAAATCTAGCAATACATCTAAGAAAGCTCACCTACTGCTATCAGTCCAAAAGTCTGTGGGTCTCTGAACAGAGTAGCTTGGTGGTGAAGGGAACCAGCATGTCTTGTGGGTATTGTTCTGGTTACTCAATTGCCTTTGTTCCCTACAGATGATTAATTAAAGGTTCAGCAAAATGGTAAGAAATCGAGAGTATTTTAGATTATCCTTTTTCAACTCAGTTATGGTAGTGAGCATTAGGCTGGGTTTGGTGAAGGTGCAGTGAGATTTACGGATCTTTCCTTCACGTGATTGATGTGCATTTTCTACTGAAGAAAAAAAATCTCTTTATTTTAGAAATGTCTCAATTAAGAAAACTGTCCAGCTTGTTTTGAAATTCTTTTGGTTTAACTCCACATTAGGTACTGCCTCCATTAAGGTGGTTGTAGTGGTTTTGTTAATACAAAGGGCAAACTCAGATTCAAAAAATATTCTAACACTTAACTCTGAAGTGATTATTGATAATGTAAATAAATAATTGTACTACTGAACTAGTAGTAAGTGTGAATTCTTACTGAAGTATGAAATTTCCTAGAGATGAGAGTAGATTTTTTTTCTGATTTGTATATGGGCAAACTGAGCCACCAGAGGTCACAGAGAATAGTTGGCAGAGCCAGAAATAGAGCTCAGGCTTTTCTACTTTCAGCTCAGTGTTCTTGTCACTGGATACCACCAGATGGTCTCCAGATTATTCAGTAAATAAGCCTCTGCATCCTCCATAAATATTCCGCCAAAGCCAACTGGCTGTGTCTCTCGCTTGCTAGTTCCCAGTCTGTGAGAGTGGCTGACTTGGCAGGTACTGCTGTAGCTGGCCCCATTGAGCACTCCTCATCTCTGCAGGTTCTCTGGTTTTAAACCAGGCAGAGCAATCTCTTCTCTGCTGCTGCTTTTAGCAATTCTTCTCTTCATCTCAAGGAACTTTTTATTTTTTACCATAAGACTTTTCTGTGTATGATGGGGCAAACAATCTGATTTTAAAAAAACCCTCAAACCGATAACTGCCTGCAGATGTCAGAAAAGTGTCTAAAGAAATACTTTATCTGCTTTTAAAATCTGAGTGACTTAATTGTTTCTGTGTGCCTTAAAATTCAGAGGGTAGAAATATATATGCAAGCACTTGTGGCTCTCTGTGTCAGTGTCTGTGTAGCATAAATACCAGATGGGAGAGGAAGTTCATGACTGCAAAACAAACTGTTTTCTAGTCTCTTTTAAATCACTTTTTCAATTCCTAGTTTGTAGGCCTTTTTCTTTTTCCTCTCTGTTCTGCTGAGGGTTTCCATGGCTCTTCAGCTCTTCACAATTTTGCCTATACAATAATATGTGCCTCATAAAGAAGTGTCCAAACTAACCTTTATGTGCTGCTGTTCTGTTGGCGAGTTTAGTAGCAAAAGTCTAAATACTGGCCAGCAGCAGCTTTCCTCAGTTCACACTGCTGTCATTGTTGTGCTGCCAGTATTTTGAAAAAAAATTAGTTCTTTCCAAAGTGGACAGCTGCAGAGGAGCAAATTCACTGCAGGAACTGCAAGGTGGATGAGCCAGCTGACTGGAATGGACTTTTGACTGGTATTCCCCAAAACTGGGTAGAGTGGTTACCTGGCTGGAGGCAGGGCTGCCATTCACAAGGACCTTGGTGCACTCTGCACAGATGCGCTGCCAGAAGCCTCCAAGACTTCAGCAACAAGGGGTGCTGTGTCAAGCACCTGGGGCAAAAACATCCCTGGAGTATGAGTGTGGACAGGAGAGTAGCTGTCCAAGTAGCATCTCCACTGAAAGTTATCTTGAAGGTCTGAAGGAGACAGTAAACATTGAGTCAGCAGTGTTTTGGGCATACTGAGTAGCTCTAGGAAGACTATCAGCTGGTCAGGGGAATTATTCCCCTCTACACAACACACGTGAGATCTTTTCTAGGGGTTCTGTTCAATTCTGCACCCACCCCAAAATGTCAGAAAGCTGCAGCAAGTCCAGTGGAAGAGCTGCTAACAAAGAGAGTGAGGGTAATGATTGAGCCTGGAAAGAGAAGGCCAAGGCGTGATTCAGTAACAATCAGCCCCCATTTAAAAGAGACAGGGAGCTACAGAATCAGAACCAGACCCCTCTCAGAGGTGCACAGGGGAAAAATGAGATAACAGACTCATGTGCAACAAGGGAAGGTCATATTAGGAAAAAAACCTCACTTTGTCCAGACATGAACAGGTGGCCTAGAAAGGCTGTGACATCCCCACCGTTGCAGACTTTTCAAGATTCAGCTGTAAATGTGAAGTAAATGTAAATCCTGCTTTGAGCAGGAGGTTGAACAGGATTATCCAGAAACCACTTCCAATATAAATTTCTCCATGCTTCTGTGCCTGTACCTGTTTGTGCCAGAGGTGTGTGTCCTTGTGGGTTCACAGAGTTTGGACCACCTGTAACCAGTGAGATTGATCTATATCTTTCATACAAAGTGCAGCTGTATATAATGCACATCACACAATCAAGAAATCTAAAACAATATATGTAAATTTTTGGTTTTTTCACCTAAACTTGGAGCTTGAACAACTTGAAGATGGAGCTTGTACTCTTGGTTTGTAAATTTTCCTGATTGTGGCAAAAGAGAAAGAATAGTTGTGAAACAATGTTTGAATTATATGGATGGAATCACCTACAAAAAGCACCTAGGTTAGCATCAGATGAACTGCTATAACTGAGCTGTGTAGATCCCAGTTGTTTGAGAGCCAAGTAGACCTCTGAAGAAGTGGCCAGGGTGGTGGTGGCATAAAGTGGTAACAGAAATAGAAAGCATTAACTGGCATCAGACTTGCTCCCCTGTTTCAGGTAGCCTGGTTGAAATTGTTTCCCACTGCAAACACATTTCTTGTATCCTCCCTCCTGTTGTGTAGGTGTTGGCCACCATCCTTAACAATGTGGAGACAGCTCACCATGAAGGAAGATGCACAGTTTTACAGGGCCAGAACATTATAGTAATCACATACCTCAGAAATTCCAGGTCCCACTTCAAGGGACAGTGTGTTTAAAAATGTAGCACGTAAAGGTAAGAGTGAGAGTTGAGTATTAAACTGGCTGTTTTAACAATTTCCACATTATCAAGATCTTCCCAGTGACCTGTTGCTTCTGCTGCAGTCTTTCCAGGAATTTTTGTTCTTATCTGTTGACTGGTGTTGTCCTCAACCACTGCTTTTGTCTCTCTACAGTAAAGGAGCCAGGCTACTCTGTTATGAGTTCTTCCGTCTCCACAGGCTTTAACTGAAAATTGGGAGATGGGGCAATTTATCTGCCTTTGTCTGTCAGCTTCAGAGTTCATTTGGTTTTAAAATAAGTCATAAGATGGAGGTCAGCTGCTTTTTCATGCAAATCAATGTCATGGTTTCAACTTAATAATTTTGGTACTGTGCAAATTGTTGCTCATTTGTTGCAGTCTGTTCTCAAGTTTCTCTGCCTGACCTCTAGATGCCCCAAAAAGTATACGCAAACTGAAGGGAGGAGGAGAAGGGAGAGAGATGTTTATTGAAAACTCCACTAGGATTTTCACAATTTACCAGTATTGGTTATGCAATTTTAATGTTTCGATTTTTAAAATTCTCATTAATTGAGTCCACTTAAAATGTGAGAACAGCAAGGAGTTCTGTGAAACTAAATCAGTTATTTCTTGCAGGGTGTTTCTTTGTTGGTTCAGACGTATATCACTGTGCTCTGTGATTATTTTATATATGAAGCCCATAGGAGCAAGAGGTAGAGATTTCCTATCACTGACATTAAAACTGGCTTTGAAATCTGCCAAGTGTGTTGACATTGGAAAATATAGGCTCAAGAGAACAGGGATAATGTGTTTGTGGAATGCTGTCAAGTTTGCTAGCCTTAAAAGCAGACATTTTGATGCATGATACACACACCCACCTGACAAATTATATTGTCCCCCCATCTTTTGGTATTTTTCTAATGGCAGGATTGAAGTGCAATTTACAAGTTATTTGGAACTTCTGGAGAAAAGGATTATTCTACATGAAGGGAGAAAGATACAGCCCTCATCTACTTAGAGGAATGTGACAGAGAGAAGTGTTTACACAGGCTTATGTCACGCTCAGCTGTACACTAAAACAGCTGCTTGCTCTAATTTAAGACTAAGAGCTTTGGCAGTGTCCACTAAAAACACTGGATCTATTGTGTTAACAGTGCAGATAACCAATAGTTGGCATCTAGGCTACTATTTTCTTTCTTTTTTGTTTTTCTTTTCTTTTTTCTGGTCCACTCCGTGATCGTAGTTGCAAAGCCTTTCAAAAGCACTTTTCATTTTCATGTTGTTACACAAATATACACATACATGCCCTATTTGCCTTACTTTTTACTATTCCCAAACATTTTGTAATCTGAGGCCATAAAGGAGGATGAACCATAACCTTAATCCATAACCATGGATTAAAAAAAAACCCCTAAGGATTCTAAATTGTAACCTTTACCTTCAAGTATGCTTTCCTTTAAGCACAGGTTTTTTGTTTTAGTGGTTCACCAGTTTTATTTCTAGAGAAATGTTAGGACCAGAGTCTCAGGTGTTTTCTTCAGCTACCGAAATCCTGTGCCTGATTTTATAGGGTCAAGAGCTACTCACCTTTTTAAAATGTTAGGTTCTGTTTGGCAGTTGAGGCCTCTGAAAAATACACAGGCTCTCTTGAAGGGAAACACTTCATTGAAAATGCTGAGGTCACAAAACTTCTGAGAAGAGGGCAAAAGCTCAAACTGTTGTTTGTAAAAGAGGTTTTGACAGAAAAGTCTCTTGAATCTGTTTCTTTATTTAGGTCTACCATGTTCATAATTTTTTTGCTTCTTTTCCTTGAATATAAGAGATAGTAGAGGGGATTTTTGCATCATTTCTTCTTTGTTATTGATCTCCAAGGATCTCAAAGATCTCCTATCTGAAATGATCCTTGCACACTGCAAGGAAAAAAATTGTGAAGGATTCCTGTGACCAGGCTTCAAAAAATGAGGATTCTCCATCCAAAACTATTAACTCATCATGAGAAACTGAGCTCTTATCAGACTGAAAAGCAAACCAATTTCCACATATCTCTCATTTAAAATAATGATGTTTTTTAAAACCTCAGACATACTTCCCTTTCTCTGTGGGAAGGCAGGAATGGTATGTTACCAAATGTCATCCTAACTTAAAGGACCAGACAGCCTAAACAAAAGAAGTCCCACTTCTCTCATCTCCTTGCAGGACCTCCCCGGCTTTTTAGGTTAAATTGACAGAAAATCAACTCTGTGAGTTTATTTCAATGTGTTCAGGATGCCTCCTGCTATGGAGGGTAATGTGAACTGGGTGACAATGGAATGCAAAATTTTTTTTTTATCTAGGAGAGGAGGTTCCTATTCTAAAATCAAAAGTGTTGGACAATTGGACCATTTGGAGACTGTCCAGTGACAGGATAGGTGCCCATGAAGACAAAAAATCCAGATGCTTTTCAAGGCATAGGAAGATTGTCAGTGAAATTAAAAAAAAAAAAAAAATCTCAAAAGGAATTTCCCACTACTCTCAGTAATATATGCACCTCATGACACTCTGTTGCTTCAACAAAACTTAAAAGAACTAGCAATTACCTACAATTGAATATACAGGAGAAAATTGAATAATCTAAGATCATTATAATTTTAGTAATTGTGAAAAAGAAAACTAATTTTTTGCCCAGATCATAAATAAAGATAGAGAGATCAGAGACAACACTTACTTGGAATTTTTTTGTTTAATTCTTCATGGTTGTCTTTCATTTTATGTTTATAGGACCTTAGTGTTTAAAGTCCAGAAGCAGTAATCAGATTAGCAGTATGAACTGTTGGGAAAAGAAACTCCACCTCTAATACAAGTATTTTTTTAAATCATCTCCTTCCAATGTAGGAAATAAGTGCAAGGTAAAATGTGCTGGTGACCATATGAAGAAAAATAATGACTGTAGTAGTTTATTGTGTTTATCCTTATAATAAATTCCCATTTACTATGAGGAATGAACATAGATGTATTTTTAATACTTAATGTCTCATTTAGACATTATGAAAAATGAAGATGTATAAGATGCTTGAGGTAAGAAACAATGCAGCTACAGGATAGTACATTTGTACATAGTAGCACAATAAAGACACATTTATTCTGTGATGTTTCCCCTTATTTTCTGTGAGATGTTTACTAAGTATTACAACAACAACAAAAAAAGTGTTCAGCTTTAAATCTCAAAGCTCCAGAATACAGTAGGTGAGGTAGGATTGGAATGGATCAGACAATATCCCTGAAAAGTGCAGAGCAGATTCTTGCAGAGACCTAAACCTGCAAAATGTTCAGGGATCTGCTAGACAAAGGAGACCAACTGGTTCTTTAAGGAAAGGCCCTTCCAGTTTGAACCATTTGCTGTTAGTCACTGGTGCTGGCACCCAGACAAAGTATCCCTCCCTCATGCATTCCTTTCTCACTAGATATATAATTATTCCTTTACATGTTGTCATAGTTTTAAGCTCCTGACTCAGATTTCTTAAATACCATCTAAGACAACTGTGTATTCCCTTCTCAGAAACAAGAGTTTGGGGTAGCCTGGGAGGAGACACAGTTGCTCTCCACTCTTCTTTTTTGCCGTGACTTGTGGCTCTGCACACAAATAGATGTAATACTCTTCAAGAGAAGGTTTTGAAGGATTTCTTAATGTTACAGATTAATGTTAATAAGAAGCTCCTTCTTCTGGACTTCAGGGGCACTTTGTGTCTGTGGAGTCAGATGGTCACTTCCTTTGAGCCAGGATGGCACAGTTGGTTCCCAGCTGCATTTTAAGTGTTCCTTCATTCACATCTCCTGCCACAACACTTCCAGCCTTGGCAAGACTTGAGAGAAAGCTGCTGCCAGTCAAAGCTTTTTACCTCAGCTCCACCACTGCAGAGTCTGGACTATTGAGGACAAATCTGGGATAGCAGTACATGATGGAAGCGGTCAGAGTGGAGTGTCCCCCACTCTGCTGTGCAAACAGATGGTGCTGTGCTGGACATGGCAGGTTCCTCAAGGCAGGGAATCCAGGAATTGAGAGCAGAGTACACCAGCAATTGTGAGATGCCCGGATCAATTACAGACACTGTTCACGTGCCTGTGCTCTCTGACATGCACCTCTGCACGTGTGGAAGGGCCAGTTCTCTCTGGTTTTACTCAGGCTGGAAAGACTTGATCTAATTCTTTGGAATTCCTGGCAGAATGTGGGCAAAGTCTTGTTCGTGCCTCTTCGTGCCTTTCTTTTTATCCATCAGCTATCACTCTTTCAAGTGATTTTCCTGTATTTCAAGTCTAATCCTCTATAGGAAAGAGAAATCGGATGGGATGTGCTTTCTTACAAAGATTTTTATGAATTAGTGAATTTTAATTAAGAATTCGTTAGAAATCTGTAAGAATAGTTTTGCTTATTTTGAAAGACAATTTATGGCTGTTCTGTATTAATGCTAACATTTTGAAAAGGGGCTTTTGCTTCCTAATTGTTACTTTTTTATTTTCATTGATTTATGCACTTTTTTAAAGCTAGGATTATGAGTGAATTAGAGCAAACAATATCTAAATATATTAATTATTACAGAAGATGTTATGACATGGGAAATTTAAATTTATTCTGAAAGGCACAATCACATGGAATGGCGCAGCCCATTAAAAACTGCATCAGTTTTTTTGAATTTATATTCTTTTCCCTGATTTTCTATTGGTCTTTCTTTCTAAAAAAAAAAAAAAACAAAAAAACACTGACTGTGAGCCCACATCCATGACATGTACGTGCCTAAAGGATTACAGCTGTGGCAAAAGGTATTTTAGTCAGGTCTTCAAACAGGAATCAGGCAAGATTGAGTTGAGGTCATGAATACTGGGAGTGTGCAGCCACCTCACAGTTTTGAGCAGAGGTTTTGGTAGCATTTCTCACCAAGAGGTCTGGGATCTCTTGCTGGAGCCCATGGACACAGAGCTCCTTCTGCTGTTCCCAGGTTCAAGAGTTCACCAGTGGCATTCACAGTTGGAGGCAAACAGAGTCTCTCTGCTCAAAATTGATCTAGAAGTTGCCCAGCCAGCTTTGTCATCTGACTTCAAAAGCACCACACTGTGCTTGGGTTGGGAGGGTTGCTTCGTTCATTTTTCCCCCAAGTAAAGGTAGACTTCTTTAGAAATTGTTACAGATTAGGTTTCAAGAGTGTTAAGCAGTTTTTGGTTTTGCTTTCCATTTCTCTTGAGCAGAACCGTTTATTTTAGGCTTTGAAAATGAAGATATGATAATCAGTTGTTTATGTATACCTGAAATAATCTTGTTTCAATTGCTTTATGATGCCAAATAAGAGTAAATTTTCAACTTTCACTTGATTGGGAAAAAGTTTGCTTTGGTGGTTTGTCTGGTATAGTAATTTTTAGTGATCATTTAATGTTCCAGCACAATTTAAATGTTTCTTTTTTTTTTAATTTTTTAAAGTGTGCTTAGTTTTATTTAAGTAGAGCAAAACTTTGTATTCTTTCTCTTTAAAATGGAAACATAAATCTCTTTGTTTGCATTCTGTTTGTTGTAACATTATTGTCCAAGTACAGATACGGTGTGATCAAGTAGGAAGCTGTTTCAGAAACTAAGACTCAAGAAAATTAATCTGTGACAGTTTTCAGAAGAAAAGATTAAGATTTGAGCATAAAATTTTGTGAGTTTAATTTCCCTGGAAGGTAGAAGACTGAGGAAAATCATGTTGCTTGCTTCAAATATCCCTTTCCACAGAAACCCATGGAGTACTGTGGCTGAAGTATTCAATGGGAACATTTGAAAATCAGGAGATGGATTCATGTTGATTAAGGGAATCTGTGTTAGGAATCTAAATAAAACCTTGTAAGACTAAAAATTACAATAATTGCTTCAGTCTGATAACTGCAGTTAGATCTGTGAAAGCAATACCATAAATGTCCTTTTTTTTTCTGCTGCATCCATCAGAACTGAGAGGAGTTACACAGGAAGGAGTTTCTTAAATGTTTCTGAATTAAATCAAGTCTTTGATGTGTGTGTGTATTTGGGGGGGAAGGGATTACTGGGCTTTTCCATGTTACTCCTCTAAATGACTTTTCTTGTTAATACAACCTGTTCCAGGTAATACAACATATAAGTTGGTATTTTCTGTGTGGGTACTGGGAATTTCTTTTAGACTTGGATGTCACTTAGACTTATGTGTCAGACTTGTGCTTTGCAGACAGTGCATGCTCTTCATAAAAAACAGTATGTGCCACTGTAGTTGAAGGAGGACACTTGAAACCTGAACAGGATTTTGCTGCAGGAGGCCATTCTAGTAGTAAGGAAACCTTTATAAGAAACTAGCTTTGTGTACCTACATTTGCTTTTAGAAATTCAGCTATTAAAGAAACATTGTGCTGTCTTGAGAGGGCAGTCATATGGGAAAGAGCAGGAGTGTTTTATGTGCCATGACACAATATTAATTTTTTTTCTTCTTTCCTCTTAAGTGAAGTGTAAGAATAAATATTTATACTTAGAAGGTTTTTTTCCATAGAGGTATGTTGGACAGATTTTAGTTTTGAAGTAGTGTATTTCATGTTTCTGAATATGCTGATTTAATAGATAATTAATATATATATTTAGAAGTTCTGAGAACAGATGTTTCAGAGATACAAGCTACACTTAGCTACTGTAACCTGACTTAGCTTAGTTTAAAAGGATTACTGCAGCTTAAGGAATTGGTTTCCTGTGGTAATATCAGAATGCATGTATAACATGGAGTTACAACTTACCAGGGATTGTGCTTATCCATGTCTATTTTAGCAATAATGGAAAAGTAATACTGTAGTGACTTACTGTGCTCTTCACATAAACCACTGACCAATTTCCAGGTAATTACTGTATATTCAGTGTGGATGGGATGGTATAAAAATGTATTATCTGTGTGTCAGTCATCACTAATTTTGAAGTGGCATTTTGAAATTACCACATTTCTTTTCTCCTTGAGTTGGTCCTGGCACAAATAGTAGGTTTCATGAGCTGCAGGTGTAGAGAGGTGGGTTTGTTTCATGTTTGGAGGTGTCCATTCTTACCTGCCACTTACACTGCCAGTGCTCTCTTGCCACAGCAAACGGGAGCTTTTGCCTGGATCTTCAAAGCAGCAGAAGATCCTTGTGATCTTCTGACAGTCCACAAATGGCATTCCAAAGTCCACAAAAAATTATAAAGTAAAAAGAAAAAAAAAGTTTAATATTCAATATTTACACAGGCCTTTGGGCAATATCAGAAAATGCTGTAGTATTTTCTGATACTAACCATATCCAAAATAAACATTTTATACTGTCAAGTGAGAAAACTGTAAAGTAAGCATTCTTCTGTGGATCTTGATTTACAATAACAACAAGAAGTATATATACTTTTAATGAAGCATTCTAATAATTGAAGTCCCTTACAGTTTATGTGTATTTAAACATTACAAAATGTTTAAATACACATTCTAAATACACCTTGATTGTTTACTGCAGTGGTGTAAGTGTAACTTTGAGGTTCCTTATTTTGCAGCCATGAGGAAACCACTGATTTCATACTGCAGTTGTAGTTCTCCCTTTTTCATATTGACACAAATACATCAACATCATAAGAATTCCCATTCTTGAAAGAACAGTTTATTTGCATCAGTAAAATTTTAACGTTCTTAATAACTTACTGATTTAAGTCCTAAGTGAGTTTGGAGGGGAGGAGGGCATGTTCTATTAGTCAGGTTAACAGCTCATACACAGGTAACTGCTCAGTCAGAACTACAAATTTGATAAATATAATTTCTGTGGTTATTATAAATACAGCTGCTCATTAATTTTTCAGTACAGCAGCCTTTCATCTGGAAATGCTGACTCATTGAAACCAAAAGTTTTTAAGAATCCAAGAGAACTTGGAAGAGCATTTCCTGATAAAACTGTCTGCTAAATGTGCAGCCAGGGAGAGCTTCCAAGGCAGACAGTCAGAGCACTCATCTGGGAAATTCAGATTTCTGCTCTGCCTGATTCTCAGTCAGAGGGCAGAGTGAGATATCTTTTTTCCCAAAGGACTGACAGGACCACCAACTCACTTGATTTCCTGAATTCTCTTTGGTTTAGATATAAAGTATAGGCATAACTGATATATATTAAGACGTACATACTGGATTTTTAAGTGCTTGTATCTTAGAAAACTTTGCTGCTGGAACAAGCACAGCCGCAGCTCATGGTGTTGTCATTTTACTGTCCAAAGAGAAAACAAAGGTTGCTCTAGAAGGAAAAGTTATCTAAATCCATTAAAAGAAGACAATCTGGGCTCGCTTAGCTGATGCTGCTGAAATGCCCATTTCCTCAGCACAAAGAGCAATAAGCAGGAAATAACAAGGTCAGCTATCACGTTCTTCATCCCTTTCACTTGCTTGAAAACACTTTCACCCTCAGCTCGATTCCTGCCAGAGTCACAGGCGGCACTGCAGGGCCTTTGGCTGGAGAAGGGTGGGGTCTTGGCTGCAGCACTGCGTGGCTGGATGCTGATGTGTTGCTCTGATTTGTAATCATTTACGTGCTGCATACTTCCATACGTGTTTCCATAGCCTCAGCTATGACTCTGTTAAGCACTGTAACAACTTGTAAAGGGCGGGGTGAAAAGCGACTGTTCCGGACTTCATTCTCACAGAGAAGGGAAGGAGCATCTATGCAGGGATGTAGAAGAGTCATGGTACATTTTTCAGGATGAAGCTGTGAGTGTTAGATCTGAGGTATGCTGGGAGGATAATGTGGAAAAATAGAAGAGCATTCCTGTTTCTGAATCTCAAGAAAAACAGCCTTAAATAAAACTGCCACATAAATAAAGTCTCAAGTCTTGTATGAGAAACTGAATAAAAATAAATAAGTTATGTTCATATAAAGAATAGTTTCAAAGTTCCTTGACCATAGAAAATATTAATTCTTGTAAACAGAGTATCTCTTAGGAATTTTGTTGAAATAAATGGATGCCTAAAATGGGGATTCATGACTTTATTTGACAATTGTACCAGTTCCTCATCAATCCTTTTAGGCAAAGCCAGAATCAAGTTATAAAGATCGACCTTCTATTTATCTTTGCAGTTTAATCATTTGCAAATTATCATTCTTACTGATAGCATTCATAATAATCTACTTGTGTAAGCATGTGTACATTCCACTGAGTGCATTTTTGCAGTTCATTTAGGATGATTAGAAACTACTGGGTTGAGTATTCTGTGAAAGTTTTACAAAATGTTTGCCTTGTCTTTATTCAAGCTTATATAGAAACCGAGATATTGCTTACATTCTTCTCATGCAGTGGTGTTACTAAATTGAGAAAAATGTAATTTTTGGCCACCGCTGAATTTTGATTTATTTTGTATTGAATAATTCTAACTTTTGAAATGTCAAGTCAAAAGGGGGAAAATCGTTCAATGTTAAATAATTAAGGAATGTTTTTTAATTAGTATTTCAGGAATGAGATAAAATTTGGCAGTAGAAAGGAAACATAATAGGTAGATTTTGGCTTTAGGATTAGTAACACAGACTATTGTGTAAAGTCATTCTGTGTTATCTCTATTGTTACAAAATCAAAGATCATTTTTAAATTTGGCTAATAATGATACAAGCTAGAAAGTCTAAAAATACTTAAAGTCCAATTGACAAAATGAAGATACATTAAAATATGTGGGCTAAGGTGAAATAAAGCTTCCTTAAAAAACCACAACACAGTAAAGTAGAACACTATAGGTACAAATGTTTGGGTTTGTTGGATTTTTTTACAGAAACCACTCTTAGGAGTCACAGGCAGAAATGAATGTGGATCTTTTAGTCCTTCTCAGCTAGAGTGTTTTCCTTAATAACCCTTTTTTTCTCCTACTTTACCATGGAAGAGCTAGAAAGACAGGTAACTCCAGTGCTAAATCTCTAGGATCAAACACCATTCTTCCTGTAACCTGCTAATTCCAGAGGACCAAAGAGTCCTATGAGTACTTTTCCCATAGTTTCTATGAGGCTAGTGCTTAGGATAGGTGCTGAGGCTGATTTACAGAGCAAAGATTCACTTCTGTAATAAATATTGGAAATCACGGAATGTCTACAATCTCTTCTATTTTCTCCATTTTAACTTCTATAAATTTTCTTCCTTTTATTTTGGCAAGGAAACAGAGTTATGACAGTCTCTACCAGATAAATTGGATATCCAACTAGAAATAGTGAAGAAAGGAAAACAAGTTTTCACTGACTGCATTCACTCCTGACATACTCTGAGATGCTTTTGCGTGTCACTTGCTGTTAATTTGTTTTCTCCTCAATACTTTACATCGTTAGAATCTGAAGGTAAACCATCATAACCAAATTTACATATTTGTTCCCCTGCCTTTTAAAATAATCAGAATGTCTGCTGCAGATTTTAAGTGAGTTACACTTACATGGCTCAAGTGAAACACTTTCCACATTAAACTCTTTGTTGATTAAGAGGTCTTTAGGAAATCAGAAATCAAATGAAGAAAGTAAAAGTTTTAGACTGCCAGAGGAAAATAATTTAAGATCACTCTTTAATGTAATCTTTTTTTGCAAAATACAGTCAAAGTCACAAGACAGCATCAGTCAGGGCATATTTTAATTGCCGGAGGGTTAGCTGTTGTGAGTGGTTGTGAATTCTTGTCAAGTGAAGGAATTACTCATTAAAACTGACCTTTTTTCCTTCAAGTTTGGAAGGTTTCTCTGAAGAATGCTTCATTTCCTGATGGTATTTTTTTTTCTTGTATTCAGATTATTTGGAATGCTTTATTTCTCTCCAAACTCTCCCTTCCCCTCCCAGCCATATAGTGGAATAGATAACCAGTTTAGAGTAAAAATTAACCTCCCATTCTCTCCTCATGTTAGATAAGCTAACAGTACATCAAGTAAAATCATGTCGAAAATATGTATCCCATTTGAGAGCTAGCATGATAAGGAGAGGGTGATCCCACCTGAGGAGTGGTTTTTTGGGGGTTGTTTTCCACAGGTTGACTGGAAGGTCAGAGTCTTTTTTCTGGCAAAAAAGATCTAGTCATAGGCTAGAGCTCAACCATATCATAGGAGCAGCACAAATAGGAGAGAAATTAAATGTTCTGGAGGTTGAAATATGCTGCTGATTCCAAACTTCAGTGCCACTTGAGTGTGAAACCTGAGCACATTGTTGAGGAGTGTTTCAAAAATGTCCCTTTCTCTAAAGGTGGGAATGTTGCATCTGTTATTAATTGAAGTTCAGCCATGTTCTTCAAGTTCAGGCAGTTTCTCCAAGAGGGTACATATGTAGGTCTAAGAAGATTTTTCCCCACAATCTGTACTTTTAGCATAGGAAAATACTAGGCCTGGACCAGAGCAGTCCGGTTTAGTGAGCACGTTCCCATCATGTGTTCTTAGTTGTTCTGGAGGATTTGCTCAGCTGAAGGCAGATGTTTGTAAGGTTGTTGCTTCTCCTTCAGCTGTCCTTGTTGGTGGCTTATCCTCCAGAAAGGAAAGAATCATTCCCTCCCCTCCCTGCAAGTGCTTTCCTTGTTTGCTGTTTCCTGTTTCTTAGTCATGAGTGCTGCCTACCCTTGTCCTTAAGTAGCCAGTAGGAAACTTCCCTTTACATCTTCTGCCCCTTCAGTCAGACAAAATCCCCAGTTAGGCAATCTTCAGCTCCCCAGGATGTTTGGGTTAGAAAAGCTGATTTATCTCTGGCAATAGCTATTTGTTTTTGTCCTAGTACACCACAGTCTTAAGTGTTATGATTCCCTTTCATTAGCCTGTTGCCCATAGTTTCAGTGGTTTGGGGAATCTGGCTCCAATATATAAAATTTAATACAAAAAGAGTTTCATAAGCAGGACTTGTTTTCCAGATCATCTCCAAAAAACATTATTGTTACATTGGAGATTTTCTTAAGTAGTTTGTTAGGATTATTGCATGGAAATTTGCGGGCAAATTAACATTTACAGTGTATGTCATATTTTTTTCATCATTGATATGGCTATAATTGCTTTATTATGGGAGAATGTTTGTATGGGAGAAATATTCTCAGTTCATATTTGCACTGTTATTGAATTGCAGAAAATTACACGAAATCAACAGGTACTTGTATAATTTCTGTCCAAAATATTACCCAGTTGCTCAATCCAAATCACCTCCACGAACAGGTATTTCCAGTAGTGTGCTGTACTTCTGGCAGCATGATTGGCTTATAATGATGTTATTTATGATAAATATTGAATTAGGAGTGTTACAAAAATCCCCCATTTGAAAAAGAAATCATAATAGTAATATGGCAAATTCAGAGACTGCATGGTCCAAAACTGTTCAGAAAGGGAAAAAGTAAGAAGGAACACTGGAATTGATTGCCCTGATAGAATATTAAATAGTTGTCAGCTAACACAGAATACTTAAGAAAATGGATAGCAATACACAGTTTTCCATCTTTTTATAATTCTGCAGTGATCTGGGTAAGACAGATTGTTTCTTTTTTTTAAAAATAATTTCTAAACGAAAGTCTCAAAGAGAAAATGAAACTCTTTTAGAAAAAGCAAAGGCATGCTGTATTTCTTTCTTTGGACTGTCTTATGTGCTTGCCCTGGCTCTCTGAGTGGTGTAAGCAAGATATATAATCCCAGATAAATGTAACCATCCGAAAAGGGAGTGTAATTATTCAGGAGAGAGCTATGACATGCTTCGGTTGCAGCTGAAGTACTTTGTGACCTGTGCTTGAGTCATTTTGGAAGAGCACATGAGTTTTCTTACTGTTTATACTTAGATATGGAAAACACTAGTTTTCCATGGGATATCAGTGTAGAACTTAAATAACTTACTAAAAATAGATATTTTTCCATACATCATAAGAATTCGGATCGGTTTTGTAAAGCCGAAGAGAATAGGATCTCTTGTCCCCTTATTTAGTGATATGTTTGATTTATCTCTGTTAAAAGTTTTAATTCCAAGTCAATTAAAGTATAGTCTGTGGATGTGCATCAGCTGGTCAGTGCCCAGGGAAAGCTTGGACACCCCATCCCTGTGGTGTCTCCATGTCTCTCCTACTTCTCACGCTGCCCAGCTGGGCTCCCACCCCAAGACTGAGGCAGGCAGGGAGGGTGTCTGTGCAGGGCACTGCCTTTCCTGGGCCATGGCCCTTGGGAAGAGGGAGAGCATGACCATTTTCAGGGAGCTGCTCCATGTGGGGAGTGGGTGATTGCCTGCAGGGAAAGCCAGGAATGGCCTCTGTCATCTTCAGGCTCGGGCATCCCAGTGGTTTGGCATGACAGCATGGGAGCCCCGAGTTAGAAAAGAGGTGACTGGTTTGCTTTACAAGCCATTAGGGAAAAGTCAGTGCATCCACAAATAAAGTGCATGCTTTTCTGAGAAAAACTTTAACTTGTTACTGCTGGCACTAAATGCTCTGGATGTGGAAAAGCAGTTTGGATGCTGAATATGCAAACAGATGTGCTAATCATGCATGCACTAACTTTATTTTACAATACATTTTATTTCTGACTTTCTTAAGGTCTGAGATGAGTAGCAAAACATGAACGATGAGGGAAATACTTTCAGATTTCAACATTTTATCTGTTGACCTAATGTTTTAACTAAAGGACTCAAAGATGGACGAGTCTACATCTATGGTTTATGGCATACAATATTGCATCTGGTTTATGACTTGTAATCTAATGATATGGTCACACAGCAGCTGTTTTCTGGGAGGGTATGATAGATAATCTGTCGTTTTCCAACTTTGTTCCTGGAAGTCTTCATTATGAGCGGGTGAGTGTTAGTTGCTACATTTGAATACAGTATCTATAGCAGTAAATTACAGTTGGGAATGCTGAAGTGCCTGTAAATCTGCAAACAAAATTTTCAAATCAGGAGATTGGCTCTGCATTTTGGAGTGTACCAAATTTATGCTGCTCTAATGGAGAATTATTTTGTGTATTCAGAAGAATGTTTTAATTGTTCTAAAAGTTTCCATTAGAATTCCTTGATTTAAATTAGCAGTCAAATACATAGTTCAATAGCATTTAAAAACTGGTAGCTATGGATTATGTTTGACAACAGAAATGTAAGAAGAATCAATTGTTTTTATATGTTGATATATTAAAAATTATAAATATAAAATTTAAGTTGTAAGATGTAGAAGTGATGAGTGAGTTTGATAAACGTCCCAGTTTCACCAAAAGGTTTAATAACCATTTTATTCTTGTCACAGGGAGCATAATATCTGAAAATGTGATGCCAATTAAATTGCATCTCTTAAATTCATAGAACATATGCAGTGTATCTGCATTGATCATCAAGGTAGCAAGGTAGCATCCTTCTGACTTAAGGATTTTTTCCAACATTGTAATCATCCTTTCTTTTTGAATGATGCAGTTATCAGAGGCTCACTCCTGTGAAGTATTCACATTCACATTAGGTTTTTGCTCTTACACTGCTGCTATTCACAGATTTGAATTTCTCACACTCTGATGAGGTGTAATTAATCTAGCAAAACTTTGTGATATACAACTCATATCTGCCTCTAAGAAAAAAAACCAAACAGAACAGTTTACAACTATCCTATAAAATTCTTGGGGTTTTTTTTCAATACATAGCAACTCTATTCTTGTGGCTGTTACCTAACAAAGAAGCCTATTTTATTTCAAAGGACACTTTTATTTAGTGGTACTCCATTATACCTTAGTTGCAAATTGTTGTCTATCATATTTTTAGGAATGTAGTGCAATTTTCCTTTTGGAAATGTTTAGTTCAGTCAGCTTACCTGGAATAACAAGAACCACTTAGCATATTGTATTAAGTCAGTTCAGCTAGCTGTCTAATTTTTGGCATCTATTTTAGAGTGAGTCTTTATAATTTATATAATTGAAACATGGCAAATACTATAATACATAATCTGGCTGCCAGATGCTTTACCAAAAACCTGAAGTGTCTCTTGAATCCTGCTAGTCAGTTTACTTCAGTAGAAGCAGATATGTTTATCTTGTTGATTGCTTCTAAAGGGAGAAGTATTCTCTTGATAATGAATACCTTGCAGTTTACCAGCTCGTACCATTAGAAGTATATGTAGTAATGAATCAGATAATAATTGTGCATCAAGGGGCTATTAGCATTGTCTTCTAATTTAAAAGTGTATAATAAATGAGATGATCATGGATCAATTACTGACAATTGAACTATGTTTATTTATGCTATTTTAAGGTTTCCTCGCAGACCTACATTTCATCTTCATGTGTGGTGTAGCTCTTTGGATCCTGTAGCTATTGTTAATCAGCTGGGACGGTGTGTTTGCCATCTTGTTTCTACTTAAAATGTAGAAAAAAAGTATTCATAGCTGTCCACAACAGTCACCATCAACAGAAGTACTAAAATACTGTTTTAAGAAGGCAGCATTTTTAATAATTGTCCAAGGGAGCAGCAACCTGCTCAGGCTGTGTTGAGAGCTCAGTTCTGCCAGCCCACTGGCCAGGAGCAGGTTAAAGCCTTGCCCCATCTGGGATGTCCGAGGCTGCTGATGGCCACTGGAGCCCTCTACAGGAGTTTATGTACTTCAAAGGTTCAGATTAACATCAGGGTCCAATTGCACTGAGTGCCTGGGGGTGCAAAAGCAAAATGTCCTGTAACATTACTGAGATTTGCAGCCTACGTTTTCTCAATGAAGTCATTTTGTGTGGGAAACATCCGGCGCCCAAGGACAGTGCGAAATGCTCAGCTGTGTGGGGAAACGTTAAGCAGGAGAAATTGTACAAATACAGTGCATTGAAGATCCAGTTAATTAAAATACTTGCTTACTGTCAGGTTTCAATATGGTTTCCAAAAGTCAATGAATGTGTTAGAGAATTAACTTGTACTAAACAATAAAAAACTATAGCTTATGTAGCAGATGTAGATGTCCTTTAATTTTGAATTTAAAAGTCACAAAACTTCAGTTTGTGGATGGCTGTTCTCTTGTAAAGATCACTCTGCTCTTTATCTTCATTTATTATAGTTTCATGTAAGGAAATCTTCGTGAAAAATTATCACATAAAAGTAAAATGGGCAAAAGGGTTTATTATTTAGCTGCCTTTTTAATTGCAGCATAAATGCAATTTCAAAGTGTGGTGCTGTAGAAGGCAAATCCTGCAAAGCAAAGTTCTTACATGAATTTCCTCATCTTGCACACTGAATCTGTCATTAACTTATCTGTATAAATAGCTTAAAAATCTATTTCAAACATTTGTTTAATTAAATTATATTGCATTAAAAATAAACCTCGATCTTTAAAAGGTAGATAAGAAACCCACAGCTTGAAAACAGAAACAGCTCCATATGAAGAAGGCATTTATGTTTAACCAAATGTGTCATACACCCAGTGTGACAGATCGAGGTACTGTTTAGAGTCTTGAGTTCTCCAAGTCAATACCTTTTCTTTTCCTGGAAATAAACAGCTTTTCCATTGTGTATTTAAATATTTATTGTTTGGTTTAGATGTAGATATTGGATTATTTCACAGTGTTAAGGTTTGGACTTCCTACAACTGATTAAGAGTTTACATACATTTGTTTACATACATTTTCTGGTTTAACTGCCAAAGAAGGCTTTGACAGAATTAATGATGAAGGCTCTTTCCCTCAAGTATTTTAAGATGGAAAATTGGAAAAGCTGTGAGTTAATAAACAATGGATCAGTGAGCAGGTAGAGAGGAAGAGGAACTTGGCTTGTATTTGTTTGTGTGTTTAATTAAAAGTAACTACTGATAATGAAGTATCATCTACAATACAACTGTTCCTGGCATTCTTCAAGGAGATATTTAGAGAGTTGGGGATAACCTATATGCTTTGTTGCCCAGCCATATCTTTCAGTCATTCACAGGAAGCAAGAGGTCTGAAAAGACTGAATGTCTGTGGAATGGAGTTTCCCTAGAAGTTCAGGGAAACTCTGTTTGCTGCTAGAAGACGTTATTTATTTCTCTGTTTCATTCTGAACTCAGTTGGTTGGGTTTTGTAACAGAAGGCAACAAAAGTCCTTGTCTGGCTTCTCTTCACGTTGTTTCAAGGCCTCACTTACAACTGGTGTGGATCAGGTTTTCTCTCCAGATCTGACTGAATTAAATTACTTCTCCAGGTGCAACGTCCAGCAGGTCCTTTCTGTTCGTGTGCAGCCACTCATCTTGCAGGGAGGTTGCTGATGACCCTGTGGTGGCTCTGGCAGGCTCTAAAGCCAGGTAGTTCCTGAAGGAAAGAGAAGAGAGAGAAGTTGCAGGGAGGCTCCTTTAGGTCTCACCTCAGTTGTTGCAGGTTGGAGGGGTCCAGTATCAATGATCTCAAACTCACAAGCTCTGTGTTTTACTTCAAGTAGGCAGTGCTGCAGTTGGTGGCAGTTTGATTTTAATTAAGAAATGCATTTCCTCCCATTTCTGAGACAAGTGTAAATCATTTCTTTCTGTTTAAGGAGCTCTGGCAATATTTGCCTTTTAAACTGAAGGAATTACCTGGTTTTATTATCTCCCTCAATTCAATTATTTTACCTCACATCCCTGCTTCAGCATCATGTATTGAGATTCATTAACAGTTCTTTGGCAGTCACAGGACACTAATCATCTGTTTACAATATTGATCAGCAGCTTTCATGTAAGATTACATTTGAACTGAGAAATAATCCTGCAGCAAATAGTAAATAAAAGACTGGGAAGAAAGGGAAGAAGCCATCTCAGGCTCTATAAAGTATTTTCTTCAGGTATCCTGGAATTATCTACATCCCAAACAGTTGGGCCCCCTTCATGAGTTTCAGCTTTGAAATTCCAAGAGAATTTCCCATCCCCAAGTTGGCCATTGTCTCTAGTCATCTATGTTCGTAAAGACACTGATTTTTATTCCTGTGGATACAGATTTCTGTTGACTTCTAAGCAGTTTCTGAATTGTAAAAATATTTATGGGCTAACAAAAATTACTTAGCTTCTGATGCCTCAACAATTTCATTTGTTATTGTATATACATTCTTTCAATATTGTACATAATAGGATGTTTTTATCGTGGTTCCTGAAAATTATGTACTCTTCAGAAAGGGAATTGAGAACCAAATGCTAGGAATTAAAACTCCTGCTTTTCTGAAGTTGCTAGCTGAAATTCTTCTAAATTTATCTGAAAAGGTTGATTTCTGGGGCTCATCAGCACTAGATTTGTGGGAACTGGCATTAGAAGAATGTTGAAAGTTATATTAATTGTAAGATGTACTTGCATTTATTTGTATGACTTTTCAGAGCTTTATTGAGACCTTAATTTTACTGCATAAAACACAGAGTAATTCTGCAGGCGTGAGCGTTGTGAGCGCATCTTCAAACTATGTGGTTCCTTTAAAATATATTACTTTCAGATAGCCAAAATTACTAGTTAATGTAGTTGCATCCAGTCATTTCCCAGAATAGCTCTGAAAGGCAACAGCTATCAGACAGAAAACACAAAAAAGTTTCCCCTTTTCATAGGAAATCCTTATTTGGATACTTATGTCTACACTGGTGGTTGTTAATTTAAAAGAAAAAAAAAGTTTCCTGAAACTCAGTTTAGTTTCAGGAATTTAGTTTCAGTCGCAGAGGTATAATAAAGACTTGTATTGCCTCTCCCACTATTATAAATATTTAAGAATGAGTAAGTTAGTGTGCTGAAGCTAGGTTTTTGCACATGTATAAAGACAGGAAGAAGTGCCAGAAGAAGAGGGATTATGCTGAAGAATTGAGATAAAACTTGGTCAGGGGAGTAGGAGGCTAAATAGATCTGGCAGCAGCAGGCTGACTTTTCCATTACTTTCTGATACAATTATGAGAGTTGCTCAAGTTGTGGATGCTGCCTGTTTGTCACATGATGTTGCCAGTGTTTATTTCCGAATCAAATCTATAAAAGGAAATGAGAGTTCTCTGTCCTTGCAAACCACTTGTCTGGTAGGAAATCACTTGCAAATAATAAAGTGCATATTAGAGCATGAAATAGTTCCTTGATGTGTGACCTGCAAAACTGGTTTAAGGAGAACAGATGGAGCTGGGAGTAGCAGAAACTTTTTGTACTGGAAGAGTTACAGGCTGCAGTCCTGTGTTTTTACAGCGTGCTGGACACTTGTCTTCACTCTGAAATTGTGTTTGCAGAAGCAGCAGGGGTTCCCTGTGGGCAGGGCAGGAGAGCTGCCTGGGACAGGGAAAAGCTGCCTCCCCTCAGCCTTCAACACCACTGACTTCTTTCAGGGAGTCCCCACTATCTGAGGAATGACTACAGAAGCAGACTTGTAAGAAGGGCTGAAAGCACCCAGGAGGAACTTGAATAGGGGGTCAGGTTCTCAGTGTCCAAAGGTGACAAAGTGCACACTTAGATTTATCTCTTCAAAGCAGCAGGTGAGAATTAACTTAATGATTGTCACTACTTGGTGAAATAACAATCCACTGGAGGATCTCCATTTTTTGCACTGATTTGTGCCAAAATACAATGTGGCGTGGAATAGACAGCTGCCTTACTATAGAGCTAATAAAAAATGTGATCTAATACAATGCTGCTTGAGATTTAAAACTGGACAGAACTCAGATTCAATTCTGCCAAGTTACAACATGTAGTTATTGTTACTGGCCAGTGTTTTGAAAATAAAAACCTTGATAATATTTCCTGCCATGAAATGCCTCAAGTTTACCACTTGATAATAAATGTCTAACAGTAGCACTTCTCAATTCCATAACAGTCCCTCTGTCAAGGGTTGCAGAGTGGTTTGTACATACCCACTGACTGGATGTTATGTTGACTTAAAATTTAATATGGTGTTCATTGCCCAGGAGTTGCAGAACCAAAAGCAGTAATGAAAGTGCTGTGGGCTCATTTGCCATCCTTTATTCCCATGGACTCTGTTCTGTTTAGTCTTACCTAGTCAGATAAAGAAACAGGTTTTGACATACAGAATCTGTACATTTTCGTGGTGCCATTATTGTTTTTAATAAACAAACAGCAAGCAAAGAACTCCTAGTTCAGGTGACATACAGATTATGTGTTTTTCAGTAATTTTTCCAGTTTCAAGGCTCAGTGCTCTACAAAGACAAGTGTGTTAGCAGCATTTTGATAACAGGGGTAAACCACCTGCTCCCAAATTTTTGTCCAGTCATTGCATATTTTTTCATTCTTTTTGCATCTTGTTCAGCTCTTGCAGATGAATTTAATGCTTTATCATCTGTTTTCCACAAAAAAATTGTCCTCAAGGAATTTATAGCAGTACCTACATTTTTATTTTCAGAAATAAAGTGCTTCAGAAATACAAAGGGGCAGCAATGCTGTAGGATTGTGTAACACACCTTTAATTACTTTCACAAATAATATGAGAGGTGTTTCTTTTTTCAAATGAAGAGCTTTTATGTACATTCAGGGAGAGGTCCTGACTCTCCGAAACCAGCATAATTTCAAGGAAAAGAACGTGTGTGAGCTTTCCATCCTCGACATATTTTTAGGGACTATATACACTAAGTAATTTGCTTAAATTATCTCTTCTGCTTTTCTTAGTTGAGAGCTTAGTGTCCCCTTAAAATAGCAGGTAGGCAGCAACGTTCAAGGATTTGTGATAGCAGACTAAAACTTGAAGTACACAGTTAAAATGGAAACTAGAAGACTGATTCAGATGATTTTGGTTTTAGTATGATAAAAGCTTTGTTGTCTAGCTCAGGAAAAAAGCTCCTCTATTTAACAGGTTGTGAAGGAAAAACATGGAACTGTTCTTTGTCTTATAATGTATTCTTATTTTCAAAGCCTATCCAAAGCACAGTGCTGGCCTCAAAACATCACGAAAGCTCAAAATCACATTATTGTTTTTGCCAGTATGATCTAAAGACCTTTCGTACCTTTTTTTAGTGTTTGGCAGATACAAGTTTGAAACATGTATTAATATATTTCTCAGACTTTGCAGATGAGTTTTGTGATCTACGAAACTTGAACTTGTTGATTTCTATAAAATAAGATGGCAGATGGAACATGTTTCCAGCAGGCAGAAATAGAACTGCTAGGGCAATCAGGCTGACCCCTCAACTGCACACACTTGGAAATTTAGTGTAGAGTAAGAGCTTAAAAGTGAAGTTACAGAAAGACTTCAAGAAAGGAATGTAGAATATATCTGTGCTGGTTGCACTTGTGGTTTTTCAACACTGTCAGTGAGCTCCACAATTGATGCATTTTGTCTAATGGTCTCACACAGTGGCATGTGGTGGCTGTGTGCTTTTATACATTTGTAAATGCTGTTTCTTGCCCCCAGCTTCTTTCCTTATTCTTGCAAGTCAGATAAGATTCTCTTCTTACTTAATAAACTAATTTGGTTTTCTTGGCGTATAAGATGCCCCAACACAGGTTATGTTCTGAGAAGGTGGTATTTGCCATCCTCTCGTGTTTAACTCTAGTGAACTGAGGTTATGCCTAGTGCAGACTGATCGTGCTTGAAGGCCATTGCATCCAGCCTAAAAAAATGTAAAGTAAGTCCAATGAAAATGAATAGAAGGTAGATCTGGATGTATTATCCTGTAATTCTCTTTGACAGATCAGAAGTTAGGTTTTGGAGGAGGGTTAGAGGCCAAACTGCTGCTGTGCCTATCAGAATGAGTCACTAACTAGCAGAGTAATTGCATTGATTATTGCACACCCACAAATTACAACAGAAAATACTTTGCAGGGTGTGGAGGTTGTTCTTTTCCTGAAGGTTTCTGTATAATTAATCTACTGTAAGTGCTTTAGAAATATCTGAACCCTACTGTTGAGCATGGTCCTTGTGTGCCAGTTGGCCACCCCTCCCTACGTAGTTGCTGTGTTTCTGATGCTATTGCTTTGGTGCTAATGAAGGTTTTGACAGTGCTGCTGTTGGGGAAGTTCAAGTCACGTTTTCTGCTTTTGTTTTTAAATTGTAACTGTTTGCCTGTCTTCGTTGTGGGCATTAGGAGTTTGAGCAGCTGCCTTTTGTATACCTACAGCAAAACAGCTCCCTTGTTAGGCAGAACGTTTCATAAAGGATTAAGGAGAGCTGACTGAGCCATAAGGGACACTTATAACTCGTAAACAAGAGCTGATTATCAAGAGACTGTCTTGTTTGTGGAAGAGGTAACTGAGCAGGCTTCCTTCTCTCTTGAGTGCCTTACCTTGTACTTCACCCAATCATTAAATCCATTTAAATTTCTTTTTGTTGACACAGCTTTCATTTGCACTTAGTAGATGTTTGGGGATGAAGAGCAATTGTAATAGAAAATTAGTTGCTACACTTGGTACAAGCAAACCAGTAATAATTGGAGTCACTGGGGCACATTGTCACTCACTGTCTCTTGGGGGTTTCTTGGAACATCAGTTTACAACCAGTTAAACACTGGGTTAGGATTCGAGTTTAAAGTCAGGCTCTCAAAATGGAGACAGTCTCCAGTGAGTAGAGCCTGTAGAAGCTTGCAAGAGTGTCCTGGATCCACAAAGGTAGTTTTTGCTTCATACTGGTAAATTCCAGGTGTTTATTTAGCTCAAATATAAACTTTTTTAAATTGCCAGTGGTACGTTACTTTACAAGGCTTATGCTACAAAACCCACCAGAGTACTGATACACTGATCAGATTCCTGGCATCTGCCAGGGCAGCAGCAGGCAGCCCCAGCAGCTGTGAAGGTTTCTGGAGCATGAGGGGGAGCTCAGCTGAGCTTCCCTTCACTAGGATGCAGCCACTGTGATCATCCCCTGGGCACCACATGGCAAAATGCTTCCTCACAGCTCTGTGGGAGTGCGAGGTCAGACTTCTTCCTCCCAGTCACCTCTCCGAGACCACGTTGCTGTCTGTCCTCCCCTGTAGCATCACGACATCCTTGGGCTGCAGGCTGATGCATCCAGTTCAGTCCTGACCTCAGGTTTGGTACAGAAAAGAATGCTTCAAAGGGTATTGTTTGAATTGCATAGTCAAACATGCCACATTTAGAAAACCCTGCAGGTAGTTTGCCTATACACCCGTCATTTGACTCCGCTGGGTGTCATCCTTATGGTGTTACAATGTCCCCATCAGTTGTCACTCTTTTTTCCACCAAATGTTTCCATAGTTCCATGGATGGGAGACTGGGACTGCCTGTATGTACATACTCACATAAGCCCTGTGCTATGCATTGGGAGGTACAAGTACCCTGCTCAGTAGGGAGGCTTATATCTCCCTTCCTGTGTGAATTAATTCTCTGGATCATCTTGCACTGCAGTTGTCATTGGGAGCTGGGGAGGTGTTAGGTGGGAATTTTTAATGCATTGTGTGATTCGCTTTTTGTTTGGTTAAGTACTTGAGAGAAGAAGTAGTAACTGAAATTCAGAATAGAAGTGATGACTTCATTTCACACCCACAATGGCAGAACCATGAAAATGTGTAACGTTTGCCACTTCTTCAAGTGGTTGTCAGGTAATCAGACAGATTTAATCTGTGTTTTAGATGAGAAATTGTCTTACAGTCCTGAAGCTTAGGAAAATAAGAGCATAAACTTGGGCTTGAGGGGGGTTGACTTCACATTGATCTAAGCAGTTGTTTTCCATGTTTGCAATATATTAACAGAAGTAGAAAATACAGCTCTGGATGGAGCCTTCCACATTCCACTTTTTGGGAAACTGAAAGGTGACACCAGGATAGCTATTAAATGTATGCCCAATTCAGAAAGAAGGCAGAAAGAATCTTAGCAGTATAAAAAGTATTCCTGACCTAACATGAACTTTTGTGGCTAGTAAAGCAGTTAGATGAAAAGTTCTTTTTCCGAAAGATGTAAAGATCTGTTCATGAAGATATGTCATTGTTTAATCATCACTGGTATTTATTCCAAATTTAGGTATCTAAAAAGTGAAATAAGTCCATTTCTTAGCTACTTGAAAGTTTTTTGTAGGAGTTATAAGGGGGAGGCAGTTTCTAAGGTAACCTATCAATAAATAAGTTTATTTCCAAAATAAGGGAAATGGAATTTCTAGAACAGGCTGTAATTTCTAGTAAGACAAGGTTGAAAAACAGTGCCCTGAGGCTTAGCTGTAGTACATTGCATTTGTTACCTGTATTGTTTTCTTGGAATGCTATGTATGGGAATACATTGAATCAGGAAATTTTTCCCTGAATTAGGTGAGTAAAAATATTTTTACAAGACCTTTTAAAACACAGTAAAAATAGACTATTGTTAGATCAGTGATATCAGCTCAGTGTGTTTTTACATTTATGTACATCTTAGCTTATTTTCTTCTGAAAACAAAAAAGTAATGATAACCTGCTTTTGGCTCTTCATGATTTTTAGATGATGTGTGATTATTTATAGCAAAATGCATCTGCTAGTGAGAAAGAGGCTCAGGAATGCAGGGCTGAAGTTTTGGATTGTCTCAGGAGGAGTGGAAAATTTCCAAGTAGTTTTATATTAATAAATATTGGATCTGCTGTGTGTCACATCTTCATCGTGATGATATCCAAATATCACATCAAGGTTTTATGTGGTCTAGTGATCACTATGAATTCTTAGATAAATGGTGTAAATTAATGTGTGCAATGTAAAAATACCTCTAATTCGTGGCATCTGTGACTGGTGAGACCAGAGCATTATCCTTTATTTCTTTACTTCTCTAATTGAAATACTACATTAAAATATATTGATTGTTTTGCTTTATATGTATTTTAATAGGTGCAACTATTTGTATGCCTCCATCCCTAAGGAAGAGTTTGGTTGAAGCAGCTGTTCTGTTTGGTCATGACATTGGTGGTTTTCTGCTTTTAGGCACAGTACATTATTTCCTGGTTCTCTTCAGTATGCTAAATATTTTTAGTTTATTTAAATATTTTATTTTGGTGACTTTGGTCTGATAGAAGTCAACTGCATGTGCTTGCAAACACAGTGCATCAGATTACCAGAGTGATTTGCCATGTCCCTGTTTTCTTCTCACCCAGTCGAGGTTTCCTAAAGGACTTGGCTCATAACTTCTAAGAACTGAAAAGTCACTTTCCAGGAGTCACACCTGTAAGAAAGTCTTGGTTTGGCCAACTCAGAATGTAAGCTACTACAGTCACAGCTTACTCTTAAAAACCTTATTTGTGTTTTCCTGACCTAGGATAACATTCTAAAGTATTTTAACCCATCTTCCCTTACCAGCTGGAGCGAACCTGAATTCTCTGTCCTCTACCTACCCTGGCTCTTCCCCATGACAAGAATTGCCAACTGTGGCTGCCACCCCAAGGATACTGCAGGGCAAGCAGAGCCCCAAACCCACACTGTGGCCTGCTTGCCATTGAGGTGGCCACCTCAGTGTGGCCGTAGCAGGAGGAAGAAGTGACAAGTGTTTGGATTCATAGGAAGGAGTTGTAAGGACTGAGGTGAGGGGAGCGACTGTTGGAAAGCTGGTCAGGCAAAAGGGTCGTGATTGCAGGAGTTGAAGCTGGGCTGGTAACTTTGTCTGGATGTTGTCCTGTGGTGGAGAGGGAGCTGGCATTCAGAGGTGTTTGCCATGAGCAGAATGCTCCTCTGTGCTTGGCAACAGGGGGCCGTATGCAGATGAGCAGAAAAAGTACTGAAGAACTTACAACAGATGAGAGAAGGGTTAAAAACAAGTGTGAAAAGTTGGATCATGGTACTTGGCACCTTGAAATGAAACAGGATTTTTCTGGAAGGCTTTAGTCACCTGGGAAGGAAGGATGGAGTAGCTGGCTGTGTGGGAGGCAATTTGCAGGCAAGTGTACTCCTCTGCAGTAGATCAGTACATTTTAATGAGGGAAGTATATTTGCTCTGTTTTATAGGATTTGCTTAGGAGTAGAAGACTGGAAGTCATTTTAAATAGACTGCTTTGAGATATAATGGTCAGGTGGAAATATTTGAAGCATATGATGTGGAAACCCTGAATTTACAACATATTTGTAGGGTCTCAAAAAGCTGAGCTGAAATGATTGCCACTTTTTCAGAAGAGATTTTTAAGAGTAAATAAAGATCGTACAGAGGACGTAGAAGCAGAAGTGAAGAACTACTGTATCTATGCAACTTTATTTATTTGTTTGTTTGTTTGCTTATTTATGGTGTTATTTACATTTTCAACTGATCTTCCAATCCATCTCGCCCTGCAGGAAAGGATACCTTTAACTGACCTCCTCCTCATCCCCTCCCCTTCCTGTAGATTCTGTGGGGTTGAATGTGACTGGTTTTTATGTGTTTGTTCCCCTTAGCTGGCTTTCCTGGTGGGTGGGAATTCCTACCCCCAGTTGGGGAGGAGGGCAAGGCAGCCACACTGTGCTCAGACCCCACACCTGCAGCTGCGAGTGCCTGTGGGAGGAAGGGCTGAGTTGGACACTGCTCCCATGTGAGGGAATGGAGAGCTGGCTCCTTCTGCCTCAGGACCTCACAAGTACCCACAATTAACTCCTTCCACTGAGAGGGCTGTGCTTTTCTTTGGCCAATGATGCCAGCAAGTGAGATGCATTCAGCTGATGCCCCAAATATCAGTCAGGCATAAGCTTCATATTTGAGGAATATGGTTTCTGGTATTTATAATTTTGACTTTTCCAGTTCTTTCATTTTCTTGTAGTCATACTCTTGTTATGTGTGTCCGGTTTCTCCTTCTACTTTAATTTGGTATCTTGTCCTTTTTTGAGCTTGTTTTGGGGGTTTTTTTCCTGCTGTAGGAACAGAGTTTATAATAGTGGTAGTATCACTTCAAAAGGTGGATCTGCAGTGTTTCAAACAATCATTATTGTCACAATAAGTCATTAAAATAACAAAGACTAAATGAACATTTCCTCACCAAGTGAAGAAATATTTCATGGGCAGTATAAGCATCTGCCAATATCTAGTGTTGCTTCCAATCTTCATCAAAGACTTCTGCAAAGGTTTTTCATGCCTGCTTGAGTATCTTCTTTTCTGTAACATTTTCAAAACTTTACTTAAAGAATGTAATTTTCTCTCTGCTACATTGTGCACAGTATAGTTGGGGGGGGGGGGGGAAGGCATTTCTGGGGTTATTCAGGACCTCTTTCGTTCAAAGCCTAACTAAATTTTCAGTACTAGTATGTTCTGAAAATCTTGTGGTTTGTCTTTCCCTGAAACTGTCACCAGCAGGTCAGAGGCATGGGCGGATGGGCAAAGTGCCACCTTTTGGGTCACCTCACAGGGGTGGCATGCAAGGTTAGGAAACCCATACAGAGTAAAAGTGAACTCACTGTGCAGCCAAGATCTTTCACTGTGAGATTTGTCTGTTGAGAGAAATTTTTAATCCTAAAAGATGTGAGGAGAGACTGGCAAGCACTTTCAGAAAGTTTCAGAATTCGGATGTTTATGCAAAATTTTGACAGGATCACGAAGTGAATAGTGGTATTGCACCCATTTTACACAGAGCCAACTTGAACTGTGGAAAAGCAATTTGTTAGGTTTCACAAATTTGTGACTAGCCAAAGGACTCTGGTGATTTATTAGCAGTGTTGAGGTGTTAAGAAAACAACTTCTGTGTTTGAGCTGACGTATTGCTTTAATATTTTTTTTTTGAGGGAGGAAAGAGCCATATAATAAAGGAAATACTAATTCATCTAAACATCCTTCATTTGAATTTAGAACTATGTAGCTGGAAAAATACTGTTACAGAGTCACTTACCAGTAATGATATAACATTAAATGAACTCCCAGCTTTAAAACAAGCTGCATCCCTGAGTCTCCAGAGCTGGGACTGGAGAAATGAAGGAGGCAGAGTTGGACCTACCTCTCTGCATGTGTGTGGCTGTGGCTCCACTGGCACCAAGGACAGCTTTGGTTCCTCTTTCAAATAATTCTGAATTAAGCTTGCTGGCAGATATTTCTGGATTGAATAGCCTGGGATAGCTGCTAGGAAAAGCACGTTGTGCCAGGCAGCTGTTTGGAGGATGCGGTGTTGAGCAAAGACTCTGAACGTCTTGCAATCAAGTTATTATGTTGCATGAGAAAATACCAACTAGCGGGAAGTTGTGTTTTTCAGGAAAAATTGTGCAATCTTTTTAAAGTTACAGGCTGGTTCTTTCTCTGGGAAGCTAATGTTTATAAGCTGAGCAGCTTTTTGCATCATTTTATGCCTTTTCCGTGACAGAAGCACGAATTCAGTTAAAAATCAAGTGAACATGCTTCTAGATAACTTTTGTACTTACAGTAAATTTTCTGTATGGACTGGCATGAATTTTGGAGACAGTCTTCATTATACATTATGTGCTGGAAACTCTCAGCAGATATATGTTTTGTTTATTTTATTAAATTTTGCTAATAAATGCTTATAGCTTTTTTTCTGTAAGTGTAAAATTATCATTCTGCAAAGTATAAAGCATGACGGTTGGGGTAAGGAACAGCCCAGACTGGGGATTGAAAAAACTGAGAAATGTTCTCTTATTTATTGCATTTCCAATTTTCAGGAGTTCTTTGAACATGCAAAAAAGCTCTGGGATGATGAAGGTGTAAAGGCGTGCTTCGAGAGGTCAAACGAATATCAGCTGATTGACTGTGCACAGTAGTAAGTATTTCTTTTTTTGAAATTTATTGCCAAGAATGTGATCATCTATAACAAATTAGACAATATATCTGTGAGATTCAGGGGTTTTGCAATGTAGGAATTAACATTTTCATTCCCTGTATAGGTGGAGCATGTATAGCAAAAATAATTGTAGTATTGTAGTATGCCACAACTAAATATTCTGCCTCAAATATTTCACATCTAATAAAGATAAGTATGAAAAATCAAGTAACTTTAAGTATCTTTATTCTACTCAAAAACGATTTACATAGAATCATTTAAATTGTGACTATTAAGTTTGAAAAATGTTGAGTCAATCTAAGGAGAATCCTTTGTTTAAAATTCTGAGACCCAGACAGTGCTGAAATTGCTGTCTTTTCATATTCCATTAAAACTTAGGAGACATTTACATAACCAGATGCATACCTGCATTACTAATATATTTTCTAGGTGGAAAAAAAATTATAAGCAGTATTTAATTAAAGACAGTAGTACATTTGATATTTGATCCATCAAAGTAAAGCAGCACATGTGTGTGTAACACAGTCAAAATCTGTAAACAGGTTCAGTCTGCTCAGAAATGTTCTGAGAAGTGGAGTAGATTGTGAAGTTGAAAATCATAAATACATGGTACAGTGAAGAAAATCTATTAATCAAAAAAATCTGATGACATTACGAGTGGTACAACCTCAGCTGTCCTCAATAGTAACACAGATTTGAGTTAAATTTCTATCAAAAAATATACATTTCATGTGAACTACTATTGTGAGAACATGTGCTCATACAGTTGCTATGTAATTTAAGGTTTTCAGAGAACACGCTCCATTGTGTTATGATTTGTGTAATTGGCAGTATGGTCAGCAGCAATGCCACAAGTCTGTTCTGACACCCAGTGTTTTGCTTTTCTCTCCTTTCTGCTCCTGGTGCTGAGCCTGAAGCAGAGGAATAGGCCCATGTCACTAAAGGACTTGTGCTTCTGCCACGGTGGGGAATTTCAGTGTTGTGGTTCATAGTTTATTTTCCCTCTTTCCAGTCCATTTTTGG
This sequence comes from Petroica traversi, assembly GCA_025920805.1. Classification (NCBI taxonomy): domain Eukaryota; kingdom Metazoa; phylum Chordata; class Aves; order Passeriformes; family Petroicidae; genus Petroica; species Petroica traversi. Next base: position 15,235,500 of record JAHLSL010000019.1, read on the forward strand.
GAAAAATGATTCACCAACACTTGGAAGTGAGGGAAACTTAGATATGTGTATGAAGGAACTCATTTGACCTCAGTGCCTTTAGCAAAACCTAGGCATTTGCTCACAGTCCAGAGTAGCTAGAAATGAAAGCAGTGGTTGTACACAGAGACTTAGAGAGCTGTCCTAGCTTGTAATCAGTGGGTTTCCTCTCTGCCCTCACTCACCACCACCACCGTGGTACAGATCTGAGTTGTGCTTGCTGAAAAGTGCAGCCTGACTGTTAATCATATCTATTCACACGCTCAAATAAAATATCTGACCAAGAAAATAGAATAGCAGTACATATTTAAAATAAGTGAATGGGCACCTTACTTCAGTGATCAGTAAGGGTCAATGTGCCTGCGTTGAAAAATGTTACTGAAAGGGCCAGACAAAACCAGGAATACACTAAATCATAGTGCTAATGATAGTGTGCTTTCCTTTAAGAAAAATTATGCCTCTCTACAGGCTTTGTCAGGAAGAATGTTAGGTCTCATGTTATGTCCAAAACCAAAAGACAAAAGAGGAAAAAAAAATTGATCTAGAATTAAGTCCACTGTCTTGGAACATAAAACTAAATCCTACTGCCTTTTTCATGTAAAAGCTTTAAGGACGTTTAATAGGGTTTTTTCTATGGCTCTTCTCTCCATATCTTCTAACTGGCTTGCTTTTTCTTTTTTCTGAGATTATTTGTAATAGTAGTAACTGCATTTGCATATTTCTTCAACTTCAAGACCTTTTATGAAGTATCATTTGATATTTAAATATTCCTTAAGTGTATAAGATCGTGTCATGATCTACCTGAAAATGTAACGCTAAGTGACTTATCCTTGTTTACACACCTTCAGTTTTAGAGCAGAAACTTGAAACTCAGGTGCAGCTGTGTCACTGATCTGATCAAACTGCCTTTTTCTCACAGATATTGAGGATTTAAAACACTGAAGCATAATCTTGGCAGAAAGAAAGATGCTAAAAATGTACCCAGCTTTTATCTGCCCCTCTGCCCAGAAAAACATTTCTGTGTTAGCATTGGATGGACGTTTGTCAGGAGTGGTGGGGTCACATCCTCCTCATAACTGACAGCGTGTGAGCAAGGTTGGAAATCAGCTCTGATTGGGTACACAGCAATTCTTTAGTGCATTTAGAAATTACTGAGGGTGAGGCAGGTGGGGTCAGGCTCAGCAGGAGCTGGTGGCATTTCTCTCAGAACCTGTCCATAGTCATCTTTAACTGGTGAAGAGAAAAAGGGAGGGGGTGTAATGCTGATACACATGTTTACTGTGGGATTCTGAAACATCTGCAATGTTTTACACTGGCTTTAGGAGAGAGCATCCAATGCCATCAGCTACATCCTAATCTTTTGCTTGGTAATGAAGGAAGAACATTTTCAGTAGGTCACCATTTACTTCTCAGCTTAAAAAAACACAAAGCCAAACCTAAAAAATTCCAGCATGTGTTACAAATATCATTGGACTACAAGTTGGGTGGCTGACTTAAAAATACTGAAAAGCATTATTAGCAAATTATAATGTCAGCGGCCAAACTTGCTGACTCTTAAATGAGTTACAAATACAGTGTATTTTGGAAGAGTTTAATTTGGCTGCAGTACAGAGCTTCTGTATTTTTAAAACTTAACCTAATTTTCTTTATTGCTGTGGGAGAAGTATTTTGCTGGAATCAGAGGTAGTAGAAGGACACAGAGGCAAATGTTTTATTTACATTATGCCTGAAAGTTAATTTTCCTTGATCCTCCATGCCCTTTCAAATTACCAGGATAATATTCCTTCACAAGAATGAGAACAAGGGCCCACTTGTCCCTCATTCTCGTTCATTTAATTATTTTAATAATTTAATGTTCTTACATGACTCTTCATGTATCTGCACTTCTTTCATTGTTAAGGAATACATTTAGTGCGTGCATCGTGTTGATGCATCATGTATTTGTTACAAATGATGCATCATTTGTAACAAATACAAATCTGTGACCAAGCCAGAGGTCAGCAAAGATCAGGATTGTTCTTTATCTCCAGCTACAAAGACATTTCTCTAACTCTTGGAGGGGGTATTATTGCATGGCCATCAACCATCTTCTTTCCTTAATGACCTTCATATATTTCTTTGAGATTAATATCATAAGACTGGCAGGTTATTGTTTTCCCTGTCTTCTGTTTTAATATTTCTTACAAGTTAAATTTCAAGTTTAATCTCAAAAACTGATACTTACTTTGAAAAGCTGATTTTATTTAGTTGTGTCCCCGTTTGACTTAGACAGATTTCAGCAGATTTGTTCTGTTTATGATGATAAATCTCACATCTAACTCTGTTCAAACCGTGCTTTTTGTCTATATTCACATAACTTAAATTCAGCAAATTTTTTCAGATTGTGATTTAGTGCACTCTTGGCATTGAACAGTCTAGTATCTGAACAATAGGCAGACACATGTTAATTGAAATTTTTCTGTGATTCTAGGACAGTTTTCTGAAAGTTAGTTTCCTATAGGATGAATACAACTCCATTTTTAAAATTTCAGTTTCTTCATACTAGTTACCAAATACCCAAATTTTATTGTGTCCATAGAAGGGAACCACAAAGAAAAGTTCTGTAAATGTGTAACAGTTCAAAACAAGGGTCTCATATGATGGCCTTTAATTAAAAAATTACCCACAAAAAAAGCTGGTGAGTTGATTATGTCTTTAAAAGCTTCATAAATTTAAGTCAATTAATTTATGTGGCAATGAAGATGTGTAAAATTTCAGTTCAGAACATCAGTCATCCTTGGAGGATATGGGGCACCCCCAGTCTGGTGATGCCTTTCTGTGGTTTCAATAAAGTAAGCATTGAGCTAACTTAATTTTGGTTAGTCAACTGTCAGTTGCCTTGCTAAAATTAGCTTCAGTGACCAGAAAAAAGGTGTGGGGATGCTTGCAGTGCTCAGCCATTGCCAGGGAAAGGTGGTAGCATTAGAGCACAAGAATAGACAAGCAGAACTAGGCACTTTGGGAAGGGGAGAAAAAAGACAAAAGCAGAACATTCAATTCTCTTTTTAGGTCACACACAGTTTGCTTAAGGTGTTGTTGTTAGAAAAAATGACCCCAACTCCCTGCAGGTTTATTAGAAGATTCCAGAGTTGAATTTCGTCTCACTGTATTCATATGGAAATGGCAGCATGTGTGTGTGCATGAGTGGCCCTGACTGGAGAGGGTTGCACTCAAGCTCACTGAGTTCCTTGGAATAGGAAGTAAACCAAGGATTTAAGGGAACCCTGTCCTCAACCAGGACTTTGTCCCAGTTTGTCTATCAGTCTTCTTTCCCTGATAAAATATACCACTTCTGATATGCTTAAGTGTGAAGGCCTAAATTGGTCTCTATGCAAACATTTGGGTTAATAAAACTTGATAGTGCAAGCTCTCAGGACAGCAAACACAAGGGATGCAAGCTTGGCTGAAGAAAATTGGTTTTATATTTGAGCTGATACAGATGGAAAAGAAGCACATGTTCTTTTTCTTTGCAGTTATTCTGACCTGGAGAAGGGTTTCAGCCCGTTTCTGGGATGTCTATCCTAGTATTAGATGGAGTAATTGAAAAAACCACAACTTTTTGTGTTGTTGTTCACATCTTCAACTCTTGGTGTGAGAAAAAAGATAATTGTTTTCTCAAGAGCAGCACTTCTTCAAAGCAGGCATATTTCTGACTTGCCTTGTGCTCTTCTAGACATAAGGAGTAATTGCTGGCATGCACAGTCATCACTAAATTCCCTCCTACAGACCGAGGTCAGAAAGGCTGCATTATCTTCTTGTATCTACTGTGGTATTGCAGTCAGGTGTATTGGTTTATTGTTTCTTCATAAGGGGTGGTGAAGAAAATGTGGATGGATTTATAATAAATTAAGCTAAACACTATTATCGTTGTTGCTGTTTTTATCTAGAGAACAGTCTTTTATAAAGCAGTGATTCTTTTTACACCTGTTAACTGCTTATTAATAAAAATACTAATTTTTACTTAGAAAAATGGAGGAAAGTACTAGTTCTAAATGCTTCATGTAACTAGATTTTAGGAACTAAATTTTTATGTTGATACAGAAAAAACATATGATTTTCTTCCATCTAAAATTCTTTTCTGGTTCATATATAAACAACTCACTGGGATGATAAAGTTCTTCACTTTTTCCTTTTAAGATTCTCATGCAGTATCACTTTCAAACTTTCATTGCCAAAGTTAGGAGCAAATTTTGTTTGGTTAATTCATGAACAAGTTTTCTCCACTTACCTGATCTAAACTATAAGCCTTAACCAACCAGTAAATTGTTATTTAATGGCAGGGGGGAAAAAAGAGAGAGGTTATATTTATAGAGCAATCACTTTAGCCTCACTGATGAGTCCTCTAAACAGAGGTGCTTGCCAGATAGGACAGAAGTCATTCTCCAGTGTGTAATGCTTGCATTTTTCACTGTTTACTAATTAATAGACCACACTCTTGAGAGGCAGAATTGTGGTTTCTTAAAATATGCATTGGGAATTCTATGAAATAACCTTTTCATGTGTTGCTGTGATTTGTTGTTGTTGTTGCTGTTGTTCTCCTTTTTACCTTCATTTATGAAACAAAAATCATTAGATTTAATTCTATCTTAATTCTATCTTAATTTTGGGAATCAAAATGTGACCATGATGTTATAATACTAGTAGTTAGAAGTACAAAGATATGGAATAAGAAGCTGGAGAAACCTCCAAAAGGCCTTTGTATTTTCAGCTTGGAGGATAAAGCAGTATGAAAATATCATTCACAAATAGCCAGAATGGCATACAGACTTGTACCCTGCTGTTTAAGCCACTTTAGTTCACAAATGCCTTCCATACCTATAGAAGACAATAATACTTCTCACACATAAAAATAAGGTAGAATGTAGTTTATAAACACAGCACCTTCTCTGCCTTTTAAAATTGCTGTGATAAATACTTTTTCTTATTAACTAATTGTCATTGGAGAACTGTTTAAGCAGCCCTAGATGGGCTGCTCAAACATAAACCATACATTTTCCCACATGCTTCTCTGTGTATGACTGTGTCTGTTTCCTGTGGTTTTAGAGCAAACAGAAAGGTTGAAAGTGGAAGGCAGATATACATAAAATATTCCTTAACCTCAATTTAAAGGAGTAATAAAGTCTAGAGACCAGGAAGAGTTATGACAAATGCATGAAAGTACACTTTGACTCTTTTTAAGATATTTTATTAGACAGTGTTAGTTTTCTTTGAAAAAAATACAGCAAAGCTGGCTTTATTCTGTTGAGGAAACAGTTCTTTCCTCCCCTAGTCATCAAATTTTCCAGTTTTTCCTGAACAACTGATGAGTGTTTTTCTTTTTTTTTTTTTTCCTGACTGCACACTGCAGGACACATTAGTGTAACATAGCAGTGCAGCCTCATTTGGAAATGTGATTCATTCAGCAAATTGGAGGATTGCAAGTAGATCCATCAACTGAGCTTGTCTGCATTTAGTTTTCTCTATTAGTATGCTGTATATAATTTGGAGATACATTTTTCCATATCCTTACTGCAGAGTTAAACTGCAGGCTTTTGCAGTTGTATTTGAGGAGCATTTTGGGCCTGAGCAAAAGACTGCTGAAGCACCAAGACACTCAGTGTCACCCTCAGCATGTAGACTCTTAAAGCATCAATATCCTTTATAACAAAGAAAGAGCCTCCTGTTGCTCTTATTATTAAAAGAGAAAAGACTGGGTTTATTTTGCATCACAGCAGTGAGGACAGACGTGAATAGGTACTGGTACGGGGCTGAATCAGTGAACTGGGACAGTGGGCCAGTGTGACAGCAAAAATGACCAGAATCTGGGATACTGAGCAGCAGGAAGGGAAGGCTTCTCTGTAAGACTAACTTCACTGAGGGACATTTTGTTTGAATTTTGCATATGAAAATTATACATGGTCTTATTAAAACGTAGGAAAGGAAAACAGCTAAGTTAATCAGCATATTTTGAAGTTGCCTTGAAAGTTTATGTCTTTTCTAGAGTACAGATGACTGCCAATAAAGAGAACCTTAAAAATGTGTATTTCTACTGGCAAGTTAAAGAAAGAGTACAGTAAACATGCTGATACAGCTTTGCTCCAGAAATCCTGATTATGAATCTCAAAATGTCTTCAAATGAAGTAAAACTGCCGATGTTGGTTATCTAGAATCTGCATGCAGGATTTATGAGTGGATTTCAGAAGGAAGTTGTGGGTCATTCTGTCAGTTGTGGTGTTATTTATATGCTGTTCTTGGTTTAGGACTCTTCCAGTATATGCGTGGGAGAAAGAGTAAACTATGACCAAAGCCAGCTTCAATATATTGCAGGGAACATTGAGAGTCACTTAGATTTATTCTGCTTCTACAGAATTTAATTCAGTCTGTTCATTTACAATTTGTTACTGTGTGTGCACGTTCTCAGTGGCAGAGATTAGTTGGTTAAAGAATACATCAACTTATTAATAAGCTTATCATAATGTAACACAAATGTATTTTAAGTTCTGTCTGCGGCATTATTTTTCTGTTATGTTCTATAGAAAATGTGCATTCCATATTCCGTTACTTTAAACCTAACTACTGTGAAATGCATGTTTACATACTAAATTTAATATTGTTATATTAACTGTATAATAACTGTGAGTTGAATGCTTAAAAAAAACAGAGCAATGAAAATTTAATGGCAGGTTATATGGGGTACTGTCAAATTATTTACTCTTGAGGTTTGAGTTTTCTTGAATGCCACATGCATTTTTTCACTTGGAGATGGTGAGTTTTTCTTTTTTTCAAGTAGTAAGTTTCACATGACAGGATAAAGAAAGGCCAAGAGTCATATTTCTTCCTTAAGAAACTGCTGTCTGGCCAGACTCTGCATACACAGGCTCCTCTGCACTAATAGATGTACACAGCCTTGTTTATGTTAGGATCTACAAGAAGCCAGGGTTTGGGTGGTGGTGTTTTTCTAAATTAACGCCGCACTGACAGATTTGGAAAAAGAAAGATGGTGGAATGCAGCAGTTAAGAAATAAGAAAATAAAATACCGTTGTAGTGTGTTGAAAAAGTCTAAAGACCAAGCATCTATGCTTGAAAAATAAATTTTACACCTCAGACTAAACCAAAATAGAGTCGTGGTATTTATCAGTTTGGTTGTAATCCCAATTTTAAGACAAATGAGACAGGGAAACTAAGCAGTTCAAGGGTGTCTCTCTACTTCTCATAATTAAGTTAAAGCTAATTTTGTTCATTTTAGTACAAGACAACAGTGATGCTGCCAGAATTTTTTAAAGGTTTATTTGACTTTAGAGAAATTGTTTTCAGTTGTGTCTTTTGTGAAAGTGTTCTTTCTCATTTAATTAGAATTGTTTGTTACATTGTGGGGTTCCACATGAAGTTTAATTTGAGCCTAAATTAAGCAGTGGAAAAGAAAACGTGTAAAAGACATAGCAATAGATATCCTGTTTAATGGACATACCAAATAATAAAATTTTTGAAAGATCGTTAATTCTAGAATTGGTTCCAAAATTAGGTTTTCCTTCTTTTACTACTCCCCTGATAATTCCATTAATTGTAATCAAAAAAGAGATATGAGTTTAAGCAGTTTTCACATACAAGTGCTAATGCAGAAAAAGGTGAATCTTGGAATCAGTTGTATGAATTTTCTGCAAACAACCTTCCAGTTTTGGTTTTCTTTCACGAACATGGCAGGAAGGCTGGGAGGTTTTGGTTTTTTCTCAGATAGTTGTTTGTGTAAATTAATTAGACTGAATATCAAAATAACCCTTAAGTAAATTTTCTGACCAAAATCTCTTCCTACATTTCTTTTTTTCCCTGCCTTTGCCTCCTTGCTTTTTTGTGTCTTTATTTAAGAAGGATTCACTACCTTTCTTTTGGTTTAGAAGCATGAGTTTGGGAAGATCTGTATTCTGAGCATTAGCATCCTGAATGGTACTGATTTTGGATAGTTATTCTGTATTAAGTTTCCTTCCGACTTCATTGTGAAGAAGTTTAATGGTCAGCATGGGTATAATTTCTTGGTCTCACTTATTTATTGGCACAGCAATGTCAGATGTATAATTGCCAACACTACTATAGCAATTACTAAAAACCAGTTTGTTAAAGAGCAGTAGAATGCTATAGAGCACTGTTGCCACGAGGGTTTATTCTGTTCAGAGAATGTAGAAGTAAACCTTGAGGGTAAAGGAACTTGTTGGTCCAGTATGACTTCTGTATTCATTTAGTCGGTAGTCCTATTTCCTTACATTGTCAGGATCTTAGAAACCCTTTTTTCCCAGCAAGTTTGTCATAAACTTGCTTTTCACCACAAACATCCTGGGTTTGAAAAGCTTTTCACTAAAGAGACTGATGCCAGGGAACGAATGTTTTGCTACATTCTACAGAACTGAATATAGTAAACTGTAGTTCATTACATCAACATTGTTACCATTGTTCAAAAAGCAGAGGTCAAATGTAGTCACTTGTTTCTCCAGGTTTCATTTTTTCTTCACTTCATGGAAGCCTTTCTGTTTGTTTTGGGGTTTTGTGTTTCTGTTTTGTTTTGCTTTAACTTGTGTTCTGCTCTGGTCAGTCACCCCTTTCCTCTGTGGTTCGTAGGCAGCTCATGAGAGTGGGGTCTGGTGTCAAAGGTGGGAGGTTCTGCAGAGGAGGTGTTGGTGCAGAGAGCACAAACAACACTGGCAAAATTTAGGGGTTTGACCTGATGGTACTTCCAAAGTAGTAACCAGCAAATTATGTTAGGTAAAAATGACAAGGTGAGACCTCTATTAAAGCTTATTTGTAGAAATTCATTAACTTACTTATAAATGCACCATTCTGTACTTCTGTCAAGGAGATCATCAAAATATACAGTATGTTGAAAGAATGATTAAATGATGATTAAAGATTATTTTAGGAATGCTCTTACTAAGTTGTAAACAAGTTATACCTATTTAGAGGATGAAAAGAGATGATTGTAGGTGGGTGAAGTAATAAATATGAGTTCACAAATTAAGTAAAAGTAATAAAGCACCAAGTATTTTTGGCAGGAATGCAGTCTCTTCTGTCTCTTTAGTGAGGCAAATGTTAAATGTATGGGATTGCACAGTGTTGAGGGGGCTTAGCCTATGTCCTGATGGAAATGAGCAGAATGGATACAAGGAGGAAAAAAAACCAAACTATCACATAAGATCCTGGAAACAACCAAAAGGAGACGTTGCTAGTGAGATGTTCTATTTCCACACCATATGAAGAGCACAGAGCAGGTGAATTTTCAGAAACTTGAATAAGTACATAGTTGGATTCTGAGCAATCAAGGTAGCCTGCCTAAAAGGCAGTTACAATAAACATGAGATAAGTATGGGTACTGTGAGGTTGTCAGAAATACACAGATGGCCACAAAACTGAAATGTAGAAAAAATATCCATAAAAGAGGAAAAACATTAGCAGAAAGTAAGAAGTAGTGCATTCTGTGAATTTCTTTAGAAAGGAAATAATTGAAGAACAGTTGCAAAACATTAAATTCTAAACCCTTCTGTGAGATGAGCTTAAAACAAATGTCTTTATTCACGAGCAAGACAGGTTTCTTCATCTCATCTAGCCTCATTGTTCTAGAAGATGGGTATTACCTGCAATAACAGGCTAGGAGCACAACTACACTTTTTTTTTCTAGAAGAAAAATAGGAAATGCTTTCCAAGTGAAGAGTCTCAGTTTCATTCTGCCTCTAATAGGATTTATTCTAGTTGCCTAAATTGTAGTGTGGACCTCAGAGCAGTGGGACAGGTGCTTCTATTTTAACAAGTGCAGTGCTGTCCTCTCTGCCTGAAAATAAGCTGCCTACAAAAATGTTTGTCAAGAACAGCACTCTTTAAGCACAATACTCAGTAATTCCCTGTACCTCGATATAAATCCATGTAAACCTGTGAAAAAGATCATGGCTTCTTCAGGGGACTCACTGGCTTTCTCCAACCCGTGAAAAGTTCAGAATCCCTGATATTTTATCAATTTTCTCTCTAGAAATGGAGTCAGAGGCATAGCTCGCTATCAGACTCTTTCAGACAGATTTCAGCATAAAAGCTGCTTATTTACTGCAGATTTTTCACCTTACACATGTAACAGTTATTGCAATACTGGCTGAAAGTCTTCTGAGCAGAATCCAGTATGTTTGGATTTTATTTCCTTTTTTCCTGAGTTTCAGTGCACAGACCTGTGACTTACTTGAGATTTTGATCTAAATTTGGTGGCTGACATATTTCCTTTTTCTCTCCACTTGCTAATGACATCAGATCTATTTCTTTGCCCTGTTTTGTTTGTTCATTGTTTTATTCTTGATAGATGGATCATTTGCTTTGATTTGGGCCTCTGGGGTCTTGAGATAGAAGGTAATGTGACACTTTTGTCAGTCACAGTGAGATGGCTTGCATATCTATTTGGGTGTGTAAGGCTGGCTGGCTGCTGTTCTCAATCCTCCTTTGACCTTTTCTTAATAATTTGATCCTTTTCTATTTTATGCATCAATGTAATCAGACAAAGCATACCAGCAGGAAAAAAGAGGGAGAAGTGGGCATTGCTTTCAGAACAGATGTTTTCATCTTTTTAGTAAATCCATTCTTCCTTCATGATCCTCAAGTGAAAAGAATGCATCAGAAACTCTTATTGAGTGTCTGATTGGAAATTCCATAGTGTTGTGCTTGTATAAACAATAAAACCATGAACAAATCAAAGATTAAGCTTTATATGTATTTCTGCTTTTGAATAGTTTAAAAGTAGGTAAGTATCTATTTTTGAGATGATGACAGCAATAAAGTAACAAGTAGAATCTGGCTTCAGGATGCAAACTCCCTAGAACCATAAACTTTAAAATATTTATTTGTGTGAAGTCCTCTTTCTGTAAGAAACTACCTTTTCAGAGAAGGAGCATTCTCCAGTTTTATGGGTTCATCTGAAATTCTTAGAGCCTGGAGACTTCCTAGTTGGATGAAGCACTTGTGTTAGTTTCTAAGGAATGTGAGGACTCTTCACTTATTTCTCCCTTATTAAAAGATAAATAATCAAATCCTAGTTGTTTCTCAACGTGAAATAGAAGAGGGCATTGAAATTAATCTTCTCTTTGTTGTGCACTGGAGACCAGTAAGGAGCGTGAAGGAAAGGAAGTATATGGAATTGCATTGAGTTTCAACATACTTAAAACTGGAAAAGCAATAAAAATGCTTCCCACTATCAGTGGAAGTTTTGAGTGACATGGGCAGCACAACCAGGGTGGCTCTGGCTGTGCACAAGAGGGGCTTTCCTTTATTTGCAGCTGTTTCATTGTATTTTTTATCCCGTGATGGAGTCCCAGTTCGGGTTTTGCATTTCTTCCCAGGAGCTGCTCACGTGCTTAAACTCAAGGCCTTTCTCAAGGTTTATCTCTGAGTTAAATGTAACACAGTTGCAGGGATCAGTTCAGATCTGTGACTCACTCATCTGCATGCCTTGGTTGGTGCTCTGAGCTAGAAATGACTTACCAGATGCAGTTCTCTGCAGCAAAAATTTTTCTGTAGACACAATTGTGTGAGCAATAGTGCATGTGTTACAACATGTGCAGGTAATACAGGATATTCCTCCCCAGAGTCATGACTGCCCTATCTGCTACCAACTTGAGAAGGTGAGAGGACTCTGCCAACAAGGTGCTTTCCTTCCTCCCCTTTCTTTCCCCTGCACCAAATGGGTCTCTGCTTCTTAGTTCCTCATCTTGTCTTTCATTCCCCTACATCACTTCCCCTCTACCATTCTCTCCCAGAGGCACAGTTTAGTCTCCAGCTTATAAATATTCCACAGATTATTTTGGGGGGATGCCTTTCAGAAGAGTGTGCTGAGATGTGATATATAGCCAAATCCACAGCTTCACACTGTAGTCAGATCATGCCAGAGACATTCTGCAGACTCGGAAACAAAGTTTGGTGGTCCAGTATTGTGTGTATTCCTAGAATATCAAAAACAGCAGTGTTTTGCCATTTAAAAAAATCTTTCAGGTCACTGCATAACTTTCTGTTCTTGTGCAAGATGAAATTAGGAGTAAATTTGCTTTGGTTTCTTGGAATGACTGTGCCCATGTCGCATTGTGTTCTGTTCACAAAGCTCAAGGTTGATTTTTGTTCTGCCCATGTAAGTTGTTTGATTACGGTAAGATAAAATGATATGGAAACTGCTTTTTTACTGATCTCATTTGTTGGTTTTACAGCAGACTTATTCCTAAGTCCAGTTAGTGAAAGCATGTACGTATGGGGGTCTTTTGGCTCTTCTGTTTATTATATTCTCTTCTGTTCAAAGAATGGGACTAAATGGGATGAAAGCATTTGTCCTCTTTTGTTTGTTTGGATTTCTTTTTTTTTTTTATCCCCTGCTCAGTGTCCTTTGCAAATTATGGCATGTTACTCTCTATTTTTCTTTTTGGTAGTTTGTGATACAGTTAGATGCCTTTCTAAGGATGGGTCTAAAACTGTGTGTGTGATACAATGCACAGTGATGTGAATGGCCTGTTGTCAGCACTGGTTAAAGGAGCTGTGACAAATCAGCAGTGCAGATGAAGGGGGAGGAATCAGTTTACAGCTAGGAAAACTACAATGGCAGTTGTATTGGGCAGCCAGTGTTCTCTTGGTGTGTTTTTTATTGCCCAAATGTCAGTGTTTCTCAATAGCTTGCTCACAGGAAAAGGAGTCAAGGGAATTCTCAATGTCCAAATCACAGAACATGTGCTATTGTTCGAATTCTCCTCAGTTTGTAAGCTGCTCACAGCAGGCTGTAATCATGTATCATGCTGATTTGTGGTATCTGTTATGCATTACTTCAGTTTCTTATTACTTTTGTCTTCCTTATTTACACAGGGGAAGCAAAAGGGCAAACTAGATCAGGAAGAGGAGCATTGAAATGTAGCTTTAATCGAGAATGCATTACCTGGTTTGGCCTTGGGTACTTTATACATGTCTTTCAGTTCAGCTATCTGTGAAAATAAAAGGAGTAGTGTCTTTCTTAAGACCTTGTAAAAGCTATTACTGTGTTTGATATTAAAGGTTACTGTGGAGGAGTCATAGGCTTTTTCAGTGCAGTGCAGTCAGAGATATCAGTTTGTCTTTCTGATTGCTGTGGAGTAATTGCTGGTGCCACTCTTTACCAAAGACATCATTATTCTGTCTAGAAAATATCAGTACAGCTTCAGTACTTCCTGGTGTTTGGTGTGGTACAGTACAGGTCTGGTCCTTCTCAATTCTCATTGTACAGCACATCAAATGAACTCTGCTCCATTTCACTACAGTTTTACATGACAGCAAATTAAAAGTTTGTAAAAGCTGGGATGTGAATCCTAATAGTCAGATTTAGTGAAAGTAAAACCAACGCAGCTAAAATCTTTTAGTTCCACTTCATAATTTAAATATTTTTAAATCTTGTTTAATATTGCAGATGTTTTCAAGTTTTTAGAAAAATATTTATATTAGAATTAAGGACAGAAGTAAAGCAGCATAACCATTTTATCTAATCTGTGATGCAGAGATTGTTGCAAGTTCCTCTAAACAGCAGAGGAAAATTTAGAAAGCGATTGAGGAACATTTTTTCCTAACCAGCTCAACTGTCTGTCCACACTGGTAAAATACACCATGTTGGAAAAGAATTAGCTCATAGTTTTGTCTTTAATGTGCCTAAGGATCAGTGTGTAAAATGTGACCAATTCAAGCGTCATTAAGAACTATTTTCCCTATCTATAATAACAGTAAAACTGTGTTCAGTAGTCAGTGTGTTTTTACTGTGTGCCAAATGTAGACAAAGCATGAGTTGTTCATTGTGAAATGCAGACACCAAAGAGCTTTTAAATGTGGTAAGTCTGTGACCAACATTAATGCTTGTAGAACTGTCAGGAACAATGTAGATATTTATGTAGATATTTTCCAGTAATGACTTTGAGGGTTATTTGCTTTAGACTCTGTAAAACAAACATAATACAGCCATCCAAATGTCAGATGCTCCTCTTAATAGAAAGAGTATCTTCCATGGAGGATGCTAGAGAGGAGCCAAGCTAGATGATAAGAGAACACCCACATGAGTTTAACTCACCAAAGAATATTGTCTTCAAAAAGTTGTCTGGTACTTAGTTCAGGCTGCATTTCAGAAGCTTCAGTGAAGGCAGCAGAGCAGAGTATCCATTGTATCAGTTAGAACAGTTCAGGCAGGAGCTGTTTGAATTTCCAGTGATCCAGCAGCCTAGGGAGAAAGGGATCATTCAGGGTTCTGAATTGTTAGATGCAGTAATCTGTCCCTCAAATGGATAACTCAGTGTAATCTGTGGTTATTGCATTTAGAATAGATACAGGAAGGCATCTCTTCTTTTAGTAAATACAGTGCAGGTAGGCAGTGTTAGAATGGAGTGGCCTTCTGTAGGATTGCCTGCTAAGATTATATATGTTATTTAGTTTCCTGCTGATTAAACTATATTACAGTTTCATCTGCCACCTGGCCATTGTAGGCATGCAAAGCAATAGACCTGGGTGGACTGTGCCTCACAGAAAGGCTTGGTCTTTTCTGAGGTTTTATTGGAAGAGGAGCGTGAGAAGAGTCACACCCTTAAACAACATGGCTGCATTGATACAGGGCTCTTCCTGAGGGGGTTTTCCAGAAAGGCTTTGGAGAAACATACTCAGTAATCTCCTCCATCCACAGGCTGTGGTGGGGATGACTTTCTGTATTCTTAGCATTGGAGCAGTCCCACTGCAATCTCTCTTCATGCAGCCAGTGCAGCCACTCTCTGCTGTTTGTCCTGTCTACGGCAGGCAGTGCAGCAAAATCTTGCAGTTAGAGAAGGAGAATTGCAAAAAGTAAAGGGACTTTTCAGAAGGATTGAAAAGCCTATCATTAAAGCTCAAACTATTTTCTTTATTTTGTAGTTCCAAAATATCCTTTTCTAAGCTGGCTCAGTCTTCTTTACTTTTATTTTGTTAGGTCTGACCTTTTAAAACATCTCTCCTGAGTGGCTATGATTTTTATAGGGGAAGCCATTCTGGAATAAGAACACAAACAGTGTAGACATTCAGTTTCATGTATAATACTTCATTGTCTTAAAATAAGTCTTTTCTTCTAGTTGCTGTTGTTGGTAGTTATAAACTGTTGGAAAAATATCTACATATTTAATTTGCGATCTGATAGAGCTGGGAAGGAGAGCAATTAATAATGATAAAAACTCTTATCGTAAACTTGTTTTCCAGTGGTGAGGCTTATACTGTTTTCTTTGTCATACGGTGAGTAGTCCCAGCATAAATCACGTTTAAATTTAAGGTTCACATTTAGGCAGTTCCCAGAGTTGATACTGGATTTTCAACCAACCTTGCTGTTTTTAATGTGGATTTTCCAGCTGATATTAGGCAGTTCTGCCTATGCAGATCTGGGTATGTGTAGTAGCTAGTCCTTCTAAAAGAATATATTATTGGAAATTCAAATAAATCTGAGGATAATTTCTGAAGGCTAAAAAGTATAGCACAAATGGTAACATATTTGAATTACACACTAGTTCTTTATGGGAAGTGCTGATTGCACATTGTGGAGTTGAACCAGCCAACATTTGTAATTCACAAATATGGCATGTCTTATTTTTAATCTCACAGCATGATACACTACCACTGTGCATGCTGTACTGACTTGCTTTTATTTTACTGCTTACAATGTGTGAACTTGGAAGGGGACAGAAAGGGAAGTCCTTAGGCCTGCCTGGTGCATCTGCTGCAGCAGCTGGTTTCTTAACCGTGTTGTAGCTGCTGCCAGACTTTATGGTTCTGATGAATGGTCCCTGTTCCTCAGGAACTGGACCCTGACACTTAGTCCCAAAGTAAAAGCAAGAAATTACATTCTCTAAGTTGAGAAAACTTCAGATAATTTCAAAGGTCCTTACACATCCTGGTACAGGTGATTAGATGAGCCATGGCAATCCTTCAGAGCTGCATGTATAGATAAGTTTTGTCTCTGTTTCTTCCCATGCTTGAGCCTGAGATAAACCAAGGCATGGAATTGGTCAATAAAGCCTTTCTCTGGCCCCAAAGGATAGAGGTCATTAAGCATGTCTCTGTTTCCCTTTTCCTCATCAAACCCAACCCTGCAGCAGATGACCAGATGGCCACAGGGCATGTTTTGTAGCTACAAGATAAATCTCATGGCAAGTAATTTCCTTCCATCAGTTACATCAGACACATGCATAAAAATTTAGATTTATTTCTTAATTAAAAAAAAAAATCCCTGAAAACTGTGTTCATGAAAAACACTGCTTTATGTGCCAGATGGGAGAATGTGCTTCTCTTTTTTTAACGTAGGGCAGCCAAAAATGCTTTGTGGTTCTAAAAAAGTTGTAGTATTTGAGAAAGTACAAATCCAATTATACTGAATATAAAAGATCAGGTTTGTCTTTTTCTTCTGCACTTTGTAAGAAATGTGCAACTTTTGGACAATGTCTCCTGTCTGACCTGAGATGGTGATGGGTGAGAAGTAACAGGCACCCCTCCAAGGAGTTACGAAAAATACTGGCATGTGCTGTGAAACCACATAGAAATATAATAAGGCAAGACAATGAATAGGATTAGAGAAATGTGGAAGTTTGTAGAGCTGGTGGCAGTGGTTGACCGCTTACATCTACCAGCGGATCTTGTTCGCAGGGGAAGTTGGAAGAAAGCTGGCTATTACTACAACTTTGTTTGCTCTAAAGGAAGAGGGCCCAACAGAAGGGAGCTTCAGATAGCAGTAGTGGGCATTTTGTTGTGTATTTTTAGTACAGCTAGGGTAACATTTCTAGAAGTGTAGCTTATGTTTAAACTCTCATTTGGGGTTCTCGGTTTGTTTCATTTTGTTCGGGGGTTTTTATCAGCACTTTCCATGCATTCTTTCTTTCCCTTCCCTGGCTTTTCTAGCTGCTGTTCTGGAGCAGTGTGCTTTTGTTTAAAAGTTCTTGTAAAGTCTTTTAAAAATAGTTTTTAATTGACTAGAAACATACTGAATTCAATCATTGCTTATCAGTGTGAAGCTGGATCACTTTTATTTTCACGGCCTTTGTTTCCATAGCCTCATGCTTTTGTTTTCATTCATCAGTAAGGCAAGTGATGTAACTGACATTGCTTTAAATGTTTCTCACCTAACTAGGGAAGGTGTACATTAGAGATTGTATCTGAGGTTTTTTCTGGGATCTTCCATAACACTGCACATGTATTTTGTGCAGTGGGAGATTTAGATAACGCATCTTTCACCCTAATTGCCTGGAATTATGTTCAGCCAAGAAGTACCATTTCGTTTCTGGCACGTTGGTGAAGATGCCTGAAAAAGATGTGACATGTCCTGTGTTGCCAGAAAATGGTTTTGAAATGCTTCCTATGTTGCCAACCATTTTACATCTTAGAAGCAGGGGAGGGAAAAGAAAATAAGAAGCGTAATCTGACCATATTTAAAATGTTGGCATGTTTATCCTGCACATGGTGTTAAAAACTACATTGTCCTAAAAGAACCGAGAATGCCTTTAGAGCTTGGTATTTATGGCCATTTTCTTGCCCTTTGTCACAGTCACAGCATATGAGCTGTGAATCCAAGTGAGTAGTCAGCTGAATATACACATGGCTAGGTTATCTCATTTCTAGCTGCCTGCTTTGTTTATCAAGCACTTATGTAATGTTCAGAATTATATTAAGGCAGGGCCAAGCTTTGTATTCACATGCTGTTATCCTGGTGCTGATAGGGGAGATGAGCAGAGAGGGGTGTGAGATGGTTGAAGGGATGGCTGCCCCTGCTCTCTCTCCTCTCCTAAGCTTAAGTCCTCATATCTACACCCCATTTCTCATTTGCTTTCCAGCAATTGCAGTGCAAGGCTGTGGGACTTTATGCTTCACACTTCCATCAGCAGCTTAGAGCCACACAGCTGAGGCTGCAAAGGCAACAAGTGCCAGACTGTAAACATGGATTTGAATGCTATCACACTGATTTGGGGTTGGAGATAGACCAGGGATTTTCAATACATGTTTATAACCAAGAATGTAAACAGAATTTCATGTTTATATGCCCCAGAAACAACAAAAAAAAAAAAAAAAGAGGCTCTTAAAGCTCTGGTTTGAACTCCTTGAAAATAAAGTGCTTAGGGTGGAAAGGAAAATGACACTCCTGCAAGCATTAAATCACACTGTTTCCTCGCTTTCTTCCTCTCCCTCTCCATCACACACAGTTGCACACAAAAACTCTGCTGTGGAGCCGCTGTTTTTCATTCTTCTCATAGACTGTACCCTTCTCCTGAACACGTATGCATGTAACGGGTTTTGTTTGTCCTTTCCTCCCCCCACCATGGCAGGATGCTAAAAAAAGGGTTTGCCCCAAAACATTCATTGAGGTTAATAATTGCCTGTTCAGTTTTTAACTGTAACGCAGCACTGTTCTTTTTGCATAAATAGGTTGATATGGAATCACTGTGATCATTATTTTGTCACGTAACTCATAAGCAGCTAACTGTAGCCAGCTTAAATTGGATTCAAGATTCTGTTGGAATTTTTTGGTCAATAACTCATAACCTCTCTTGAGACTTATAAAAATTCCTTTTTAGCCATGGTAGTTGCTAAGTAATGTCCCTACTTGGATAACAGTTTAGACACCAATCCTTAAATTGATAGCTTGCATGCAGACTGCTAAATTTATGCAGGGAGCCTTTCTGGATAAAGCCAGATAGTTTATTTGCTGTTTTTTTACAAAAAAAAAGCCTTGAAATCCCTTTCTGCTTAAGCTGCTGAATTTTCCTTAAACTAAAGTTCATATCTAAAATAAAATCTTAATCCAAATTTCCTTTCAGCCTTTATTACTCACTCTAAAACTTTTAAAGCAGGCCTTCCTTTTCAGTTTCAGAATTTATTCATTACTTCAGTGCTTCAAATTTATACCATTAAAAAACAGGGCATTAATACAGATACCAGACTTCTGCCATCCCTGTTTCTAATTTTGTTTTCCCTTGAAACTAACTCCAGCTCAGCTGGTGACACCCCTAGACATGGTGCTATGAATGAACATCTGAAAAATTTTGCTTTAGAACATTAAAACCCATTCTTTTATAGAAAGAGATGTAACCACTTGCTTGAACTTACTTTGATTTTGAGTTTTAATATAAACTTGGATTTTTCTCAGAGAAAGCTTTATGTCAGATTTATGGTGATGCAAAATGTTTCCCACAGAGTTGAGTTCTGTGGCAAAGTTTGTAAAATCAGCATTTCTTAAAGAGCATATTTACATGATGACTTTATGGCACAGTGAAGTAATTTGTATAGAACACGTGAAAGCTGTTAGAGCAAACAGAAGGTTTGTAATCTTACTGTAATTTGTAAAGTAATTAAGAAAATCTTTACTGCACTTTCCCCAAACAAGTGGGCACCAGTAGCCCTTTATAAATTTCTGTTCTAAATTCTAGGCATTTTTACATAGCATAGTCCAACTGCCTGACATTTTCAGTTAAATTATCATTAAAGCACCTTAAATTAAGCATATTAAACATTTTCGTCTTTCCCCTCAACCACCATTAACTGCAGGTTAAAATTTTAAATTTTCAGTGATGCCTTTTCAGGAGTGAGATGAGCAGCACAAGCTGTAGGATCGTACGTCGCTCACCCACTAACAGGGGCCTTTTTTTCTGTGAGTTTCCATAAATTAGATGTGGAGCCAAAGCAAGCAGAAGCTATTTTTAGTGCAGCAGCAGCACTGCAGAACAGAAGCTGGTGGAGTGTCACGTGTGTCAGGCTGAATCAAAGGGAGTATCCCAGCAATGTGCTGTAAACAAAACAAGGGCGCTGTCAAAAAACAAGCTGCAGGTACTGAAAGAACCCAAAGCAAAGCCTCACATGAGAAGCAAATGCACCAGCTCTGTTTCTTAGGAGACTTTCCTATTTTGCAAACATGGGAGGCTAATAAGAATTCCATGTTTCCTGGTGTCCCATTGTCTCCCTCGATGCAGTCTTTACCATTAGGCATTTTATTTAGAAATTTTCTCTTTTATGTAGTAATTTTCTATGTTTTCTCAAGAGAGTAGTCGTTGTCTGAAGACACACGAGTGTAGCAGAAGAAGATGCAGCTGTTTCCAGAGCCACTGCATGGGGATGTCCTTGCTGTGAAAGCACTGCTTTACAGCATGGGAGTTGATGTTTTTCAGCAAGCAGAAAAGCAATATGAGCAAATAACTCACTCTTACACATGAATTGGATTTTCATATTCTTCTATGAATATATTCTTCCATATATTCATATTCTTCCATTCATAATTGGTGTTTTTGTTTTGTGGGCTTTTTGTGTGAAATGCATCTGTCCTCAGAAATTATACATTAACCTGAGTAAATACTCAGTGAACATTTCAAAGATTAACTTTTACCTAGTTTACTTTGGTTTCCATGTATGTCTGCATGCTATCAGAGGCACAAATAGAAACTAGGTAGTTTCAAGACAGTTTTGTCTGTTACTCAGAATCACTTACCAAGGCCATGCTATGAGAACTTACGGTCCGTCTGTGGCATTAGGCTATTATTACTCAAGCAGTAGAGACACGGCCTTTATAAAGGTTTAAAAAGGTGTTGAAATCTTTCATTTCAATTGATAGTTTAAAAAAATAAAACAAGCAAAAAAAAAAAACCACGACAATGAAAACTGGCTGCCTCCCTTTTTCCTGAAAACCACCTGTTCAAGTAAGGCATCCTTTGTTGATGCTGCAGGTGCATGTATTTTAATGAATTTCAGGGCTTGAATTTGTTGGGGTTTCTCTTTCAGGAGCCTGGGAAATGGGAGAATGATTGTTGCTCTTACAGTAAATGCAAATAGCTGTGGAAGAGGACTTAGGGAAAAGGATGTCAGCCTAAGCTGAATTATAAGATTTCCCTACAATAGCAGCCTGTGCAAAACAGGGTTAGATGAGATTAATGCACAATAGGCACATCAAGATCAATGCAAATATCAAAGCCAGTTGTGTCACCAGTGGCACAAAAGAACCCTCAAGAGCAACAAGTCCCTCTTGTTACCTCCCAGCTGCTCCTGGCTGGGTTTTTCCCCCCTGGCTGAGGGAAGAGTCACTCAAGCTGGCACCTGGGTTTGGAATGAACAGTGGTAGAGGCTCCTAGGCATATCAGACATGGAATGAGTCCTGTATAGGTGCTGGGAGTCTTCTTGGAATTGTAATTTTAAAAGACTTTGATGTCAAAGAGGAACCGTAGCCCCATCTGACCCACTGGCTTACATTTTTGTTTCTCTTTTATTTTAGGCAAATTGCAGCCAGAAAAAAAAAATCAACATAGAATGTAATGTTGAGAATAGGAAAGGCTAAGAAACAAAGAGTAGAAACAGTAAGTTGTTAAAGAATGTTTCATGCACTCTTAATGCATTCAATAATGATAAAGTCTTTTCTCATGGAACCTTTCGGGTTACTTAACATTTGGAGCCAGGTGGTTGTAAACTATTCATTCAGATATTAGTATTCCTTTTTTTTTTAAGGAAAGAATTTGACTTTTGGGGACCAGATTTTCATGTACCTTTAGCCAAACCAAGGGAGCATCTAGCTGAACTCAGAATCCACAGCTGCTGCATGAGTTGAGGATCTGAGTGTATCATGTTACGTTGCTGTAAGCTACAATTACAAGTTATAGCCATGAATACCTCTGAATAAACCCCAAACTTACAGCTTGTCAGCACAGATATATTGCCTCCTTATTCCAATACCCATCTCTTCCTCTTTAAAATGCAAGCTGCAATAATACATTCTCATGCCTGGTTTTGCTAGAATGGCTTCTACCATTGTAACTTCAAAACACAAATAAGCTGAAACATTTTGGTATGAAGTAACTGCAAATCACAGGAAGGTAGTTGGTTGTCAGCTGGAATTTTTGTGGTGTGTTTAGGTCTCAGAAAAACAGAATTTGGAGAGCAGGAGCTAATTGTGATTTGGCCGATGCTAGCGAACGGTGTTGTGCTTTGTGTAACAAAAACTTGCTGTTTATTCCCAGCAGATCTGCCACACCAAAACAAAAGTCAGTAATCACCTACGTGTTTGTGGCCAAACCAGGCAGCCTTTTAGTGCTGACACTGCTTAGGAGGGCCAGCAGTTGTGTGTATTGCAACCACCGCATTTCCTGTCCCGGCCCTGGGAGGAAACCAAGGCAGCGAGGGTGGGGAATCTCCTGCTCACTGGGTGCTGTGCTGGCCTTTCAGACACACACCTCAGTGTTATCAGGAGGAAGCCAAATAAATAAATCCGTGTGCCTGCGAGGCACCCTGAAGCCAAGCCGTACGTCACATCCAGCTCACAAATTACAGCTTCTACAGCTCAGCTCGCCACTAAAACCTCCATAAAACAGATTTTACTGAATGAAGCATAGAGCAGAGATGGCACACTTAGGAAGTAATTGCACTGAGCTCCTAGTGATGCAAAAAAAACTTGCAAGTTGGAGTAATAGTTGCTGTGAATCTGCTAGCTACAGGGGAACTTAGAACAGATGCTACTTTACTGGGATACTAGGATACAATCTTTCAGTGGGTCAGTTAGGGCATGTATGTAAACAAAAAATCTATTAAAAGCCATCATATTAACATACAGCAATATAACTGTAAAGGAAGATTTCTTAAAAATTATACTGGGTTAACATATGACTGCTTAAATTAGCTTTGGCAGATAGAACTGTTTTAATTAGGTTGTGGATTAAATACAACTAGATCAAAGCTGGCGTTATTATATATAGTTGCAAAACCTTTGCAAGGACATAATATTTGTAAACCACTTATAATAGCTGTAATTTTCTTGTTCCGCAGTCTCTGGTGAAGAAACTGCTATACATGAGCCTTAACTTTCCACTGATTTAGTATTTCAGAATTTTTTTCCTGGATTTCTTCTCTTGCCAGCTTCTCTTCAGGCTCTTTGAATCTTTTGACACAGACTACAGGTGCAGTTGCAGCCTGTGTGGACACACTCAGCCTGCCATTAACCCAACCAGTCTGGGCACCTGTGCAGAAAAAAAAAATAGAGCCAGGTTTCTAAAATACAAGTGTCAAGTTCTAAAGCCTTGGCATAGCAGATATATTGCTATCCATCGTTGAGCTAGCTAATTTAAATTTCAGTAGATGTCTGCAGTGATTCTCTGTATGCCTGTGGATCACCATGAAGATAATGTCTGAGGTATAATTTTCTCAAATACGTAGTTATGTCCCTATTCTGTGGATGTCTTTTTTTTTTCTGTAATATGAGTTTCATAAGCTCTAGTTCAGCATTTCCTCGTCCTTATCCGAATGCTCTTTTCTTTGATATGTATATCTTTTTTTTTTCCTTCATTTACGCATCTTGCTCCATTATTCTCAACACTCATAATTTGAAATAATGATTCTGGTTTTTAAAAATCATGTTTCCTAACCTGTTGTGAAAAGCCCTCTTACTTGTTCTACAAATGCGATGTATTTAGGAGACTCCACACCCCTTGCTGAGCTTCAAAGGTAAATTGCAAAGTGTGCTTGATTTCATTCTAGGAAAGAAGGTCAGGTTGCTGCATCAATTCCACTGGGATTAGAATGCCCCTACAAGATTAAACATCAATAAGTCTGCCCCTATGAGATTAAACATAAAAAACCCTTTGTTATAAATACCCAACAGAAGGCAGAAATCCTTATTTTGTGTAAAATAATTGAGTAAAGCATACAGGTGTTTTTCTGCTGTTGTGGATTGTCTTTGTTTGTTTGAGTCTCTGTGCAATTTTTTCAGAAATATGTAGCTATTTCAGTAACTTTAAGTAATATCAGCTGGCTTTTAATTGTTGCATTCATCATTATATATCATGTATAGGAAAAATTACCTACTGCATATGCGACATGCAGAAATGGACCTGAGGAGGGGGTATTTTCTGAATTGCCATCATTGGTACAAACTCAGCTCATTAGTATCCTCTTCCTAAGCAAAACCCTTGCTGTCAGCAAAACGTCATGCAAAGGGTCCCATCCCACAGCATTGTCATGCTTGTGTCCTGCAGCAGAGCTGCTCCTGCTTGGCATTAGGTTTGCCTCCCTGGTCTTATCCTTTAAATGACAGATTAATTAAAATTGGAGTTTCTATCAAGCAGCTGCCTATCGCTGATGAATTTAACCACTTTAATGAAAAATATACGTTTTTTGTATTATTTACAGTGGGCATTGTCTGAGAATTGCATTGATGCTGATGAACAGTGTCACCATTGCCAGGTCATCTCCCTCCTCTCAGAGGTGCTTTTTGTGCTCACTTTCTACTTGTTGCTAGGCTGATATTTGGTCTCCTTTTTGCACAAATTCACTAAGTGGAATTTTATGTCACAATGCAAGACAGGTAGGGAAAAACCCCAGCACTCTCTCCTCAGTGTGCATCCAATAGATAGTGCTTCTCTATCTGATTTTTTGGTTCTTGGATCCAACTGAATATCCTTCTCAAGGATCTCAGCTTAAGGTGTCTGAAGAGGATCATGAATAAATTGTATACTGAAATACACACCTCTCAGTTGTTTCTTGCAAGGTGACAAAAAGTTGTTGAGTTACAAAATTAGGACCCTGCTAGCGAGCAGAGGAATCTTGGTCATCAACATCTTTCTTAACTGCTGGAATTTTTCTTTGGATAGTGAGTGCAGATTGCAAGGTGGAAGTAGTGTATTTGGATTCTAACAAGTTCTATAGCAGTGAAAGAAAATAGTACTTGAGCTAGTGGTGAGAGCTGAGGGCCTTTTTTGAAAGGATTATGAGAGAAGGCATGAACTTAGAACAATAGCATTTTAGAATAAGACTGTATAATGTTGAACTATTTATAACATGCACAGAGATAGTGCAGGTACTTGTGTTTAGTGTAATTATGCTTATGCAATCAGCTTTTTTAGGAAGATAACCATTTGACTAGTTTATTTTTGGAAATGTACTCCAGGGTGCTAAGATGTGTATCTATATATCTGTCTTTATATAATTTTCGGCTTCAGTTCTAAATCTGTTTTCTGTATCTGTCAGGAAATATCCTTCTACCTATAAACTGTATGAGGTTGATTAATGACTGATGGCAGACAAATCTACAAATATCAAGCTTTTGGCATCATGAGTGAAAATGCCTTGCTTTGTAAGAGGGGGAAGGGGAGAAATTAATTTCCTGTTTAATTTCTACAAGAAAAAACCCACAACCTGACCAGATGGAATTTCTTTTGTACTATAAATAAGCAAATCTTTCCTTCTTTCATGGTTTCAATTTTGATATATTTCTATCTAAACTGCTCCTTCCATAATTTTCTTTGTCTTGCTGTGTTCAGGGATGTTCCATCAGATGCTCAGTAGAGGATGTAAATAACAGAACAAAGCTCTTCAACACCGATAAAAATGTATCTCAGTATTTATTGTAAAGCTCTAAACATACTATGTGGCTAGCTGGGGCAGTCCTGATCACTTGAAGGTTTTTTCTGGGGATAGTTAGAATAAAAGACATCTTGTCTAGATTTGGTGCTCATGTAGATAAATGGATTTATTAACAGTTATAGAGAATATGGGCTGCCTAAAAATGATTGGTTGGGGGTTTATGAGAAATGCATCCTTTTCCCTCAAAATACTGCAGCTGTATTTTGTGTCATGTCATAATTCACTTTCTCTGTTCAGTGTAGTTTGGCAGCATTATTTTTATTTATTAATATTAAAACATTGCTTTCTCATTATATCTTTCATTTCATTCCTTAACAATTGTTCATCATGTTAAATGTTAAAACATTGGTCATTTTAGTAGAAATTATGATGCCACAGTACACTGGCACTCTTATTTCAAATTCCACATGGTACTGAATTGTATTTTCAGTGTTATGCATGGGCATGTCTTTGACTTTTGGTATCTTTATGGTATCTATACTGAATTTTAATTGTAGCCAGCTTATTACCAGTTTTCTGATGATAACCAGTATAGTTGTGTTTGAAGCAGTAAATACAAAAAAGGTCCAGTTGGATCACCAGTGCTGGGCTCTTGTATTCTACTTCCAGCATCTCTCTCTTCCGTCACATTTAAAGACCACAGTCATTCAGAATCTCAAAGCAAACAAATTCTATCTTAAAAATACTTTATAAAAGGATAGATGTGGTGTAGGGATGCAAAGGGCTGAGCTTCTATAGCTTAATTCACTTTTCTGATCTTTTATTTGTTCTTCCACTGTAATTAAGCAGGGCATGGGTGTTGCATGATGTTGTACTCCTTGCCAGAACAGAAAGCATTTTAAGGTGAACTGCTGAAGAAAATCAATTACACTGGAAAACAAATCCTGCATGCATAATTAACAAAACCTCCTTAGCACTTGTGAGGCCGTTCTTCTCAAAAGGCAAGTTGGAGTTAATGATGGCAAATTATGGGGTTTTCCTAGTCTTCCTGATTGTTTCAACAAATCAGTGTGCAGGTCTTGCTTTATAAAGCAATGAGTGTCCTGGGACCCCCTCAACTTATGGGCCACCCCTGATTTGGTGTGGCAAATGCTACTGCCCATGGCAGTCACCAGAGAGAATGCAGGCACTTCCCAGAAAGTGACCTAGGCTGTGTCTTTGTTCCAGCATCCTCAAAGAATCATCCACATTATAATGAGAAGTATTTAAAATACAATATGCCATACTAGGAGATAGAGCTGGAGCCTGATTCATCCTGGTGGCTTGATGGAGGTTGCAGAGGAGCCTGTCTGTGCACTGATGGTTCCCTTGGGTCACATGCAGGCAAAACCACTGTTAGGTAGGGTGTTTATATAGTATTTCTTATATCCTGTGCTAAGGGCTGGAAGATATGAGAGAGAGCTAACAATCTGTATCTAAAGCTGCTGGATTTTAGAAAAATTACAGGTTACTCTTAATAGCAAGATAATTACACTTGTGGAGAATGACACAGTTGTGATCATTCCCTAGAATAAAAAGCCACCTCTGTACTTTCTAAGTACAGAGACACGCTGTGTGCTGTCACTTGGAGTTGGGCAGTAGTTCTGACTATGGGGTTTGGAGTTGGGCTGCAATGAGCAATGGGTGGGGTCTTCATTTGCTTTGAGGGAAAAGCTTCCTCTCAGACTGCAGACATCCAAAATTTTGCACACATTACTGATCTCTTAAGCATGTGAGCTGTCCTGTTGAATTCCAAGGTCTCGTTGCATTCAGTAGGATTACTTGCATCCTTGAAACTATGCTTGTGAGTGAGTCTTGGTAGAATCAAAGTTTTTCTTGCACTGAACTTCTTAGTCCTTCTGTATATCTGAAATATTTAATCTTTCTGACATAAGAAAAAAAGCGCAGGGAAGCTCAAAAATGCCAGGTAGTCAGAATATCTTGCCATTTGTTTGTGTTTATTGTATCTACTTTTGTTCTACAATTATTACAATTCCCTCTTACTTGTAGCTTCTGTGAGAAAATAACTCACCTTGAAGATGGTGTCGGTTTTAAGGAAAGTTTCAGCAGTTTTTCAGTGCACTTTTATTATGCTCCAGATTAATTTTGGTCATCATTTCTTTCCTCCTGGCATGGGCTGTCCATGTCTTGTCTAGAGGGGCAGAGGTGGCCCAGGACATCAGCAAAGAGTGGTGGTGGAGCCCATCATGCAATTTCTAAGTGCTGAGATGGGAAGAAACACAGGCACAAAGCATTAAAAAAGGTTGGAAACATCCCCATTTTCTCACTTGGCTGATTTGGCTGTTGTCCACATAATGTTTTGACACCAAATCTGCTCAGAAGTGCATTGCAGTGCTTGAGCTGAATTTAGGTCAGAGCAGCCCCAAAGCCAACACATAACTGAAAAATGAAGATGTATGACCTAAAGATGTGTGGTTGTTTATTACTTGCATTTCTTGATATATAGAATTTTCAAGATGTTAGAAATACTTTTTAAAATACTGAAACTTAAAAACTGTAGTCAAAAATAGTTCCTTTCATGTATGAATATTATTATTTTTCACTTTTTGAATGAGTTGCACTGAGACCGTCTCAAAAAAGCATCTTGCAAAACCTCAGTGTCTGCTGAGGTAACAAATGGCTTCTGCTTTCAAAATATCACAGTTATGTTGTTAACCTGTACTTTTTGGATTTACTTTAAATTTTTGTCAATGCACCCCCAAAGAAAGTAATGCCCCACAAAATAAAGTTATTATTTTCTGAAGGAAGTGTAAATTTTGGATGTTTCAACATCTAATGCATGATATCCCACTGCAGTACAGACATTTGTTAAGGGCAGGATATCAGTATATATAGTGCTGGTGTTAGGACTGGATTATGTGTAATCTAATTAAGGAGGTTACTAACAATTTGAAGGGATTATAAGATTAGCAATTATCTGTGTGCTTATTTGATTAAAATAAATACTTGCAGATTTGGCTGCCATACCTGTGCCCTGGTATTTTGGATCAGAAATCCTGTTTGATTGGAAGTAGAAAAAACAAAGAACAACAAAATTTTGTGGTTTGATTCTGTTTCAGTGATGATTTCAATACAATGTCTAGTCCCTAATTAATTTTCACTGAATTGCAGTGCACCTTACTATTAAAAGCTCTTTTGAAGAAAGGGTTTTTTTAGGGGAGGGAAGACCATTTTTAAGAATAATATATAGTTAATATAAAAATTCAATTTTGAGGTACTGGGCAAAGACAATAATTCAGTAGGGTATTCCTTTGCACAGGGCTGAGGCTTTGTCTGTAACTTTGCGATTTAGGTCTGGTATCACTTAGTGAAGCTTCCCAGATTTCTTGTTTGAAAAATGTCCAATCTGTGTGACTGAGAGTTTCATCTCATTGTGGAGCCGAGAGGCTCAAGTCCCAGAGGACAAAGGTCCTTCTCCTTCATCATTGTCTTCGTCTTCATCTTTTTTGTCTTTTTCACCACACTCCACTTTGGATCCTTCTACCTCCACCTCCTGAGGGCGCCCAGCTCTCCTGAGCAATAATCTGAAGAACTGTTTTATTAGAAGTTTAGTTGAATTTGGACTTTCTGTGAAAGTCAAATCCCTAGAGGCCATCACAAGAGTTGTTCTCACCCCCAGGACAAGTGCTGGGCCTGCTCCTTCTCAGAGCATATCCCAGCATCTGAGCCACAGTGTTGTACTGAGATGAGGAAAAGAGAACCTTTTAGGGAATTTGTTGTTCTAGGCATTCTCACGTTCCAAGTCACAAAGAGAAAGCAAAAGGATAAAAAGGCATCTAGTTTTCTCCCTGAAAGTACAAAACTTGCACCTGCCCTCAGAGCCTGACTGCAGGGTGACCTGGCTATATATCACCAGCTATAAATCAGAGCAGGAACACAAGTGATGGTTCCATATTTAGAGAACAAATGATTCCTGGTTTTCATTTCCACGAGTTACATTCAAGCTCGGAATGGTATTTTTAATCTTCTCTTCAAAAGAAAAAAAAAGAGAGAAAAGACAACGTTTTGAGATCTGAACTGACAAGTGGCTTTGGTTTTCTGACATTTATGCCTTATTTGTATATTCCTTTTTGACTTTCTCCAGCTGCTATTGCATAAATCTTCCACGTTTTTTCCACTAACTGCATGGGTGGAGAAGACAAATTAGGAAGTTCAGCTTCCTTCTTGGTGCCTGTTGTTAGGAGTTTTAATAGTCCAGGATTCAAAATCGGCCTCGGTGGATTTTTTCGATAAGGTAGCCTTTATCAAGTTTCTGCCCTTCCTTGCAGATGCAAACATAGTTCAAAGCAAATAGCCCCTAGGAAGTGGCAGGGTGACTTTTCGGCTGTAAAGGCCGAAATTGTTCTCACAGTAGCACCATCATGCCCTCAGGGCTGGCCACAATCCTGCAAGGAGCTGCAGCTGCTGGGCTCCCAGGTGGCTCCCTGCAGGTCCTCAGGCTGGCTGGGCCATGGATTGCAGCACCAGCATTTCCAGTGCTGCTCAGCCTCCTCCTTCCCCAGCTCTCCCACCTCGGGCCATAGGTGGTGTGTGAGCACTGGCATGATCATCTCAGCATGGAGGCCATGCAGGGAGCAGCAAGGATTGCCCGTGGTGCCAAATTCTCTGTTAGCCCCAAGCCAAGATCCCTTCACTCCAGCTTTTCATAAACCAGACCCACAAAATAGCAGCCACCTGTTGGGTACCAGGTAGAGAGATTAAAAACAGAAGTGTAACCTAATCTTTAAAGTAACTTGAAGCAGGAAATAATCAGGTTGTTGCATAATTATTTTCCTCATTCCTCAAACTCTACTCATTGTATGTTGTTTTAATAGGACAAATGCACTGAAAAAGTCAAGGAAAATTGATGAGAATGTAAAGAAACTTACAGGGAGTGCAGCATTAGGAATGCTTTTCACAAAATGCTCTATTAATAGGAAACAGTGTTAATGTGACTTCCTCTCAAATGTACATTTAGCAGGGTTGTCGGGCT
Organism: Petroica traversi; assembly: GCA_025920805.1. Taxonomy (NCBI): domain Eukaryota; kingdom Metazoa; phylum Chordata; class Aves; order Passeriformes; family Petroicidae; genus Petroica; species Petroica traversi. Next base: position 15,265,898 of record JAHLSL010000019.1, read on the forward strand.
AGTTTTTAACACTAAGTTTTATAACCCTTGTTTAAATAGCTTATAGCTGTTAAATGGAATTAGGCCAATTGTTAGCAAGTTGGACATAGTCACTGCATTCTTCTCCTTCCATTTTTGTAGTAACAATTCATCTTCTTGCTTTAGCTCCATGCCTTCTTCCAGCTACCCGAGGTAATCACTCAGCCAAGCCGTAGGTGGTGTGACCAATTGCTTGAATACATTCAGTGGTTAAATATATCCTGTTCTAAAATGGGCAGGATAATGGTGATTTAATGAAAACGTCTCAGCAGCAGCATTTGTAAAGATACAGGAATTTTCTTATGACTCTAATGGTTATGTCTAGCATTTGTATCTGTACTGTTAGACCTCTGCTTGATGTTCTTACTTTCACCTGGTAATTTCTAAGGCAGTGATTACATACAGATATTTACCTGATACTCTTTTCCGTTAACAGCTCCAGAGTATGTTGTGCGTGGGAAAAGGATAACCCGTCTGCTCTAGACTACAATTAGGGAAGCCCTAATAAATTCTGGTGCCTGGCACGAACAAGTTGGGGAAGAGCAAGCTTTGAGTCCTTCCAACTGAAGGTGAATGGTTGCCATCCATGTCCCTTTGCTTTGCTAAAGGGAAGGCAACAGGTCTACCTCTGAGTGGTGGGTGAGGTGAATCTGTTCGGTGTTAAGGGCTTAAATGCTCAGGAACCCCTGGAAGGATGTCCTCATCATCTTTCTGTCCTTTAAATCCTGAGCCATTAATTTTTAGCCTGTTGTATAAGTTTTCTTCCCTTGAGCACTGACAAGGTAATATCCTATTTCAGTAACTCTGAGAAGAAACTGGTGAACCACACAGCAGCCCAGCACATCAAAGGATTGCTCATAGACTTCTGTCAGTATGACCCTTAGTGAAACGTGTCCTTCACACAAGGTGAAGGTGTGAGAGTGCTCTGTTAAAGCTGGGACAAGGATTAAGAAGTGCAGAAAAGAAATTATCTGTCACCATACTCCATAAACTGCAATAAGGAAAAAGATATTGTACCAGGTGTTCTGCAAGATCAGCATTAAGAGTTTCTTTTTTCCCACAGTGCAGGAAGCTGGTTGCCTTCCTGACTTTGCCATATGTTTCAGTTTCCTTAGTTTGCACTGATGGCATACTTCAGGTTTTGCATGCAAACCCAGAAAGCTTCTTCTCTGGTAGGGTGGTTGTTAGGAGCCCTCATATTCCTTGAATGATTGTTACCTGTATGAACTCCAGGTCCTGCTTATGTCTTGGAGCCTCCAAGACATTCTCATGAGAGCTGATCCTGCGATCCAAATGTCAATCCTTGAAGCTACTGCCTTCTCCTGTTTAACCCCAGCACTCACTCAGACTCAGCCATGTCAATGCTCTGGGTCATGTCAATGCCTGACAAACACGATAGGTGAAAGCAAAAAGATACACTCTTATTTTGCTCAGGATTCTAACACACTGATCCTTCCATTTACGTGTCAGCAAAAATGCACAGCTCTGAAAACAGTAATAAACATGGATATGTGCTTTTCCTGGCCAGGAGCATTTGCCACCCTAAAGAGTTCACTTTTCTTCATCTGGGTTTTCAAGAGAGTACTAGCATCCTCTCTTTGGAATCATGTGGCTTGATTTTAGGCCTGAGAGCTTTTGGCAGCAAGGTCTCATGCACTGTGTTTGGACTGGTGCCACAGGTAAACACAAACTTCTCGTGACTTCCTTTTCAGTCTGCGTTTTGTTACCTTTGCTTCTCCTGTTTGGGGATTTTCTGCTTTCTCTTCTATCGAAAACTCCAGTCAAACTGGTTTTTCCTTTCTGACAGTCACCGTAACAGATTTATTATTCCAAGCCACTTTCACCAGAGTATGTGATCTTCAATTTCCAACAACCGTTGCTGTTTCTAACCTGGATTTGGCATTCTTCAGGGCTCACAGCACTTGGTGAATTTGTGTACACTCGGAAGATATCTACAGTGCAACCATTTTTGAAAACGAAACCATCAACTAGAATGTGTAAATTGCACTTAAGTAGTTTTTTCCATTATGACAGCAAGATAAACTTGTAAGCAACAGGGGAAGCTCTGTTTGCAACATCTAGTGAAAATACGTTTTGTTAACTTTTGGCATCCCCTAGCAATGCTATGGTATGTATCTGGTGCTTGTAAACCTGATGCATTGTTTAGCCTTCAGTATTATCAAGGCTTCTTTCCACAGCTCTGCTTTCCTGAATATGAAACTTCAGGCTGTTTTTAAGAATTCACCAGAAGAGATGGAGGTGAGGTCTTCTGTGCACTTTAGTTAGTGGGACACAAACCCAAGGGTTTGGTCTATCATTCTGTCAAAAGGCACATTCTGCAGGTCCTGATGGGACAGCTGCATTCTGCCCATATCTCATCCTATGTTTCAGGTATTCCCAGCTTCCCTTCCAGCACCAATCTGTGTAGTTGCTGGAAGATGTTAAACAGTTGTTTTTTTCAGACAGTAGATAAAGAGATCCTTATCTGCCTTGTATCAGTTCACAAAGCAGTCAGGATCCAGATCTCTCTGGATACCACAATATGAGCTCTCTGTTTTCAGGTTTTTATCTTTGGGTCCTCTGTTCAAAATTGCACTTAAAATTGCAGGATGTGCTCGGTGTAGCCTTTACATTGCAGAACTCAAATCTGTGTCTGTATAAACACTCCATGGGTGTATCAATATGCACATAACGATTGTCTGCCTAGGACACAAGGAAGAAGATACACTGAATTCAGTGGATTCAAGCTGGTCAGAAGGAGGATCTGCATGTGCCCGTCTAAGCTTCAGATTTTATCAGTGCTTCATTCTTAGTCTTTGTTTTGCAGTGGCTCCACTTGCACCTCTGGGAATAAAACGTCTGAACACACGCAGTAGAAAAATAACGTCCCTTTTAAAATAAGTAAATAAATTACCTTTCTTCTTTTTCTCTCTTTGCCTGTCATCTTCCCTGTTGTCTGAGATCCCATGTGGCAGAAGTTGCAGATGATGAGTCTCATTTCTGCTGGAGCCTGTTAACCTTTCTGTGTGAATGACAGTTTTCCAGATTTAAGTCTTAGTCAGTGTTTATGTTAAGAAGAGGGTTAATGATGATCCCCATAGGCCTCTCGCTCAGAAAGCAAAAACATCTGCTAAGCCAAGAAGTGGTTAGTTTGCTAAATTTAGAAGGAAGAAATGCATTTCCCAAAATTCGCACTGCTTCTTAACAAATTTAAGGAACTAGTGGGGGCAAGCAGTTATGGAAGTCATACTGTTTATTCATTTTTTAGTTTAGTTCATGTATTTTCAGTTAAAAGTGAGATTGCTCTTATTAAGCAAAAAGGGGTGTTACTCATATATCTGAAACGTTTAATGCAATTGAACTCTCTGTGCATTTGTTTAAGTTAATAGCTGGACACATGCCAATGCCTGTGCAGCTTAGAGATGTTCTGCAGTACATACTTAGCCGTGGAGAAAGTGAGGTTGGAATGATGTCTGCTAGGAAACTCCCTTAACCAAACCCATAGACCATGAAAACTACAGCTTTTGGCCCTCTTCCTTTCTCCTTGCCAAATGTGCTGCCAGTTGCCAGCAGCAGTCTGGCTCCTTGCAGGAGAGGGCTTGATGAACAGTGTATGAGCCCTTGGTTGCAGCCATCGTCATCTGTCTTTGCTTTTAGTGTCCTGGCCAAAGTTGTCCCCGGTAAATAGGCTTCAAACTGGAGTTTTCCTCAATTCATTGCTGGTACCAGTAAAGCCTCTCATGACAGTAGTGCTCTTGATGACTTCATGGTGGCTGGGGCCACAGCTGGCAGCAGCCATGGCTGGTGCCAAAACGAGACGGATTACACACTCCCAGTCAAGCTTGTGCAGCAGAGCTTGAGTGTCCAGGACAGGTCACCGTCGGTGGCCTGACACCCTCCCAATCTTGTTGCCCCCTCCCTCTGGAGCGAGCACAGTGGCTGGTGCTGCTCTAGGGAAACCCGTGGCTTTGCCAATGGTTGTACAATGGTGTCACTTGTCCGTGGTCCCCAGCAGGCTGGCAGTGACACATCTCCGGTCGCTGTGCCCCACCACGGCGGGAGCAGAGAGCAGGGCAGATGCTTTGAACCACAGATCCTCAAACTTCCCTGGGCAGAGGAGCTGGCGCTTCTCAGGCATGACTGTACTTTGCTCTTCCTCTTGGCCTCCCGTTTAACCTTTTCGTCTCCTGACACAGCCGGCTCTCCTTGCTGGCGAGCTGGGAGTTGCAGATGGGTGAAGGTGTTTCTGTGGATAAATCGCTCTGTTTTTTGGTCATCCCCTCGCAGCCCTTTGCCAGCCCATCATACGCCCTGCTGGGTGGCTGGCGGGCCGTGGGGAAGCAGGGAGCGAAAACTGAAAAAA